>JAYESA010000032.1:887500-1364733 GCA_036927795.1 Iris macrosiphon | reverse complement strand
TATATATATATATATATATTCCTTAAACAAGATATTGCTAGTACTAGCTTACCCGATAGTTCTTCCAAGTTATATTATATATCTATAACCCCCATAATATATATTACATCCAATCTAAATAGAAGTCTATATCCACATTTGTTACGACCCGCACCCGATCTAGGAATGCAAGTCGGGAACAACGCCCAGCCTACGCCACAAAATCGGCGGTAGAACGTTGTCTTGGTAATCTATCTAGCAATATAATGAACCACAACCATTAACAATATACTCAATTACATATCTAAGATAGAAACGAGCATGACTATGATAAAGAATAGAATAGTCACATACAACTCATGAGTCTAAAATAATACATCAATGAGTCTGAAAGAATACTAACAAAGTAAGCTAGAGACAAATCCAGTACAAATAATACTAAGAAGCTACAAGTCCAGGGTCATCTGTCTCAGTCGGGATAAGTCCCTCCTGAGCCAGGGTCTCTGACTCTAAACCCACAACATCCTGAGGTCCATAATGTGTAGGGTACCACTCCTCAGTGTCATTTGGGAAAAATATATCCAGTCAGGAAAGGAGCAGAATACATCTCTAACAGCAGTTCTAATCAATGATAAAAACTATGTAATAGTAAATAGATGTGAATATACAAGATGCACAATAGATACAAGAGATGCACAATAAGGAAATACTAGAATAAATACAATAATGAACAATATGACAATAAACAAGAATACAAATAACTAAGTGTGTGAGTACTAGCTTAAAATATGATCGGCTTGGGAACTTGCACAAGAGTATAATGGCCTGGTTAATCATACATGTGGTGTATGATCAACACTCACAAGAAAAAAGATATGCACAAGAAGGCTATGATTACATATCTACACTAAAATACTCTCCACCCCCGAATGGTATAATAGATCCAACCATGGTATATTATGGTACGGGATTCTCTAGGAAGGTAGCAAGTCTCTCCAAGAATCAGTGTCTGTACATGCACAAGATAATCAATAAAACAAGACTTGCACAAGATACACCATATACTAAGGAATAACATCTCATGACGAGATCCGAATATACCAATCCGTGTAACAATTGTGTTAAAAAAATATGGATATCTACACTAGATACAATGAACATGAAGGATATCATAAATAAGAAACTATCAGAGAATGTACTCGCCTGAAGTCCAACGAATAGTCTCACAAATCTCTGATACAGTGCCTCGAAGACCTAGATATGGAATACAACATCAATACAAGTTTTCAGAAAAAAAAGTTAAACTAGTCAACTTCTAGGTCAACAAACCATTATAAGTCAAAAAGTCAAACTAGGTCAACTCTAAGTCAACTATGGTCAATTATGGTCAAACTATGGTCAATTATGTCAAACTAGCTATTTCTAGGTTGCATGAGTCTATCGCAAAGATATTGGATTCAAACACTAAGAGTCTAGGTCATAAAAGCTATATCTTAGGATACTAGGATACCGTATCTCAGGATACGTAAAATAATAGGTAAAGCATCACAAATACATACCAAACAAATATTAATTATATAAAATTCAAATTTCAAACATTAAATGGATACCTTGATTTCGAACCAACTTGGTATCACAACACTAAACCTCAATCTTGATACCCAAACCCAATACCTTGGGTATCCCCAAATACCTTGATACTTACCTTGGTATCTCAAGGTAATATCCAAAACCTTGTTTATACTAACTACCCTTAAATAACTATATGCTAACAACTAATAATTATAAATATAGTATACTAAAACACAATTAAAAATTAGGAATATATATACATATATATTAATACCATATATATACATATATATATCTATTATAATTAAGTACCTAATATCTATACAAAATCGCAGATTTGTCATTAAAAACCCTGCCGACTGTCGCTGAAAGCTGCTGATACCGCTGATACCACTGCTGTTTCTATGACAGTTTCTTTCTGCTGTCGCTAAATTATCGCTGCTGTGTTGCTATTTATATGCTGCTGTCGCTATTGTTGTTGTTGTGTTGTTGCCATTGCTGCTGCTGTGCTTTTGTGACACCGAACTGTCATAATAGCCGCTGCCCCTCTCTCATCCTCTTATATATAATACAGCATATAAATATATATACTAAAATATATAACACATAGTATATAAGTACTACTATATATAACTTACAACTATATAAAATATATGTAAACATATACCTCTACAAACATATATATACACAATACATATAACAATAACATGCATATATAGAGTAACATATATATATAACAACATATATATATATATATATATATATATATATATATATATATATATATATATATATACACTATAATATTAAATAGCTCTTGCATATGTAGAATAATAGCTACATAAATATATATATACATAGGTAAAATAGATACATAGATCTATAACACACTAATACATATATATATATATATATATATATATATATATATATATATATATATATATATATATATAACAACAATATATCTATATATGCATACATATAATTACACATCACCATGTTCAAGAACAAAAGAGAAATAGATCTAGAAATAATTGCACAAACACATGGAACGTATCACACCCGTAGCCACTAGATCTAGGATACGCTTGAGGCACGAGTCCACCACTCATCCAAACGTACCCCGAAGGACACGAGCAAGTCTAATATATTATTTATGAATAATACGAAGAGTCAAACACAAATCTACGTGTCCGTGTCAAAATATGACATGTCAAAATTTCGTGTCGGAGGAAACCCCCCCAAATTAACACGTATTACCAAATTTTTGGGATACGACCTACACGTACCCAATTATGGATACAACACTAGCCCCAAACACACAAGCACATGCCAAATTAATCTATAGGACCAATTGACACACACAACAAATGTTAATCTCGAAATTCTCCCAAAATTGACACAAAAAGTACCATAATTTTCTCAATAGGCCTCCTATGAACATAAAACAAAATCCTATGGGTAGCCTATGCATATGGGTTGATTTATCATAGTTAAATCTCATATTTAGAACCTAAATTAAGGATAAAATTTAATTATATCTATTGGAAGATGGATTCCCAATGCAACCTCCAAATATGATAAAATTGGCCTCCAACTTGTAGATTATTATTCCTCTTTGTAGATCCTTGCTTTCTCTTTTTAGATTCTTGCTCAACTAGCCTCCAATGGTGATTTGGGAAGGAATTGGAAATGATATGGTAATGAAAAAATTTGGTTGAGAAAAATTCTAGATCTAGTTTCAAATGAAAAGAGGAGAGAGAAACTTCCCCCCCCCCTCTTTAAATATAGGCCTTCCCCCTCTCTACCCCTTCCTCAAGTCACTATGTAATGTCCATTATACCCCTTGGGTCCTCCCATGAAAAAATAATTAAGGAGAAAAGCTTATATTCTATTGGCTTAACTAAATTAATCATCCTCCTAATCAATGGACTTTCTAATGGGGCTCAATTCTAACAATTAGTACATGTTGGTCCATGAGTCTAAACTAAACTAGTTAGGTCTACTAACACAAGTCCAAACTAAATAACTACTATCTAACAATAATTAAATAATATAATAAATAATTATCAATCATGCATAATATTTAATTAAATATGAATTACTAAAATATTCTTTCCTAGAAAATGTGGTAGTGACAACCTTGGCCTATTGGGTTCATAACCCTTATCCCTTTTTGATTTTTAACTATATAATAGTTCTAGATAGGTATGAACCTGGATCTACTAAGCGTACCAAGTTCATGATCTTTAAGAAATTTATAGATCCTTCACCAGACCGTTTTAATAATAATACTTGTCAAATACCCTTTAAATTACTTAACCTATATTTTAAGTCATGACTATCCTTATACTACCCTTGATCTTCCTGAATATCATTCACAGTTTTAGTGACAGTCTTAGACTGGGATTCCTAACTATATTGGGTCACTATAGAAAATCTACTAATCAAGAATCTTTATGATAAGTTAAATAGAACATAGTCTAACATAGATAAACATGTAGGGCATTTTATATTCTAAGGCACTTGTAGACTGTCACTTTTTCTAAGAACAGATCTTAAGTTCTATAACTTATCCTATGAAGGTTTCCCTAAAAAAGCTTGATCAACATCCTACCCTTGGTTTTCTATTTTTTGAGACATGTATCCTATCCTGGGTTCTTTATCTTTTGGGGCATACATAGGTTTCCCAAAAGCTAGACCTGCATCATATCCTAGATTCTCTATCTTTTGTGACCTGCATGGACCACCACTAAAAGACGTGTCATGCCCTATTTTCTAGAATACGATGAGCAGGGTACGTTACATCATCTCCAGGCTACGCACCATACGAATACACTCGTACCCATATTTGTGATTGTCGCCCGTAAGGTTTTAGGATATGATTATCACAGGTTACAATTTACATAATATATTAAATCGCAAGTTGATTACAAGACATTCTAAACTACAAATAGGGACAATTACTAATCTACCCAATTACAACCATTAATCATATATATATATATATATATATATATATATATATATATATATATATATTTATATATATATATTACATTTGTACCTTTAATAAATAATAAAAACAACTTTGTTACCAATTCGATCGCCTCCCTTGGTAGCATCTCGATCTTTCTCTTTAACTTTCCTTCAATATTTGATAGCAGTTTCTTTGGATTATTGCTACAAAACTAGTGAACAATATTAGTGTTTGCCATTAAATTCGAAAGTTTTAAAGAAACTTAATTTAATCAACAAACTGAAGAAAGTACAAAGACATCATAGAAGACAATCTAAGTACAAATTTATTTTCTAGGGTATGACGATAGAGGGTTAGGAGTGTAGCAACTCTCTTTACACCATGGACGATCCGATGCAGAAGATCTTCTCTCTTTTTTGAGTGTAGATTAGCAGATAGACAGCTCCTTGTTCAGGTGTGATATCCTACTATTTATAGCCGCCATGTTGACGTACTATGGGTACCGCATATACTCCTGCTTGGTGGCCGCATAGGGCTCCTTCAACAGAATGCGGTTGTAATGGTATTCGCATGATACGGGCAAGTTGCCAAGTGAGTTTGGTTTAGATATGTTGTTAATGAGATCTTAGGGTTGTTTCAACCCGTTGTGTGCGTGACTTGGTCAGTTGAACACATAGTCTACACCAACTGTGCGAAGATCTCTTTGGTTGTAATAGAAAGATCCTGTGGATCAGATGTCGCATAGTCGTCTTGGCCGCATATGTGTCTTGGCCGCATATGAGCTCTGGTCTGACTGAGTCCATATATCATCGAGGCCGCATAAGGCCGCATAGGCAGGACACGTGGCACGGCTCATCTGACGAGATCATTAATGATTTGATGTGACTCTTTGCCGTTTTGCATGTTTCCCTTTTGCAAGGCTCGAGGCTGTCAGAACTTTTTATTAGGCGTTGGTGAGTGTGTCAAGGGTCCTCTATGCGGCCTCTTGCTTCTTGGTTACTCTGGCCGCATGAAGACTATTATGCGGCCTCTATCTAGCCGTATAGATCATGTTTTATGTGGCAAGAGCTCTATGCAGCCTGTAGAATTTTTATTCATCTACAAGACCCCCTTCAAAGTTTTTAAAATAAAATTTTTGGAATACTTTGAATAAGAAGCATAATCGAGCACTCTTGGCTGCATAGGAGTGACGTGCCACATAGCTTCGCTACCACATAACACGTTCTGCCAGGCTGTTAAGTTATTTAATGAGTAGATTTGGCCCAATCTTCCAGGAGAACTCTTGGGATTCTGAGTCGTTAGTTAACACGGAGTCCGAGACGACGGTTCAGAGGATATAAAGCGGCTTAACCAACGAGAAGTCGTTATCAACCTTTGATGTTTCGGGGATCTAGGCGTTGGGATTCAAACTGCCACCACATTTATCCCTAGCCGCATATCCCCACCTATATAAGGGGGTCCTGAGGAGAGAGAAAAAGCTCTCTACCCTCCATTCTTCTTCTTTTCTCCTTGTTTGCTGCTGCCCACTCACATGGCCCCAATGTTGTTTCCTTTGCCGCTGCTGCCACCGCCAAGGGCAAGGAGAAGGCCAAGAGTAAGGGGAAGGGAAGCACCACTGCGGCGGACCCTCCGTCGTTTCCCATTGACGTTTAGCCACTGATCAAGGGTAGGTTTCGAACGAGGAAGACGAAGTGGTTCAGCTAAACACAGAGACACATGTTGACAGTTGGACACATGGATCCGTTTATGCACCAACTTACTCACTGTTTCGGATAAAAAATATAAACGAAAGTAAAAGTGTACGAGAAACGACATGGTTCTTTATTTTTAAAAGAAAACCCCGCCCTGCTTCGTCGGTGTTTACAAACAAGATTGTACAATTTTGATCCTACACGAGGAACGTCGAAGTACAATTTATTTAATCTGGATAAATATTGCTATGGGTGTCTGATCTGCAGTCGATCACTTTAGCCCTTGGACCACACGATGTTGAAGAAGTGCCGTGGAAGACAGAAAGCAGCTTCGAGGGTTGCTAAAGAGGGTGGATGCCCAATGCCAAACTCGTCGATCCTTTCTTTTTGCCTGAGCTCTGGATTCTTCTCTCTCTCTCTCTCTCCTTTTTGACCTCCAATTGTCCGCCCCTTGGATCTGATACTGGATTCCTTGACCAATTTCCGATCGTTCGACCTTCAATTTTTTCCCCTCCGTTCCTCTGTTGATAGAGGTCTCTATTTATAGAGTTTTTAGTGACATTGACCACACAGTCGGCGTAGAAACCGAGTAGTGGAAAGTACAGCACCCTTTTATACGACGGTTTAAAATAACCAATGCCTGCGTATAGATCATCTTCTGAGTGAGCATGTGACGCGTGTCCAACTAAGGGACAAACGCGTATAGCTACTGCGAAGATCACGGCGTAGAAGCCACGTAGGTAGTTATCCCTTGTGTAGAAGAGGTTGGCGTAGAAGCCAATGACTGTCACCATGGCATAGAAGCCAAGTAGGCATAGAAGCCGAGTAGGTGTAGAAGCCAAGTAGGCATAGAAGCCGAGTAGGCGTAGAAGCCGAGTGGTCATAGAGGCCGAGTGGGCGTAGAAGCCGAGTGGGCATAGAAACCGAGCAGGCGTAGAAGCCGAGTGGTCATAGAGGCCGAGTAGGCGTAGAAGCCGAGTGGTCATAGAAGCCGAGATGATGTGGACATTTTAGCCGGAATTACGGCTCTTGGAGATATAATCAAATCTCTTACATTAAATGCAGAGATCTGCCCTCATCCTGCGCATTAAATGCAGAGGCTTGTCTTTAAGATTTGCCATCATTCTGCGCATTAAATGCAGATACGCGTCTCGAATTCTGTACGAAGAGTAACTGCTGATGTGGCAGTCTGTCTGCCTTCTGTGGAGCGTAAGAAGCTCACGTCTGCCAGTGTAAAACTGGGCAGCATATCCCTTGTATGCGTAAGAGCAGTTGGCACAAAGGGAATGTCACTAGACGACGGTTCGGTGACATTTAATCAAATCTCCTGCATTAAATGCAGAGATCTGCCATTATCCTGCGCATTAAATACAGAGGCATATTTTGAAGGTCTGCCACCCTTCTGCGCATAAAAATGCAGAGATGTGCCTCGGGCATCTGTCAGTATTTGGCGCATTAAATGCAGAGACGTGCCTTGAGAACCTGTCACCGCTCTCCGCATTAAATACAGAGACGTGCCTCGAGACCTGTACGAAGAGCAGCTTTTGACGTGGCAGGCTGTTTGTCTTCTGCGGAGCGTAAACAGCTCACATCTGCCAGTGTAAAACTAGGCGGCGTATTCCTTTGCATGCGTGAATGCGGTCTACGCCAAGGAAATGGCAGTAAATGACAGCCTGGGTTGCAGTACCGCGCCATCATTATAGCCGTCGTTTAGGTTGTCGTGCATTACTCTTTCTTAGGAGCCCAAACGTCAGGTTCATTGCATGATCTGACAGGTTCATTTCGAAGAATACGAAGCGTTCCTCGTACACTTTAATGTTGTATTGAAAGCGGATGAGTTTTACGCCATAAAGACGATGTAGCACCCTTTTTACGTTGAAGCAGCCTGGACCTATTGCATTACGTAGATGGTCCTTGAGCCTATATTTTATGCTGTACCCAGCGGAAAAGCTCTGTTGCACGTTTGATGGCTCTGAGGTCCTCTGTTTACGCTGTCCTGCATCAACATGCTGCGTAGAGCTATCCGGCATAATTTTTATGCTTCTACAACACCCCCTTCAAAGCTTTTAAATTCCTCGTAATTTGAAATGCTTTGAATGAAGCATGAACCATTCCTCGGTATTTGAAATGCTCTGAATGGAGCCTGAAACGGTCAAGTCTGACACATTCTTTCAAGGCTGACTTTATGGCGGAGTTATTGGGGATCGGTGTGATCTCTTTCGCCTATAAAAAGGCTGAGGAGTTAACCTGTTCTTCCCACATTTCCTTCACCACACAGAGATGATGGCCGAAGTTCGTCGGGTCGACTTGAGGAAGAAGGAGACCATGTTCTTCCAGCATGTAAAGACCCGAAAAAGACGGCGTCTTCGAGCAAATATCCTCTACAACGATGGATTATTGAAGGATATCATAGCCTCCCTTGCTCGGGATAATCAGCAACTTTGTATGGCGGTTCTTCGGGAGAGAGGAAGGGTTGCAAGTGGTACCTTCTCCCGTTACCTGCGGACGAGAGCGGGCAAACTGGCTGCTGTCCGAGATTGAGTTGGGTGAAATATCTCAACTCAATCTGTCACGGCGCTGGGTGTAGGAAAGCAGATTTACCCTGCTTCCTCGTATTGGAGGATGGGTCTAGGCCCATTTTTGTATCCTTCCGCCGTTGATCATATGTTAGTCGGTTTGCTATCACCGACTGGCTGCTGGAGAAGATGGATGCAGAATTTTGCCTATGCAAGAACCTGGCAGAACATATTCTGGGCGCGATCTTCAGCCGACGATGAGGAAGTCCTTTGTAGACGGGAGTCCCCTCATATGTAATCATGCGAATGAAGAAAAACCCTTGTAGACTGGATTTCCTTCATATGTAATCATGCTTTTAATTTTAATAAAATCGTCTTTCTTCTGTGTATATGATCATCTTGCCATATGTTGCTGTGAAGTCTGAATATGTGTAGCTTCGACACGTCTGATACTTTACGCCGACTCTATTTTAGAAAGAGTGCTAGGTCCTGTCCTGTCCTGTCTTTTACGCATAACTAAGGATGCGCAGAAAGCCGCTTTAGCAGTCGAGTGTTCGAACTGTCCTGCTGTTAGGAATGAGAAACCGCGTAGAATTCTGAACTATTTTTACTTCTGATAAAAAGAGTCTTTGTTCAGACCATCATTTTCAAGAATGGTCTCTCGAAAATCCCTTGAAACAGGGCGAGAGCTGGCTGTCAAAACAGAGTCACCGTCTTGAACTGTTAGACAAAATATTCAAACTAGATTCTGGATGAACTTTGAATCGACCCATGAAGAAGAGTAGCTTTCAATGTTTGAACTCTGTATGCCTTAGGTACTTGGGGTATTTTGAGGTCAGGGAGGAGTATCTTCTGTATGAACTCCTGCAATTGACCACTTTGAGAATTGTTCAGATGTACTGTACTGGCATGCGCATTTTTTAGGTATGCGGAAAGTCGTGGAGCATGAAATCATAAGTTTATTGCCTCTGAGCGTAAAAAGCCACCGAGTGTGAGATCATAGATTCATAGCTGCTGAGCGTGAAGTCGTAGGTTCGTAGCCTCTCGAGCATAAAAGCTACCGAGCATGAGAGCATCCGGGCGTAAAACCATAGACTTGTAGCCTGTGAGCGTAAAACCGTAGATCCATAGCTGTCGAGCGTAGAAAGCTCCTTAGGGTAAAAACTGTAGATTTGTAGCTTCTGAAAAGAAAATCTTTCGAGCGTGAAGTCGTGGATCTGTTGCCTCTGAGCGTAAAAAGCCACCGAGCGTGAGATCATAGATTCGTAGCTGCTGAGCGTGAAGTCGTAGGTTCGTAGCCTCTCGAGCATAAAAGCTACCGAGCATGAGAGCATCCGGGCATAAAACCATAGACTTGTAGCCTGTGAGCGTAAAACCGTAGATCTGTAGCTGTCGAGCGTAGAAAGCTCCTTAGCGTAAAAACCGCGAATCTTCTTCGCACAAAAACTTTTCGAATTCGCTGACTGTCCGCCTTCTCTGAGTAAATAGGCTGACGTAGTCCCCAATCATAACCAAATATTAAATGTGAGATTTGGTTCGGGATTCGAGGAGTCCATCCGAACTTTATATATACCCCAAGTTTCTGAGAGAAGAACTTTTCATCCGTCTTCTGCGAAAGAAAGCTTTTGTTTGTTCGAGTTCTTCGTTTCTTCTCCGAGTCTTCAAAGTCTCCAATAATGGCCTCGAAACAAGTATCCTCCTCTACGGGAAAGAAGGTTGCTTCTTCTTCTCGTTCTTCTGTGTAAGCGGGGGCGACTTTCGTCGGGTACGACGAGCTTCATTCTGAACGGAGTATCCCGCCGACTAGCAGTGCACCCGGTCTTAAAGGTAGAGCGTTTGGGATGAAAACGAATGACTAAAAATCCTTCGCACACGTTGTACGTGAACGCGCTAGGTCGTCTCTTGTGCTGATAGCCTCTTCGAGGAAGATGATGCACAGAGATGTTTTATCTTTTACGCCCACATTTCTAATGTGTCAGCGCAAAAATTCCATATTTTCGCAGTCTAGCGTAAAAGCTTTGACTGTCGAAAGTTGGCGTATACTATATAATTTGAGAGGGATGGAAATTCTGGCATAATAACTCAAATTTTGGCGTATACTGCCAGTCTTGAATTTTACGCTTTGGAATGGGATTCCAGCGTAATAAACAAGTTTTTACAGTCTTGGCGTAAAGCACAAACTTTTGATTTTTCTGCATATGCTGCAAGATTATATAAACTGACTTGACTTTCTTGCATTTTTGCAGTTAACTTGCACGCATCTCCGCTAGCCGATGTGATGGGTTCTGCCGCCGGGATGTTGCACTCCAACTACCTGGAGGATCTGTCGCACGTGACATTTTCTATCTCCGGGCCCCAGTATCCTGAAGGAAGGGAAATCCTGATATCGGCTCAAGGAGAGCGGGTGCTGCTGAGCATGATGAACGGAGAGCCCCTGACGTACATAGATGGGGACCAATACATAAAGTCGGCTTTCCTCTTCGTGGACATGATTGACAACCAGTCCCAGACGAAGCCCAAGAAGGAACTCTGGGTTTTCCCTGCTGGGAACTTGGTTTTGTATCTGCCCAAGATGCCGAGAGACTATCCCATCTCGGCATTCTTCTATGCTACACATCCCAGGAGGATGTCGTGGACGCTGACTCCTGATCTTCACGGCTGGCCGGGGAAGATATTTCATCTGAAAGGAGCGGACCAGGGGTCGTTTGTCAGCTGCCCTACCGATAATGTGACGATATTCAGGGGACTGTACCCGGGCAGTGTCCCGAGTGAAGACAGTTTAGTGATCCAGCCGTCCAATTACCGACTTTTTGTAATGATTTCATGTGGCACAGGGGAGTATACCCTAAGGTGAACCCTCGGACAGGCGGGTGGATCACCCCCACAAATCTTCGATGGGCTCGCTTAGCTGATTGGGCCCTGAAGCATTTTCAGACCGAGTTGGAGAACATTGGTCTATTTGCAGCTGTGAGTGCCACCAGTGTTGGGTTGACTCTCAACCCCAACCTATTTTTGGCACTGATGGAGCGATATATCTCGCTCACCAGGACTTTCGCCACTCCACTGGGAGAGTTGGGATTGGCCCTCCAAGAGATGGCAGAGATCTCGAGGCTGCCGATGGGGGATACTCCATATGAAGAGTATGTTCCCACGAACCGGGAGCTGGGGGATTCGGACCCTCGGGTAGTGGAAGTGTATCAGGAGCTGATGTGCCACTATCTCGCCTGTACCGCTTTTTATGACGAGCCTTCAGATTTGGGTCACATCAGTAAATGGACGTCCTACCTTCCTTTACCGGTCCAGGACCGCTAAGCCGGAGAAGGTATTAGAAGGCAAGGATCTGCCTTTCAATACTCTGAGCGTGCTTAATGCTCAAGTAGTTGACGATCTTATGGAAGACGCTGGGGCTCTGGACTTGATCCTTGACGAAGGGATAGGGAAGTATCCCGTAGGCACCAAGGCCTATAGTTATTTGAGGCATTGCCGCAGGCCTCTGTCCAGGGAAGCTCAACTGGCTGGCTTCCTCTCCATATGGCTGCGCCGACTGGTGGTACCTGGCATCGCATCTGCAGACCGCATTCACCGCAACACGCTATGGCCTGCAGTACGTCTGGTGTTCGGGGCAAGACTAGGCTTGCTCCCTGCCATGGTGTGCCGCGTTCAAGGTGGCTTGAGGGCCATGACTGACGGCCTGCTCGCCGATGAAACTCGGCGCGATAGCTTTTCCAGGGTAGAATTACCATACCTGTATCTGATGGGATGGTTAATTCTTCATAACCTCCGGGTTATGTCTCCCGGCTCTGGCAGTAGTTCGGGGGCTAGTTTCTTGTTGAACTACCTGAAATCCTCCTGGAACGTGACCACAGTTATAGACTATCGGCGGGCGCTGAATCTTAGTCACAGCTGGAAGCTCTTCTGCACTATTCCCCCTGTATATCTTAATCAGCAGGGGATCAGACTTCAGGACGTAGGCGACGGGAAGACCGTTCTTTCTCCCGAGTCTTTTAATTGGTTGGTCTGCATTAGACCTTCCCACCTACTGTACAGGAGTGAAGACCATTGCTTCTTCGAGCCCTACTTGCCTAGTCGGTTTGCCAGGCAATTCGGGTACGACCAGTTGCACGTGGGCAATGCCGTCACCAGCTTCAGGTCCAGGGGTGGACTCATTGATGGAGCCAGAGGATGGCGATATTTCATCATGGGTTGCACTGAGGTAACTTTTACCATGCCCGTCCTTTCACTCTCCACGGAGCTGCACATTCTCCATTCGTATGCCCAGTTCTATTTGGCAACCAACACCTTCCATCACGATTTTGATATGCATAGAAGTTTTAGGGTGCCTTCTTCCAAGTCTGGGGGAAGAGTCGAAGTTCCCTCAGTTTCTTCTGACGAGGGTGAGGAGTCCGTCACTCCAGATGAGCCTCTGTTGGCGGTATCGAGGAGTGAAGTACCTCTTCCTGCAGTGCCTTTGGTAATCTCTGGGAAGCGAAGGGCTCCTACTCTGAAGGAGACTTCCTCTCGCAAGAGAAAGAAGAAGACGGTTAACCGTCCTCTCCGGATTCCTGGTGTTGAGGCTCCTAGAAGTGAGCTTGCATCTCCCCATTTTGGGGATGATTCTTTGATTGGAGGTTCCTCGCCTTTTATAGAGGGACCCTCGACAGTCCCGGCTGGTGGTATCGGAGAATTCCTGCTGGAGGCTGCTTTCGTTGCTACCGCTTCAGGTAGTGGAACGAGATCGCCTTCGGAGCCGAGTCGAATGAGGATATCTTTATCCGGATCAGCATCGGGAGAGACCCCCGCCGTGTCTGTTAGTGCACCCAGCGAGATTCCAGCTGATGAACCTCGATTGGAATTTGACGAGGACCTGGAAGAGCATTCGCCAGTGTTCGTTAGAGCACCCCCTTCTCCACGTATGACAACTTTCCTAGCATCACTAAGAAATGATTTAGCTGTACTGGCCGCGGACACGATATATACACCATTGGCCATTGGTAAATGTCGTCTTTTATGCCTCTTCTTTTAGGAAAATTAACATTATGCTGATATTAACTTCCTTTTGTCTTCTTTTCAGGGGAAGACATCTTCGGGGAGGGCAGTGTAGATGCGCCCTTTGGCTTTGTGTCAGGTCCTGGCGGCGACACGGAGGTGCTGATTTTGAAGAGGAGATACCTTCGGGTGCCGGCTCTCCTAGCGAAGAGATCCTGACATCTCAAGAGGAGGACGAGCCTGTCATTGTGACAATGCCTCCTTTGAGTACGCCGGTCACTCCATCTAGTGTTGGCGCTTCTTCTTTTGTCGCACCTCTTGTCGAGGCGACGGCCGTGGCAACATCGTCTGCGGTTGTTCTTGGAGGGGGACTTGCCACTATCGCGGCCACTCCCAGCGTCCATTCGGATCTAGCTGCTGTGACCGAGCAGTACACTCGTATCTTCTATGCTACCTTGAAAATGTTAATATCAATGGTATTGGAGAAGAATTTGGGCTTTGCGTCGCTGAGGAGAGCCTCCTTGGCTTCCATAGTGCCAATCCGAGAATTCAACGATACTGGGGTAGCTGATGCGCTGGAGGAGATAGTTAATGGTTTGGAACAACCCATTAACGAATACTTGCAGCTAGCTCGAGGCAACATTGACGGTCTCGTTCGAGCTAGGTACGACTCCCTGACTGCGCAGCTTGCTGAACAGATGGCATCTCTGAAAAAGTCCATCGAGGCTCAACAGCGGGAGATGGACGAAGAACGTATCCAATTGGGGTATGTCGTCCCCGAGTTGACCCGGTACGAAGCTGAATATGAGGAAGCGGCAGTGCAGGCCCGCATTTTGAAGGATGAGCTCGTTCGAGTGGAGGCGAAGGTTCTCTCTTTGTTGGCGGCTCGAGATGTGCTGAAGGAGCGACGGGCGACTGTTCAGCCGAATCTGATGCATGTGGATGTTATCCATGTCGATTTTGCGCGGGCTCTGTCCGAGCTAGCTGCTTTGGAAAACGATGCAGCAAGGTTGGAGAGGGCTCGTGCCGACGTATTGAACTCCCGGGATGAGAGAATGGCTGCTCTGGTGCAGCAGATTCGAGATCTAACTGCTCCCCCTAAATGATGTACTTTTTTGCTTTTTAATGTACTTTTGCTCCTTTTTGGGAATAATAAAGAGGCTTTCATCTGACTTTGTGGACCCATCATTTTGGAATATAAATGACAGGTTTTGGTGAAAGTGATATCAGAGGTAATATGGACGTGATATACTCTCGGTAAGTTTTAGCAAGACGCATCTATTCAGAGGTAATATGAACATGATAGAATACGATCCAACTAGTTTCGTTTTGGAAGTAGTTTTGTCAGAATGAGGCTTCCGCCATATTCCACTTGAGCAAAGTAGGTTAAGCATAGTACCTTTTCAGGAATTTGCCATTGATAGGAGCCATTAGCAGGTCTCCATTTGGCTTGGCCAACCTGTAAGCGCCGTTTGAGAATGTCGTCTCGATCACATAAGGGACTTCCCATTTGGGCTGGAATTTGCCCTTGCTTCTGTGAGTAAGAATCATCGGCCTTCTCACAGCTAAGACTAGCTCGCCAACTTTGAACACTCTTTCCTTTACCTTTTGATTAAAAGCTCTGGAAATGCGTGCTTGGTAGAACGCGATGCACTGTTGAGCTTGGAGGCATTTCTCGTCTAATCCTTCTAGCTCTTGAAGCCTTAAAAGGTCGTTCTTTTCTTGAGTCAGCTCATTAGCCACGGCTATCCTGAGTGACGAAATCTTGATCTCGATGGGGAGAACTGCTTCGCTCCCGTAAACCAGTGAGAATGAGGTACAACCTGTTGGTGCTCGCACCGTTGTGCGGTATGCCTAGAGACATTCTCCCAGCTTCTTATTCCAATCCCTCTTGTTCGAAGAGACGAACTTTTTCAAGTGCTTGATAATAGTTTTATTGAAAGCTTCTGCCAAACCATTAGCAGCAGGATTATATGCCGTAGAGGCCATATTTTGTATCCGATTTTTATCGCAAAATCGATGAAATGCTCGGCTGATGAATTAAGGCCCATTGTCATAAATTATTCTCCGAGGTATCCCGAAGCGATAAATGACGTGATGCTTGATAAAGCTGATCACATTAAATGCCTTCACTTCAGCAAGAGAGATCGCCTCTGCCCATTTGGAGAAATAATCTGTGATGGCCAGTATGAACCGGTGACCTCTGGAAGAAGACGGGTGAATAGGACCAATGATATCCATACCCCATGCTTCGAAAGGCCAGGACGCAACCGTAGGATGCAGATGTTCAGGAGGTTTATGGATAAAGTCTGCATGGACCTGACAGGCTCTACACTGTCTTGCGTAGTTTATTGTATCTGCGATCATAGTAGGCTAGTAATAGCCCATTCTCCTGATGCGATCATGTAACTTAGGCCCGGGTTGATGTGCTCCGCATACGCCGTCGTGAGCTTCACGGATGATCCGCTGTGCCTCATCATCTAAGAGACATCTCAATAGCAGTCCGTCGTAGGTCCGGCGATATAGACACTGTGAGGATGCCTCGAAATAGAAGCGTAATGATCGTCTTTTGACGGATACATCTTCTTTAGGGTCCTCCGGCAAGATTCTGTATGCTACGAAATCTATAAAGGGACTTCTCCAGTCTCTCCTGGGAGGATCTGTGTTCACCGCGTAGCTGTATTCTATGTGAAAGTTGTTTTTCACACAGAATAGATCTCTTCTAAGAAGGATTACCGAATTCTATCTTCTTATAGGAATAGCTAAATCTGCAGCTAGACTGGCTAGGGCATCAGCTTCCAGATTCTGAGATCGGGGCACATATTCCAGGAATAATCCTTTGAATGTCATGTCTATCTCGACCATTGCTCGGTGATAAGGGATGAGGTCGGGATTCCGGACTTCATATATTCCTCTGACTTGATTGACGATCAGCAGAGAGTCACCGAAAGCTTACAGAGATTCGACGCCTAATTCTTTAGCGACTTAGAGCCCGATTAGTAGAGCGTTATACTATGCCACATTGTTGAAGCAGGGCTCGCTAAGAGAATATGCTCGGTAGATGACGAGCTTATTAGGAGTAACCAGGACAATCCCTACTCCCGATACCACGTTTACCCTAGGACCAGTTCTGGAGGCACCATCGAAGAATAGTTGCCATACATCACCTTCCATTGCGGAATTACACTCTGTAACTTCGTCGGGAATGTCCTCGTACAGCTTGGAGGCCTCCGAGATTGGATGAGCAGCTAGGAAATTAGCTAATGCTTGGCCTTTGACGGACTTCTGAGGGACGTACACCATATCATATGGTGTTAATAACATCGCCCAAGTCGCAAGTCGAGAATTAATAACACTTGGCTTGTTCATTAGTACCCGCAGAGGATTGACCCTGGAGATAATGTGAATGGTTTGGCCTGTGATATAGTGCCGCATTTTCTGGATGGCGAATATCAGAGCCAAGCATTCTTTCTCCACTGGGTTGTACCGGTGTTCGGCTCCGACCATCATCCTGCTGAGGTAGTAGATAACCTGCTCATGGCATAAATCGTTCTTCTGCGCGAGAAGAGCTCCTAGGGAATGATCCATTGCTCGAACATACAGCACGAATGGTCTTCCTATGACTGGAGGCACCAGAACTGGCGGGCTAGTGAGGTAGCATTTGATGTCACCGAACGCTTGCTGACAGGCTTCGTCTCATACGAAGGATACACCTTTCTTCATGAGACAAGAAAAGGGCTGACATCTCCCAGAGAGGTTGGATATGAATCTCCGGATATAAGCCAGACGACCTTGAAATCCCCTGAGTTCTCTCAGATTATGGAGCGATCGCATTTCTAAGATGGCCTTGACTTTATCAGGGTCCACTTGAATGCCTTTGGCGGTAATGACAAATCCCAGGAATTTGCCACTAGATACCCCCAGGAAGGACTTCATAGGATTCATTTTGAGTTAATGTTGGCACATCAATTCAAATACCGTCTTCAAGTCTTGGATGTGATTGTCCTTGAGGCGGCTTTTGACAGCTACATCGTCCACGTAACACTCCACTGTCTTACGTAAATGCTCATGGAATATATTACTCATAGCCTGTTGGTACGTAGCCCCGGCGTTCTTCAATCCGAAGGGCATGACCGTATAGCAATATACCCCCAATGGTGTCCGGAAGGCAGTGTGCTTCTCGTCCTCAGGATGCATCTTGATTTGGTTGTATCCTGAGAATCCGTCCATGAAAGACATACGTTTAAAACCGCACGTATTGTCAATCATGACGTCTGTGATTGGAAGAGGAAACTCATCCTTGGGGCAGGCTGCATTCAGATCTCGATAATCGATGCAGACACGTATGGCACCATTTTTTCTTCATGACCGGGACAACATTGGCGACCCAGTCGGGATGCTGTTCTTCTCGGATGAAGCCGCAGTCTATCAACTTCTTGACTTCAGCTTCGATGGCGTCCATCATATCCGGACGGAACCGGCGTTGGTGCTTCTTCATAGGCTTTGAATCGGGCAATATATTAAGCTTTTGAGTATCCACCTTTGGATCAAGGCCTGGCATGTCCTTATAATTCTACGCAAAGACGTCGATATATTCTTTTATCAGCTGGATAACTTGTTCTTTTTCTGCTTCGAAAAGATTGTCACTGATAAATATCGGTTTTGGCGAGAGTTCATCCCCAACGTCAATCTGGATAACTTTATCTTTAGTGGGAGGTTCTCTCTGCTCGAAGCGGAACTCCCATTGTGTATCCATTTGCTGAGCCCAAGCGTCATTCTCAAACAGTTCAGATTCTTGTTCGTCTGCTTCGAAGGAATCTGTCACTTTCATATTTACTGATAATGTTCGTTGGAGAGCATGAGATGAGTCGGAGGGTGCTGAGACGTTTTGAGAAAAGGAAAAGATATCCTCGTTTGTCCCAGAAGTTGCAAGGGAGGTAGTATACCCTATCCCGAAACGAGTTCGTTGATAGTAGGGATTGTCGTGCAGCGGCATTCATCTGCCTTTCCCGAAGTTGAGACCTGGTTCCAGCTTCAAGTTATAACCCATACTTTGTATGATCTTCAAAGTTTGCGGGCTGTATCTGTGAACCTGCATTTTACCAACGTCGTCGTCGGGAGAATCCTCTTGTACAGTCAGTTTCTTGCGCATGCGGCCGAAGACTATTGAATGCTGACTGCTGTAAGTAGGCGGGACATTGAAGATAGAATCCTCATGCAGTCCATATGTCATTGTGACATTGGATGATGACGCCACTTCCCACATATACAGATGATAGGAATCTATAGCTTCCAAGAATTTTTGTGCTATAGGTTTTATATCGTCATGGGGAGAGGATTCCTGGTTCGGAATTTGAGCGTAGATATACTAGAAAAGAGGACGTTTATTATCCTCTGAAACTTCGTTCCCGGTTGCATTTACATCGGTCGGCTGCCTGCTGCACCGAAGGTTGATGACCAAGGATGGAGGCTTCTGGTTCAAAGTGATCACCCCCTTTTCCTGACCTGGTTTTTTTAGGTGGATCGCCATAGGCTCCATGGCTTTTGGATGAGTAATCCGTCCTTTCACCTTGATTGATAGTGGTTGTTCGACAGAGGGTTCTTCTGGCTCCCGGTGGGATTCCTTCTCTGCTTCAGTTGTCACCTCTTTCGTGTAGTCTTGAGAGTATAACACGGCATCGGAGTAGTAGGATTCTACTCCTCAAAATAGGTTTAGGTCAGAAAACTCCGTTTGTACTGTTCCTTGGGCGTCTATATATTTAAAGCATTGATGTAGAGTCGAAGGAACGATGTTGTGGTCGTGGATCCAAGGTCTGCCCAGCAGAATGTTGTAGGACACTTCTAAATCAATGACATAACATGTGGCCACTGATCTGAGGTTGCCGATCTGGATCCTCAGGCAAATATTCCCCAACGGCTTACTCTTTCTGGCGTTGAAACCCACGATCGTAGTGGTGGTGTAGGCCAATTCGCTGGTAGGAATTCTCAATGGTCTAAGCAGACTACGGGGAATGATGCTGATTGATGATCTTGGATCTATATGAATCCGGTCGACCTCTATGGAACCGACGTACCCTGTGTGATAGAGGGGCCTGTCATGCCTGTTATGTTTTAACAATATGTCATCTTGAGTGAAAGTGATATTCGGGACCACCTCCATCACACTGTGGCATTGAGGACACACCACTGGTTCTTCGTCAGGGGACTTGAGCTGGGTCAAGTATGCATCCGCCTGCATCAGTGCTTCGCTCAGGGCTAGACGAGTGTCTTGGGAGAGCCTGAGTAGTTCGAAGATAGACAACCTGGCTGGTGTATTAGCCAATTGGGCCAGGATGTCGAAGTTGTACGGCTTCTCTAAACCTTTATTTTGGATGTTTTTCACAGGTTTGTCGAAATGTACTTCCTTTTGCTTTCCTTTGTCCGCCGTAGTTGGTCTCGAAGGACCAGCCCCTGGTACGGCGGGCTCTGGTTCTGACGGCTTGGTAGCTGAAGCATCTGCTGGTGCATCTTCCTGGCTGGCTTCATGGTCCTTGATGTAATTCCTCCCTGAACGGGTTCTAGTGGCCAAGACCTCGTCTTCTGATGCCGAGTCTGTCGCAACCATGTGACATGGTTTATGCTTCGTGTTCTTCTTAGACTAAGCCTTAGCAGCTTGAGTCTCTTTCTCGATCCCGGGCACCAAATCTGGATGAACCCACATAATCTTGCCTCGCTGGATAGTTAGTGGCACTAGGTCATGATTTTGACCTCTAGCTGGAGGGAGATTAACGATGTTCATCGTCATCCGGGAGATAGGTGTAACACCGTCCGGGATTTCTTGGGGAGGCAGATCGCCAAATTATAGAGAGATCATGTTGGCTGTGACCGTCTTCTCACTGTTGCGCAGAGTGATGGCCTTAGCATCGATCAGCTCCTGGATCTTCCTTTTCAGTATATAATACGCCTTTGTGGGGTGGTGTATGTACCTATGAAAGATGCAGTACTTGGGATTATTGGTACTGCCGGCCTCATTGGGCCGTCTCACCTCAGGAAGGGTAATCTTGCCGCTTTTGACGAGACATTCGAATATGCTTGGAATATCGTCGTCGTCGAAAGAGTACACTTCAATGGGCCTGGAAGTCCCAGGTTTCGTCTGCGTGGTAGCCGCCATTTTTTGCCTGGACGTGTTGATCGCCAGAGCTTCTTTGCCCTTGGTACCCCGAGGATGGTCGATGTTGGAGGATGACCTCTTGCCTTTATCAGAGGCCGAGATCCTGATGCCATTATCGTGCGCCTTCTGACTGTTGTCCTCCACGGCTGCCGCTGAGATGATGAACGAGGGCCAATCATGGAACTGATATGGTCCTGTGAACACCGAGATCACGGAAAGAAGGTTCTTTCTGCAGATGTCCACCAATGCTGAGTTTGGAACTCCTGGAGGCATTTGCAAAGTGGCTTGACGAAAATGTTCGATGAAAGTGCGAACATTCTCTTTTTCCTTCTGCTTGACTTTGATGAAAGAGGACATAGACATGTCCATCCCTCCTTCGTAGAATCGCATGAAGAATAATGCCTTGAAGTCTTCAAAGGAAGTAATACAGTTGTCCGCCAGACTTCGGTACCACTGATAAGCTACCCCCGAGAGACAGCCTTTGAACACCCGAGTGAGGAGGGCGTCGTTCCCTTGTAATAACACCTTCATCATACTGAAGTATTTCATGTACTGATTCGGTGACGTTTTTCCTTCGAACAAAGCCATAGTCTGTGGTTTGTATCTAGGAGGGAAAGGGACCTCTTTCCAGATAGTTGGGTAAGGTTGGTTGATTCCCAATTTCTTGAGCTGATCTTTATGCTTTAAGGCATCAAATTGGGCTTTCAACTCCCGTACTGCCTGCATCGGATCTTCAGCCGGTGGCGGGACCACGGAGTGATGGGGAATCGATTGCATCGTGACTCCGACGGGAGGTAATACATTCTCCGAGTGAGGAAGCGGAGGGACTGCTGACTCCTGATCTAGAGCAGGCTCTTGGATTACGTTGGATGGTGGTAAGTCCACCCCTACACGTATCTGAGTTGGAGGGACCGACGCTTGAGCCATAGCAGCTGTGTGTTGAGTCAGCATCATCTGGTGCATGTTCTCCATCATGGATTGTATTTCTTTCAGAGATGTCTCCAGTATAGTAATGCGCTGCTCAGCGCTCCCGGATGGGGAAGCTTCCTCGCGTTCATCTCCAATGGCATAAACTCCTATCTCCCTGGGTGTCATTGAAAGATTAGTATAGGTCTCTGTAGAAGTTGACTCTATACTTTCAGTATCTGATTCGGGAGACTGGCGACCCCCAGCTTCGAAATCAGAAGAGTACGAAGTCAGTTGTCGCGACCTCGAATGGGTGTTTCGAAATACCCCAGCTTCAGTGTTCCTAAGGAGCTGGTTGAATCTCCTTCGGCTCGGAGCTCTAGAGGAATGACGTCTTGAGCCCGATCTTTCTCTAGGTATGTGTGAAGCCATGTTCACCGATGCATGTGTGGGCTCTTCTTCCTGGAAAGAAGGAGAGTAGCTCAACCGGTCAAAAATTGACCATTTTACTTCAAAACAGCAATAGTTAATTACAATCCTATGACTATTACAAGGGTGCTCGTTAGGAGGCGTAATAGACATGCTGAAAGATCCCCTATCCTTGCGTTTGTAGATCAGGTACTTGCGCAGGTCAGGAGGAGTTACAGAAGAAGAAGATGACTTGTTCCTTCTGTTCACATCAGTGGGCATGCGGATGTTGGGAGACCTAGTTTTCCCTGTGCCTCATGTATACAACAGGTTGGCTATCTGGGTAGCGGATAATCCCCGAGGAGGGTGTCTTTCCGCAAATTGAGCCTTCTTTACGCTGAGGGGCTTCTCCCGGCGTAATTTGGAGCTCTGCTCCGGTTGGTATAAAGCTGAGGATGTCCTCAGTCGGCCGTCAGCCTCTCGCGTAATCTGGAGGGCTGGCAGATTCTTCCCTTGCTGGCGTAAAGGCCGAGAAGTTGAGTAGTCCGCCGCTTGCTTTCCCTTGCATAGATTGCAGGGATCATCTGCTTTTCCGCAGAAAGCAGATGCATTTTTACGCGTGGAGCGCGTTTGGAACTTCTGACTTGGCGCTAAGGCATTGTCAGAAAGTTTGTCTGTTTTGCCAGAGACGGGAGACTGTTTTCTACGCGCAGAGCGCGGTGTAGGCTTCTGGACTAGCGCTGAGGCATTGTCCGAAGTTTCGTCTTTTCTGCCAGGGACGGGAGACTGAATTTTACGCGCAGAGCGCAGAGTATACCTCTGGGTTAGCGCTGAGGCATTGCCAAAAGTTTTGTCTGCCCTGCCAGAGACAGGCAACTGAATTTATGCGCAAGGCGCGGAGGGAGTAATGCTACAACCTCGTTGGTCGAAGAAATCAGAGAGGTCGGAGAGTCCACAAGAATGGTAGAGGATGTCTTGGGCATCAAGACCTTACGCAGCTTCCTGTTATCTTGGACTGAGAGAGAGTGAGAGCTACCCCCTGTTTGAAGCATGTCTTCGTAGGCAGATTGGTCGAACTGGACGACCAGTGTCTTCTTCATGGATCCCACGGATACCGTATCGTGTTGAGCAATTGCTTCCTCATCAGAAGAGAAAGACGTCCCCAGCAGAGTCGCCATCTTGTTTCGGATAAAAAATATAAATGAAAGTAAAAGTGTACGAGAAACGACAGGGTTCTTTATTTTTAAAAGAAAACCCCGCCCAGCTTCGTCGGTGTTTACAAACAAGATTGTACAATTTTGATCCTACACGAGGAACGTCGAAGTACAATTTATTTAATCTGGGTAAGTATTGCTATGGGTGTCTGATCTGTAGTCGATCACTTTAGCCCTTGGACCACACGATGTTGAAAAAGTGTCGTAGAAGACAGAAAGCAGCTTCGAGGTTGCTAAAGAGGGTGGATGCCCGATGCCAAAGTCGTCGATCCTTTCTCTTTGCCTGAACTCTGGATTCTTATCTCTCTCTCTCCTTTTTGACCTCCAATTGTCCGCCCCTTGGATCTGATACTGGATTCCTTGACCAATTTCCGATCGTTCGACCTTCAATTTTTTCCCCTCCGTTCCTCTATTGATAGAGGTCTCTATTTATAGAGTTTTTAGTGACAGTGACCACACAGTCGTTGTAGAAATCGAGTAGTGGAAAGTACAGCACCCTTTTACACGACGGATTAAAATAACCAATGCCTGCGTATAGATGATCTTCTGAGTGAGCATATGACGCATGTTCAAGTAAAGGACAAACGCGTATAGCTGCTGCGAAGATCACGGCGTAGAAGCCACGTAGGTAGTTATCCCTTGTGTAGAAGAGGTTGGCGTAGAAGCCAATGACTGTCACCATGGCATAGAAGCCAAGTAGGCATAGAAGCCAAGTAGGCATAGAAGCCGAGTAGGCGTAGAAGTCGAGTGGTCATAGAGGCCGAGTGGGCGTAGAAGCCGAGTAGGCATAGAAGCCGCGCAGGCGTAGAAGCCGAGTGGTCATAGAGGACGAGTAGGCGTAGAAGCCGAGTGGTTATAGAAGCCGAGATGATATGGACGTTTTAGCCAAAATTATGGCTCTTGGAGATATAATCAAATCTCTTACATTAAATGCAGAGATCTGCCCCCATCCTGCGCATTAAATGCAGAGGCTTGTCTTTAAGATTTGCCATCATTCTGCACATTAAATGCAGATACGCGCCTCGAATTCTGTACGAAGAGTAACTGCTGATGTGGCGGTCTGTCTGCCTTCTGCGGAGCGTAAGAAGCTCACGTCTTCCAGTATAAAACTGGGCAGCGTATCCCTTGTATACGTAAGAGTAGTTGGCGCAAAGGAAATGTCACTAGACGACGGTTAGGTGACATTTAATCAAATCTCTTGCATTAAATACAGAGATCCGCCATTATCCTGTGCATTAAATGCAGAGACGTCTTTTAAAGATCTGCCACCCTTCTGCGCATAAAAATGCAGAGACGTGCCTCGGGCATCTGTCAGTATTCGGCGCATTAAATGCAGAGACGTGCCTTGAGAACCTGTCACCGCTCTGCGCATTAAATGCAGAGACGCTCCTCGAGACCTGTACGAAGAGCAGCTTTTGACGTGGCAGGCTGTTTGTCTTCTGTGGAGCGTAAACAGCTCATATCTGCCTGTGTAAAACTAGGCAGCTTATTCCTTTGCATACGTAAAAGCGGTCTACGCCAAGGAAATGACAGTAAATGATAGCCTGGGTTGTAGTACAACGCTATCATTATAACCGTCGCTTGGGTTGTCATGCAGTACTCTTTGTTAAGAGCCCAGACGTCAGGTTTATTGCATGATCTGACAGGTTTATTTCGAAGAATATGAAGCGTTCCTCGTACACTTCAATGTTGCATTGAAAGCGGATGAGTTTTACGCCATAAAAGCGATGTAGCACCCTTTTTACGCTGAAGCAGCCTGGACCTATTGCATTACGCGGATGATCCTTGAGCCTATATTTTACGCTGTGCCCAGCGGAAAAGCTCTGTTGCACGTTTGATGGCTCTGAGGTTCTCTGTTTACGCTGCCCTGCATCAACATGCTGCGTAGAGCTATCCGGCGTATTTTTCATGTTTCTACACTCAATACCGTATGAGTAGCTTAGCCACATAAACAACTCGGCTTCATGACCAACTTTGCTGTATGGGCAGTTGTGCCGTATGGGTGACCATGCCATATAGTTGGCCTTAGGCGCATGAGTGGCTTTATCGCATGGGTGACCATGCCGCATAGTTGGTCTTGGTCGCATGGCTAGCTCTGCCATATGGGTTCTCTAACCGCATAAGCTTCTCTGTCGCATGGCTAAGTTTTGACAGCATAGGGGTATTCCCCCTAGATGAATTCTTTAATTAATTCTGACCATGTTCACTTATTTTATTTATAGTGGTATTTCCCACTACGCCCTCCGACGAACTAGTACTCGGGCAAAACCTGTTATCCCTGAACATGAATCTTGGAGACTTGGCGGTAGAGAATTTCATAGTACCAAGGAGTCACCCTCCTATCCCCTCGTCGGACTGAAGCCTGGTCTCGTCAGCGGTAAACTGAGACGGAACATAAGTATATATGCGACAGGCACCTTCCTCCATCAGGTTGCCAAGAAGGGCTCCTATCCTACGGGATAGTTGCAGCCTCTCAGTTGGACACACTACAGTGAATCCTGGTGTCACCTAACTCTGTGGATCCTGAAGAAGTAAGAGCTGGAACTTAGGATAACCGATCTGTTCTTTGTCGTGCGGGGCACGTGCTATGGACTGGATATTAATCGGCCCTTATTTATCGCTCATATGGAGTTATACAATTATCACACCGGGACATTTTTCATACCTGGTGGTGAGATTGGGCTGGCTTTACACAAGATGTATGTCGTCTCAAAAATTTCTTGGGGCGATGAGCCCTATTAAGAGTATCCCCCGAGTAACAAAAAACTCTGAGTTAGAGGCAAAAAACCCAGAGATCCTGGCGGTGTACCAGGAATTGATGTGCCATCACGGAATCTATCAGCAAAAGTCGAAGAAGAAGAAGTCTTTCGAGGGGTCTCCCCCATATCATGATTTAGACTCGCTATCTTTTCCTAGATCTGAAGGAGTCTAGCAAAGTTCGCGTCCGATCACTGCAGACCGAACATAAAATGTCTACCGAGATTCAGGCACAACAAGAATTAGCTGCAGCCGAGGAATAAGAGGCTGAGGGTTCCGCAAACGAAGAAGATGGTGAACCCATGGACGAGCTGAAGACACCCGAAGAGGATCTCAGCTACTTTTATATAGTTGTGCATAAGTTATCCGCCAAAGTCGTGCTGGCAGGATACTTGATGCTCTGGTTGCAAAATTGTGTTATCCCAAGCGTGTCCGGAACCATAGACAGGATCAGTCGCCCCCTCATTCTCTCGGCCATGAAGTTAGCTTTCAGCCACAAGGTGGCTCTTCTATCGATGATGGTATGTTGTATCCATCGAGGGCTTTGCAACTTTGATTAGAAGTTCGAGGATCATCCGGACAAAGGGCATTTCAACCGGATTGAGCTCCCCTATCATTATTTGATGGATTGGCTTCTCCTACACCATGGTTCCCCGATGAACCCTGGGACTGTTGATGACATGGTGGCGACCGATATGATCCGTAAATATCGAAGGATGAAGTGGAAGATCCACACAGTCCCTGCTTGTAGGAGGAAGCTCTCCTTTATGACTGATTGGAGTTTCTTTACTTCCGAGTCAGAGTTGATGCACGAGGAAAGCTATACCATCCATCAGGATATCGGGGGAGAGTCTCAAAATCTTTCCGAGAGACTTTTTCGTTGGCTTCAAGCCATTCGTCCATCTTATTTGGTATACCAGAACCGGGGCAAAGTCTTTGTGGAGCCTTATCTGCCGAGTCGCTTTGCTCGCCAGTTGTCTATACCCAGCTCCTGTTGGGTCACCCAAATGCTTCCCTTTGTTATCGTAGGAGCTTGCTTGATGGAGACCGGGCCTGGAGTTACTACAGTGCTACTGGCACTCAGGTCTTGTTCTACTTGCCATCGGCTAGGGTAGTACCACGGATGTTGTACTCGGCGATGAAGTACTACTGCACGGCCAATACTCTGCCGGCAAGCTTTAACCCAGAGATGAGCTATATCGAAGGCACTATGATAATGCCTCCGGACACAAAAGCACGACGGAAGCCTTTGCTTATGGAGCTGGATCCCTCGACGGAAGAAGAGAAGATAACTTCTCTGTCCGATGCCCCTCTGCCTGTCAAGCAAAAGGTGAAGGAGGATACTTCCCATGCACGGTACTCAAAGAAGGCCAGAACCAAGGTGGCATCCGAGAAGGGATCCTCAGCAAAAGCCAAACCTCTTACGAAGGATTCTGCGAGGGAAGAGGTAGGACCCTTCCCGGTGGAGGATTCTAAAATAGACTATACTTTGGATGCTAAGACGGTACATGTAGAACCCCTTAGTTTAATTCTTCCTGGTCTATTGTATAAATATCTCGGTTATGGTCTGTTTGACAATTCGCAGACACGAGAAAGAAAAAACTGTCCCCGGTGAGCAGCTGCTTCTGTTGTCTCATACAAAGAGTCAAAAGAGGAGACTTCCCCAGAGTCTGATGTGGGCGAATCAGAGTCTACACCTGAGACTTTGGGGGTTCAAGAGACGGGTGCTGGTGTGTCAGAGCCTGCTTTTAAAGGTTTGGGGGCCCAAGAGATGGGAGCAGCAGCGGCGGAGCCTTTCACACCATTTGAGCACATCTCCGTGGATGATATGGAAGCCATGGGGAGGGCTATGATGACACTGGATGAGCCACAGCCTATGTCGCCTCCTTCTGGTACGTTATCCGGTATCTTTACCAATAAAGGGATATTCTTGCTTTAGCTTTATATTCTTCAGGCGAAGCTGATCGCTGGTTGTTCTAGATATATAGGGTCGGCCTCTCCTTAAGAACAGTGAACGTGGCTACTGAAGAGGGCATGGAAGAAGAAGCTAGAGGACTTGTCCCGAGGACGCCCAGGTCTTTTCCTAGCACATCTGGGGAAAAGACCAATCTGCGGGGCCTAATGTAGATCCCACTTGTGTGGTGGTTGCTTTTCTTGCGGCTGTCGTGGGGCCCTCCACCATTGTGGCTTCTAAGGATGTTGGAGTGAATAGGTCTGAGGAGGCTGCCCATACAGTTCCCGGCCTAACGGTCGTGGGGTATTCCTCTGAGGTTGTCACAAGTCAAGCTGACATGGGCACCCAGAAGGATGTAGACGTAGTAGGACATACATGTGTCCTTGTTTCGGGTGGTAGCCCCACCCAGCCATCAGTTGCTAACCTTTCGAGTATACGGGCCCTTGTCACAATGCTGAAAGATTAAGTGGCGAGCAAGTTGGCTGGCCGCTCTTCCTCCACGTCTTTACCCATAGGTCATCGAAAGTTCTTTCACTAGCTGTGTTGACTGCGACTAGATCTTCCATTGTGCCGCCACTGACCCCGGCTACGCTTGAGGATGTTAATAACTCCGTCAAGGTCACCTTGAAGACCTTTCACATATTCTTGAAGCAAGGTATTGACAGTATGGAGTGGGGCAGAGCCTTCACCTGGGCTAAGCACTTTGCTGATAACCAGATCAAGTCTCTGAGGACCCTTTCTGGTTTTGACCAGCTCGCCGATCTCTTGAACTAAAAGGTGATCGAAGTAGAGTAGTGCTTGGAGGAGCTGAAGCAGTACCAACAGGCGGACATGGGGATGTTGATATCCTATGAGTACAAAGAGTTCTCGAAGGCCGTCGAGGCAAAAAAGACTCTTTATGATTTATCTCGGGAGGGCTTGCAGCGCGACCTCGAGGGATTATGAGAGAAGCGAGATCAGCTGAATGGTTTCTGGAAGCCTGCCTTTCAAGGTAGAAAGGTCTATCCCAAGAGATGGTCGAAGTAACCTAAGAGATCAGGAAGCTTCAGGCCAAGCTTGATATGTTAGGGAACCATCTTCGGGAAGCTCATTAGGAGGAGAAGGCCATCCGAGCTGACGTGACCAAGGCGGCGAAGAAAATTGCCAGTGTTGAAGCAATGGTGCAGAAGCTGGACGACATGCATAAATACTATGCCCATTATGCGGATGCGGAGGCCTTTGCTTTAGAGGTAGAGCACCAAGCCAAGGTGCGTCTGGAAGCCCATTTTCCTATCTCCGAAGGCGTATAGAAGAACTGTGCTCTGATGAGTAGCAGCAGTAGTCTTTGTTTCTTTTTCTGACACTGTCTTTTGTCTTTTTTTTGAAGTTTATTTTGATTATAGTTATTGGGACATAGTCCCCAAGTGTAGTTTGTTCCTTTTACTTCTGTGAGATGAAATAAAAGTTTTCCTCTTTGTTGCGATTTTTGGGCTAATTTGATTTGTATCCTGAGAGAGAAACGACCACTTTCTATGCTTTATGTGCTTGACGTGCGTTTGATGTGTTCACATCGCTATGTCAGTCCGGGTCTCTGAGAGGATTATGCCAAATCCTAACAATCACATCTTGGGTTGTGTAGGAATAAATTATCATGTCTTACGAAGTATATCATTATAACTCATGAAGTAAGCAGTCAATTTCTCGATTATAGGTGGCGGACGATCCCGAAACTCCTTACACAAATTCATCTTTAATGTGATAGCTTTTGGAGATGCTCCGAAGGAAACCAACATGTCTCTTTTCACAGCTCTGTTTTCCTCTGAATCCCGCTCCGGCGAGCCCGAGCCACTTCCTGTTGGAAAGACGGGAGAAACGTCCCTTACTCGAGTGCATAAGGAAGACATCTTCTAGGAACTCTTTGAGCCTCCTGATAATTCCGAGGATGAAGCTTCTATAGATGCTTCACATTAATTGTTTGTGTCCTCGGATGCCTGTATTTTCTATTTTCTTGCAATGTACATCAATAATCTGGAGGATTCTGATTTCTCTTCTTTTTGATGTTTGTATTTTCCCATTTCTTCTTTTCTTTTGTTTTAATAAAAAGAATAAATTATTTTCTTTATATTTTGTGATATTTGGGTAATCGTGCCAGAGATAATATGGACGTGACACAACACATGTTGTTAATAAGGACATCCCACTGGAGGACTTTGGTGGACGTATCACCTTTTTGCACACGGGGTGTAAGTAATAGATTCGAAATAAAGCCTACCAGAGGTAATATGGACATGATAGGTTTTATGGACTTAACACCGCTAGCATACTCCGGATTGGGTACGGATGATAAGTTAGGAGACAATCAAAATTAGAGGTAATATGGATATGATATTCAATGGTCAAAATCGAAATGTTTGGTCAGAGGTAATATGGACATGGCAAACTTTGCCGGGGTAAAGTATTAGAGCGATAGTTCAGAGGTAATGTGGACATTAATTAGAGCCCAGGAAGATACAATATATTTTGGTAGTAAAGGAGTACAAATCTGATTTAGACGTAGTACTTTTTGAGGAACTTGCCATTGATAGGCATCATGATCAAGTCGCCGTTGAGTTTCGCCAGCTGGTTGGCGCCGTTGGAAAATATGGTTTCTACTCTGAACGGGACCGCCCATTTTGGTTGGAATTTGTCGACAGTCTTGTGAGTCATAACCATCGATCTTTTTACTATTAAGACGAGGTCACCCACTTGGAACATTCTTCTTTTGACCCATTTGTTGAAGGATCCTGAGAGACGTGCTTGATACAGCTCGATGCGCTGCTGAGCTAAGAGCCGTTTCTCGTCGAGTGTCTCCAACTCCTGTAGCCATCGGTGGTGGTTGTCGTTTGCGGTCTACTAGTGTGAGAGAGACACTCAGAGTGACAGGATTTGGATTTTGAGCGGAGGACCGCTTTAATTCTATAGACCAGCGAGAAGGGAGTACTACCAGTGTCCAGACCAATGTGCGGTAGGCCTAGAGACATTCACCCAGCTTCTCGTTCCAGTCACATTTATTGGAGGACACGAACTTCTTGAGTAGCTTTATAATGGTCTTGTTAAATACTTCCACTAGACCATTAGTTGCTGGGTTGTAAGCCATCGAGGCCACGTTCTAGATTCGATTCTTGTCATAAAACTGATAGAAAGCATGACTTGTAAACTGTAGACCATTGTCATGAATGATCCTCTATGGTAAGCCTAAGCGATATATAACGTGATGCTTGATGAAGCTAATCATGTTTTATATTTTTACCTCAGCGAGTGGAACAGTTTCCGCCCACTTGGAGAAGTAATCGGTGATGGCCATGATAAACCAATGTCCCTTCGAAGAAGGCAGACTAATTGGCCCAATAATGTCCATCCCCCATGCTTTGAACAGCCAGGATGCCACCGTCGGGTGTAGAAATTCAGATGGTTGATGGATAAAATTTGCGTAGATTTGGCATGTCTGGCATTTTCTTGCATAATCAATAGCGTCAGCTACCATCATCGGACAGTAGTAACCCAGTCTTCGAAGGCGGTCATGTAGCTTTGGACCGGGTTGATGTAAATTGCAAATGCTATCATGAGCCTCGCGGAGGTCCTGCTTCACTTCTTTATTCGATAAGCATCATAGCAGAAGGCTGTTGTAGGACCGTCGATACAATATTATGGTGGTTATATCATAATAGAACCGGAGGGAGCATCTTCTGATCGAAGTGGCTTCCTTTGGGTTCTTTAAGAGAATCCCATAGACTATGTAGTCGATGAAAGGAAGCCTCCAGTCTTGGGCATTGGTGTCTGTTTCCGCTGAGTAGCTCAGGCACAGGAAGATGTTATTTTTTGGGCAGACTAATTCTTGACCAATCACTGTGATTAGCTGATGGTTGTTGTTTGGTACTACCCAGGAAGCAGCGAGGTCGGCTAGGGAATCGGCCTTAATATTTTGTATCCAAGGGATGTGCTCGAGGAAGAACCCCTCGAAGGTTGCGATAATATTAAGTGCAACTTGGTGGTAAGGGATTAAGTCTTCGTTTCGAACCTCGTATTCACCCAGGACCTGATTAAGCCTCTACGTAGAATACTCTAATTTGTTTAGCGAGTTGGATTTTGATGATTAAGGCATTGTACTCTGTCATATTGTTATAGCATGGCTCTATGAGAGAGTAGGCACGGTTGATGACGAGTCTGTATGGGGAGATTAACACTATCTCAACCCCAACGATGATATCGCCCTTGGGTCCTGCTTTTGAAGCGGCATCAAAGAAAATTCGCCAAACAGCTTCGCATGAATTCACGTTTGAGTCATCCACCTCATCAAGAATCTCATCATAGAGCTTCGATATTTCTAGCCCAGATGGGCTGCCAAAAAGTCGGCCAGTGCTTGACCCTTGACAGCCTTCTGTGGAACGAATACCATATCATATGGAGATAATAGTATTATTCAGGTGGCCAAGCGGGAACTGAGTGCCCCAGGTTTGGTCATGAGGACCCTGATGGGGTTGAGTTGTGAGATTCCATGAATGGTCTGTCCAGCCACGTAATACCAAGTTTTCTGGATAGCAAATACTAGAGAAAGGCATTCCTTCTCAACGGTGGTGTACCTATGCTCCGCGCCGACCATCATCCGGCTAATGTAGTAGATGGTCAGCTCGTGGTCGACATAATTATTTTGGGCTAATAGAGCACCAAGGGAGTGATCTATCGTACGTACATAAAACGGGAAGGGCTTTTCTACGATCGGAGCCAACAACACTGGATGTTTGATAGGTATTCCTTGATGTCATTGAAGGCGCTGGCACACTTTATTCCAAAATAAGGAGACAAATTTCTTCATGAGTTGGGTGAACGGTAGGCAGCGTCCAGAGAGGTTTGATATGAACCTCCTGATATAGGCCAACCTCCCTTGAAGGCCGTGGAGTTTCTGAAGATTCCTTGGTGGATCCATCTCTAGGACAGCCTTGGTCTTGTCACAGTCTATGTGAATACCCCAGAAGTAATGATAAAACCCAAGAATTTGCCACTGGAGACTCCCAGGAAGGACTTGGTAGGATTTATCTTGAGACGGTGTGCTCGTATTAGGTCAAACACTATCCTCAAGTCTTGAAGGTGACCATCTTTTGAGCAGATCTTGATAACAATGTCATCGACGTAGCATTTCACTATCTTGCATAGATGTTCACGGATGATGGTGCTCATGGCTCGCTGGTATTTAGCACCTGTGTTCTTTAGACTTAAGGGCATAACTGTGTAGCAATACACTTCTATCGGTATTCGGAATGACATGTGCTTCTCGTCATTGAAAAATATCTTGATCTAATTGTAACTCGAGAATTCGTCCATATAGGATATGCGCTCAAAACTGCAGGTATTGTTGATCATTATTTCAGTGATCGGAAGAAAAAATTTATCTTTAGGACATACCGCGTTCAGATCACAGAATTCGATACAGATTTGAATCTTCCCATTCTTCTTGACGACGGGCATAATATTGGCTACCCAGTCCGGATGTTGTTCCTCTTGGATAAAGCCACTAGCTATCATCTTGTTGACTTCAGCTTCGATGAAATTTATTATATCTAGCCGAAACTGTCGCTGTTGTTATTTGACCATCTTAGCATCCGGCCAGATATTGAGTATGTAGACCACGATTTGGGGGTCCAGTCCCGATATCTCTTTGTAGCTCCAGGCGAAGACATCGATATACTCCCTGATGAGCTAAAACAAGGATTCCTGGTCCTCGTCGGTCATACTTCTTCTGACAAAAATAGGTTCTGAGGAGGACTCGTCGCCGAGGTCAACTTGTACGACTTTATCCTTAGTGGAAGGTTCTCGTCGTTCGAACCGTATCTCCCATTGTGAGTCTAGGTGCTGGGCCTATGGCCCTAGTTCGAAAAGCTCAGGTAGGTCCCTATCTTCTTCCTCAGGGTCACTTGATACCATGTTGGCGGACAATGTTTGTCTGAGCATATCCTCGATGCTGACGTCGATGTCCCAAGCGAAAGATTCGGAAGAGTGAGAGTGGACCTCGTGTTCTTCCTCCGAGCCCTCGGGGGTTGTGGGAGGCGTTACATACCCTAGACCATGCTTGGTCTTGTGGTAGGAATCTTCGGACTTGCCTGCCGGGACGGTTAGGCGCAGAGGCAACCGTTGACCCTTGCCATAGTTTAATCCCCTATTGGTCTTCAGGTCGTATCCCATCTTCTGGATAAGGTGCTTGACTTGGCAACTATTCCCTTAGAGTTTTATTTTGTCGGTATCGAGTTCTGGATCTAGTTCTTTCGGAACGAAGGATTGAGGGCAATATACTCGATCGAAGATGATGAGATCATCTTCCTTCCTCCTTGCCAGAACTAGGAAGTAAGAAATTTGACTGGGGAGGATCTGGTTTGCTGCATAGGTGGTGGTCACCTGTGTCTGTAATTGCATACCCAAATCGTGCTCCATGGAATATAATTTGTTTATATATACAATTTTAGAGTAGTTCAAAGATAGACCTTTATTCATAAAATGAGGTATCTTTTCTACAGGAATTACATTATCAAGAGAAGAGACATTAGCATGAGCAGCTACATACTCTTCCAGGATAACTTTTTTAAGAGTCACCCCCAGTGCAGGCAAAGGCGTCAGTGGTTTCCTATGCAAATTTACCACCAAAGATTTGAAAGTTGTAGTCGTTATCGAGTCTTCCTTTGGCGGTCGACTTAGCCTGAGAAGGCGAACGACCAAAGGTTCAGAAGGTGCAGATGGAGCTAGCTCTTCCTTTAGTGGTTGATTCGGCCTATGAAGGTGAATGACCAGGGGTTCCGATGATGTGGATGGAACCAAATCTTCTCTTGGTGGTCGATTAGGCCTGCAAAAAAGAATGACCATAGGTTTGGACGGCGGAGACGGAGCCGGAGGTTCAGGTGCTTTTCTGTGCAACTTTACAACGAGAGGAGTGGCTGCATCGGGAGGGAAAGCCTTGAGACGGATTCTCATGGGCTCCTCTGGTGTTGTCATGGCCTCTGCTTCATCATCGGCATTATTGCCACCCACTTCTTCGTGAACTTGTTTGTAGAGGATCGAGTCAGAGTAGTACGTCTCAACCCCTTTAAACGGATCAACATCAATGAACTCTATTTTGATGAAACCATGCTCGTCGACATACTTCAGACATTGGTGAAGAGTGTACGACACAATCATGTATTCATGTATCCATGGTTGCCCAATAAGATATTATAGGATGTGACTTTTGTCCTCAGGTCACCGATCTGACTTTTAAGGCAAATCTTGCCCAGAGGGTAGCTCATTCCTGCGTTAAAGCCATTGATGGAAGTATTGGTGCCTGCCAAGCGATACATTGGGATCCCCTGGGTTTAAAGCAGACTCCTCAGAATGATGCTGATGGACGAACCGGGGTCGATATGCATCCGGTCTACCTTGATGGTGCCAATGTACCATGTGTGGTATAGGGGACAATCGTGCAGGTTGTTCTTAAGTAACATGTCTTATTACGAGAAGGTAATATTGGGTATCACATCTATAGCATTATTGCAATACGGGTACGCAACATGATTCTTAGCTGGCGGCTTGACCTGCGCCAGGTAGGTATCGGCATTCTGCAATGCCTCAGTCAGAGCAGCCCGAGTGTCTTTGGAGAACCACAGAAGTTCAAATAGTGACAACTTCGAGGGAGTATTGGCTAGTTGTGCTATGATATCGAAGTTATAGAGCTTTTCCAACCCTTATGGTGCATCTTTGTGCAGCAGCCTTCAAAGAGAGCTTTCTTTGGCTTCAATTTGTCGCCCCTGGGGGCTAAGAAGGCCCCCGATCAGTAGCGTGAGGTGTGACAATCGGGAGTGCATCATCTCCAGGGGTGTCGTACGCGGTTTGGTAAATTAAGCTTGATCTCGTCGCTCATGCTGCAACCTCTTCGGTCAAGAAAGAAACGGTGTAACAGGACTTAGACTTCTTGCCCTTGGACTTGGTAGCAAAAGATACTGCCAACTACGTCAAGTCTGGCACAATGTCCGGATGGACCTACATAACCTCACCTCGTGGTGTGGTGAGAGGTATCAGCCCGACCATCTAATCTCGAGCTGGTGGAAGTTTAACAACTTCTATTGTTGCCTTGGGAATTAGGATCACTTCATCCTGGGCTTCCGTCGCCGGGAAGTTGCCGAACTAGAGAGACACTATGTTGGTGGCAACTGTTACGTCATCGAAGTCCAAGGAAAGGGCCTTGGTATCGATCAGACGCTGGATGTACTGCTTCAAGGTATAGCACTCCTGCGTCAGATGGTGAACATACCGGTGAAAGTGACAATACATCGGGTTGTTCATCTCCGCCGCTTCAGGCAGGCGTTTGACATCAGAAAGCCGAAGTTTACCCCCCTGCATCAGCATATCGAAGATGGAATTAACATCACTAACTTCAAAAGAGTATGTCTCCTTTGGCCTTGGCGACTCTACCTATTTTTGCTCAGACTTCTTGGTTAAGTTAGCGACCATAGCCTGCTTTCCTTTTGCATCGCGACTGCTATTGCCAATGTTGTTGTTTTTATTGTTGTTGTTATTAGGGCGTTTGACCTTATCCTCAGCAGTAGGGATATAAATTCCCAAGAGTCGGGTGTCCTTGAGCTTATTCTCAATGCCAATAGCACTTATAATGAATGTTGTTCAGTCTTTAAACTAGATGTCGTCCATCCAGAGACTAACTGCCGATAATAGGTTTTTTCGGCATATCTCCATTAGTGTTGTCTTGGGATTGCCAGAAGGCAAACTCAGTGCTGCTTATTGGAATCGCTCGATATAATTTTGTGTGAGTTCCCTTTCTCCCTGGGCAACATCCATCAGCGAGGATATTGTCATGTTATTTCCCACCTCAAAGAATCTATTGAGGAACAAACGCTTGAGGTCATCGAATGATGAGATGCAATTATCTTGAAGGCTACAAAACCAGTCGAAGGCTACCCCCGACAATATCCCGACGAAGAGTCTGGTGAGGATAGCATCATTGTGGGGTATGAGCCCCGTTGTAGTTTCAAAGTAGCTCAGGTATCGATGAGGGAAGGACTTCCCGTAAAACGAGTTTATGTTAAAGAGATTGTACTTGGGCGGATACGGTACATCCCTCTATTCTAGTGGGTATGGTTGACGTACCCCGAGATCATGTAGTAAATCTCGACCGCCCATGGATTATAGTCAAGCTCGGAGTTCTCAAACCTCCCTTATTGCTTCTTTGTCCTCATCTGCCACAGAAGGGGCCGATGAACCAGGCAAGTGAGGATTACCACCAGCGGGTGGAGCGGTGGTGTTTGAATCTGCGTTGGTCCCAAGGTCCAAGTTTGCTTGCCCAGAGGTCCTTGCTGGTAGAGAGGCCATATTTTCCTTGATCTCTAGCACTTCCTGGGTTAAGGTTTGCATCGACGTACCTATCTTCTTTATCATGGCCTCGAGGGCCTCAATAGCTACTAGGCTAGTATCAAGATGTCACTATTTGAGGCATTGAATGGACGGAGGTGCCGCACTCTGTTATCCTGGGATGATGTTAGTGACATGGCTTATTTGGGACCGGAGATGGTTGTGGATGTAACTGAGAAGGTAAAGCTTACCCGGGAGAGACTTCGGGTGGCGCAGGACAGACAGCGACATTGGATCGATAGCCATCGGAGACCATTGGAGTTTGAGGTATAGGTTTTGTTGGTATTTCTTGTGATTGCTTTATTTTAGATAAAGTACTAAGGTAGTATTTTTTGCTAGGTTGGCGATCTGGTGTTCTTGAGAATTTCTTTGACAGAGGGCACGATTTACTTTGGTGGAGGCATAAATCTTAGTCCACGGTACATCGGACCCTTCAGTGTGCTTGAGAGGGTCGATGCAGTGGCCTACAGACTAGACTTACCGCATACACTAGGGAGGGTGCATAACGTGTTCCACGTGTCATAGATGAGACGGTACATGGTAGATCTCAGCCATGTATTGGATCACTCAGAGATCAAGGTGGGTCCAACTCCTAGCTACCCAGAGCTGTTGGTGGAGATTCTAGATCGCAGGGAGAAGGTGCTGTGAAACCAGACGATTTTTTTGGTACGCGTCGCATGGAGGCATCACTCTCCAAGGGAATCTACCTGGGAGCGAGAGGCCGAGATGCGCGAGCGATACCCATATATGTTTGAGCCGTGAGGTATAATTCTTTCTTGCTTGTTTTGATTAGTTTTGTAGATAGTTTCTTCCTAAAATTTTAAGGACAAAATTTTTCTAAGGTGGGTAGGATTGTCACCCTCACTTTTCCAACTAGGGATAATTTAGTAATTTTTGGTTTAGTTACTATTTTAGGAATAATAATTAATTAGGGTGTTAATATATTTATTTGTGATTTGTATAATTTATTATAGTTAGTGGGTTAGCCAATTAGTTAGACTTGGCACATGTGAACCCAATTAGACTTGTCATGATAATAGTTGAGTCCAACATAGACTAGGTCCATTAAACCCTTTCCCTCTAATTAATTAAAGAGTTTAGACTAATTAGCATTAGAGTAGAGACTTCTCACTTTAGACCTCATTAATAATTATTCATAATTTTTTATGTAGGGGCAATTTAGACCTTTTGATGTTGCTTGGGAAGGAGGAAAGGGGCCGGCCACTTTATGTGGATGGGTTTCTCTCTCCTCTAATTCTCTCCACTCATTTTTATATCCTCAATTCATATATCACCAATTTCCTCATTTCCTCCATCAATTCTCTCTCAATTCATTTCACATTCCCTCTCAATTTTATCCCTCAAGAAGCTTTGGAGTTTGGAGAAGCAAGAAGCATAAGAAGGAGGAGCATTGGTGAAGAGATCGTGTCCAATTGTATTTTTATTGGAAATCTATCTTCCAATCGGTAAATTAAGAATTTCTTCTCATTATAGCTTATAAACATGTATTTGGCCATTAGGAATCACGCTATGGCATAGCACTACCTATAGGAGCAATTTCTGGGCTAATTGGTTGAGAATTGTGTCTTCTACATAGATTTTTGTGTGTATTTTGGGAGAATTACGAGGTGAACACATCAAGTGTGTGTCATGACACCAAATTAGTCTATTTGGACTTAGGTTGGGGTTGTGATACTAGTTACGTGTTCATAATTGGACACAAGTAGGCCGTATCATGATACGGTGCGTTACCGTGTGATACGGGGCTCATTTTGTGTTAATTGTACAATTACTCCTCAATTCTCATTGTAGCAAGTTACTATAGTTGTATTATAATGTAATTAGTTTCTATAAATGTTAATTGTGGAGAATCGTCGATTTTAGCACTTGGGTTGGATGTATCAGTGGTATTTTAGCTTTGCACCTTAAGTGTTTATAAAATTGCCACTAATATATATATATATATATATATATATATATATATATATATATATATATATATAGGCATATGCATGTACTTGCGTTATAGGCTATGTTTGGATGTGTTGCATTATTAAATTTGTATTAGTCCTAGGAGGAAACTTGGTTTATTAACTAAGTAGAGAATATCTTGATCTGTGTTTGGAGTGTGTCATATATATAAGTGGGTTGTATCATGAGCTAGTGTGTTGTTAAGGGGATCTATGGGGGGGGGGAATAATTTATGTGTGCTCGAGCATTGTGGTCCATCACATGAAAAAGCAAAAAAGGATTCTAATGAGCTGTAGTGTGCAACCAAGCCAAGGGATGGAGTGCAACCTGTGAACTTTTGCATTGGTCAATGGTGATGCAGGTGATACTTGTTGGTTTCAATCAGATAAATAACAGACATTTTAGTTGATGTGTTAAGAGAAGCTTTGTTTAGCTGTGCAATTTCAGTATGGGTTCTCAGTTGCCTTGGCTAGATCTGTGCACTTATATGCACAGATGTAAGGGCTTGGGTAATAAGTTTGGGGGTACTGGTTGGAGAATAGGTCAAGTGTAGACCTTCACTAGGATTGATACTGAATGGGGATATGCAGTTGTTTAGAAGATGAACACTGAGTTCAGTTGGATGTTGGTTTAGGTGTTAATCAAGTTATTGTCTACAGGTAACATTGTTTTAGACTCCACGGCAGCAGCAAAAGAGAACAATTGATGTAGCAACAGTTATGTGATTAGGGTGTAAACAATTGGCATGAGTTCAGATACAACTGGCAATTGATCATTAGAAGTATGAAAGGTTTTAGGAGAGGTAATGTTAGGGTGATGCTAACCTGGGTGCAGAGGGGGTATCCAGTTCAGTTGTGGTAAGGATCTCAGGAAGGAGAAACATTTGCAGGCAATAAGAGGAAGGGTGTTAGAATCAATATATATATTATATATCAATAAGCCAATTAGTTGTACATTAGGCTACTGTATTTTGGAGTATTTAACTGTAGATCCTATTTAGTAGGGGTAGAAGGTTGGTGTTAGTGATAATTAGAGTGGGTTAGATAGTGTCTCGGATATTGTGATACGTTAGTCACCTCTAGTTAGTATTAGAGTATCAATCTTGTATCAGAATTTAGAAGATTGGTATATGTTAACTAATGATTATTAGTTTTTTTCCAATCAGTGTTATGCTAGTAGGTGGTTATTCTAAGTATTGCGATTAGTACTAGTTAGTGTATAATGACAGTGTTAATTAGATTTCTGGATGAGTGACTGAAAGTAAACTAGTTGAAAAAGATATTGGTATCAGTTTTGTCAGTTAGGTATCAAGTTGAAAATATCAGAGTGTGTCAATTTTATGCACTGACATGACATCGCTATGCATTCAGGTGTGGTTGCAGTTAGAGATAAAGAGGAATGATTTAGTAACAACAATAGTAGAAGTTGTGTAGGTGTTTAGTAGTGATGTTAGTAAGTGTGGTTTCAGTTGTGTAGCTTTAAGAGAGTTAGAGTTATTGGTTAAGTTAGGACTAGTGTATCAGTTGGTATTACAGGTTGGGTATTAGTTAGAGATTAGTTGTAATGCCCCGCTCCGCGTCGGCATTATATATCAGGGAGTGGGCAGAACTTCGTTCTCTGATTCTTGCACGCCTTAATAATAACCTGAGTTTTTGCTTGCAAGGTTTTAATAAGAGAATGATAGAACCTGTCTTGCATGTTAATGAACGAACTCACCCAGATTGTCTTTGAAAAGATAAGTCTGGTAAACGAGAATCCTGAAACGCTTGCCTAGAGTGCATGAACATGTTCACTATCGTCTATGCTTTGAGAAAACCATATTGTGCCTGAATGTGTTCAAGTGATAAGTCGGATTGCCCCGCAACAACGATAACTATTCTGATGGTTCATCTCGTGTAAACCCCCTCGATTAATTCTATAGATAATTAGGTTTGGTTTTGACAATTTTTGGATTTGCAGCAGAGGTAGAGGTTTGGAGTAGCGTTAGCAGCTATTTCTTTTTATTTTATTTAAACCCTTGGCGCGCCCTATCATTGCTTGATTATTCGGAGCCCAATATCATCCCATAAATTCCATCGGATTATTATACTTCTGACTTGACTCGCCAATTTAGGCACTGGACTTTTCGTCACACAAAAATCAAATCCGTTGTGCCTTAAATCAATCGCACAACTTCCCGTATCCTTAAATCCATATTTAAATCCGTGTCGGACACCTGTGTCGTTACCCTCAATTTTGAGATACCAACTTAACCCGTTGAGCCGGACCAACTAAAGGGTCCAAGACTGACTCCAAGCCCCCACCATTTTTGACCTTTGCGTCATTTCCGAATTTTGATCCCAAGTGCCCCCATTTAATTTAAAAGCACGGAACACTTTAATTCTATTTAAATCGGGGATACCAACTTTGTAAATCCGATTTTTAATCCTTAATTAATCCCAATGCCATTTTAATTAAACCCGTGCCTAACACATAACACCTTCTTACCATGAAAATTACTAAACACAATTTTCTCTACAATTTTTTGTGTCATTTTATGTGTTCGTACAATTTCCCGAATTTAAGGTGCTAAGTTGCAATTAATGAATTTATGTGTCAACACCCTATTGGCCATGAACAATAGAGAGGTCCCAAAATGGGGCCCCATTCTCACCCAACCATTCACCCCCTTCATGAAGAAACCCACTTTTTCTCATGACAAATCTCCACCCTTCATTTTGAATAGGAACATCATCACCCTCCATCCAATTCCCAATCCCCTATAAAACATCACCTCACCCCACCCTCACACATTCCAACCGGCCCTAATCCCAAAGAAAACTTCTCTCTCTCCTCCTTTATTTATTTCTACATGCAAATAACTTCTTCCTTTCTTCTTCATCTCTTCTTCTTCTTCACTTCTCCAACTTAACCAAACCCGGCCGGCCACCCCCTACTCTGGCCGACTGAGCACCTGGACCACCGAGGGGGCTACGCGGTAGACTCGTACGGCGTCCATCACCGCGTACTCGAGGCAGCATTAGAGTGCCCGCGCGGCTCAGATTCGTTTGGCCACATTGAAGTGTATTCTAACAAGTTGATACTCTTTGGTGTGGATCAAATGCCGAGTACTGAAATAGTTTTCAGATGTTCATAAGTAGCAGGTTTCAAGCAACCCAATGAAATATGTTTCATTGGGTTTCGGGTTGTTAAAGACACCCTAACAGTAGATACAATGGGCTTATGGTGCAAAATAAGGATGCTTACAAGTTGGCTCCTTTCTTCTTTGTTGATACTGAAGAAGCCCATTTACCATCTAGATTGTTGTTGGGAGAGTCTCTGGTTCAGGAATTTTGCTGGAGTTTGTTGATGAATTCTTCTGGTTGGGAGTTTAGTAAGGATAAGGCTGGGTTTTTCTTTTTTGTTAATGGTAACTGATGTGACATGGAGGAGGCTGGAGGCTCAGCATATCATGGAAAGGGGAGAGTGTTTGTTCAAACAATTGCTTGTTTGTTCAACTACTTGGTTGCTGTCCCACGAGTCAGGCCTAAAGTAGTGGTAAGACATCAAACTACTACTATGAGAAACACCAATAGGTTATTCCTCTATCTGGTCTTAAGTTTGTTTGTTTGTTCAACTTCAAGGTACTACGGGATCTGAGGACTTGGACGTGGTACCGGGACCCCGTCATCAGCAGCCGCACGCAGGCAAGCTTACCTTGCCACCCTGTATTTCAGTTACAGATATTTATTGTTTCGTTATGTACATTGTGCACGTAGTTATGTTGACGTTTGATACTTCGCGACCGGTTCACAACCGGGTGAAGACGTACGTCGTAATGCCTTAGAAGGATTGTTGGATGTTCGTAGCATCCCGATATGCATACCTGAGTATATCGACACCCCAGGACATACTCATACACTGTGATCGTGCCAGATTCCTGTATCCTGATACTGAAATCATGACCAGAGACTGGAAATACCTTAAGGTCGCATCTGTTGAGTTATCTTTCGTGTGTCGAGACTGTTAGATAGAGGTTCAGGTTCAGCGCACAATCGTTGACCGCTTGGGAAGGGGAAGACAGTTACTAGATGTTTGGGCTACTCTGTACGCGCTTATATATATATATATATATATATATATGTATTGTTATGTAGTGATCATGTATCTAGTATAGTTGTATCACCCGTGTGACTCTTTGCCCAGAGCTGCGGTACGTGCCGTGTGTTTCCATGTCCGGAGCTACAGTTTTATTTTGGACAGCCCACGCGTCGAACTTTGTCTTTAAATTGTGTCACACTAGTTGGATATAATAGAGTACCCTGTCGTGCACTTGTACTTTCTGTTACTTGGCATGTTGTATTATTGTACCTTGTTACGTCCCTTGAGGACCTGGTTCCTTGCCAGTTTTGCAGCATAGATGATTACGGAGCATTTGGAGTTGCTGTTGGAGACGCATGTCTGGCGAGCATGGTACCAGGTTGTAAACCCCCTCGATTTAATTCTGTAGATAGTTAAAGTGGTTTTGGAAAATTTTGATAGCAGATGTTGAGGTTTAGCGTTGAGATAATTTATCTGGAATTTAATTTAATTTATTTAAACCCTTGGCGCGCCCCATCATTTTCTGATTTTTCGGAGCCCAATATCAGCACATAAATCCCGTTCAATTTTTGTACTTCTGACCTAACCCGCCAAATTAGGCATTAGACTTTTCCGTCTTTTAATATTAATTTTAGTGTGCTCTAAATTAATTGCGCAACATTTCGAAAACCGTAACCCACATTTAATTTCGTGTCGGACACTTGTGTCGTTACCCTAAATTTTGAGATACCAATTTAACCCGTTGAGCCGGACCAACAAAAGGGTCCAAGACTGACTCCAAGCCTCCATCATTTTTGGCCTTTGCGTCATTTCCGGATTTTGACCCCAAGTGCCCCAATTAAATTAAATTTGCGGGACGCTTTATTTCTATTTAAATCGGGAATACCAACTTTGTAAATCCCATTTTAATCCTAAATTAATTCCAATGCCCTTCTAATTAAACCCGTGCCTAATGCACAACATCCTCTCACCATGAAAATTGCTAAACATATTTTTCTCTAATTATTGTGTCATTATATGTGTCCGTGCAATTTCTCGAATTTATGGGGCTAAGTTGTAATTATTGAATTTATGTGTCATCACCCTATTGTCCATGAACAATGGAGAGTCCTAAAATGGGTTCCATTCTCACCATCCACCCATCCCCTTCATGAAGAAACCCACTTCTCTTCATGATAAATCCTGACCCTTCATTTTAAAAAGAGAGCATCATCACCACACATCTCTACCCACACTCCCCTATTTAATGCCTCTTCATGCACACATACCAAGCAGGCCCTAATCCCCACATTTGGAAAACCCCACTCTCTCTCTCTCTCCTCCCTCCATGCACTCATAGCCGAGTGAAATCTCCTCTTCTTTTCCTTTCTTCTTCTTCTTCTTCTTCTTCCTTTCTTCTTCTTCTCCTCTTCTTCTCCCTCCTTTTCGAGTTCAAGATCACATCGGCCAGGGAGGGACTAGTCTCGCCGACGATCGAGCTTTTCCTTTGGTGAATGTCTACCCCCACCGTCCTCCGCCGATATAATGTCCACAAACCCCCAGAACCAGCAGCACCACCAACATCTGCTCCGGCGGCGGGCATACGGGGTTCTTCACGAGGCTGGGGCGTCTGATCAAGGAGAAGACGAAGAGCGACGTCGAGAAGCTCTTCTCTGGCTTCTCCAAGACCCGCAACAACCTCGCTGTCGTCGACGAGCTCCTCCTCTACTGGAACCTCTCCGATTCCGAGCGCATCCTCGACGAGCTTGAGGAGGCCCTCCTCGTCTCCGACTTTGGCCCCAAGATCTCCTTCAATATCGTCGACTCCCTCCGGGACGACATACTCGCCGAGAACCTCAAATCCGGCAGCGAAATAAAAGAAGCATTGAAGAAAAGTGTTCTTGATTTGTTGACAAGCAAAGCTAAGAAAACGAAGCTTCAATTAGGATTCAAGAAACCTGCTGTTATTATGGTTGTTGGTGTGAATGGAGGTGGAAAAACTACGTCTCTTGGAAAGCTTGCTCATAGGTTAAAGAATGAAGGGGCCAAGATATTAATGGCAGCTGGTGATACATTCAGAGCAGCAGCTAGTGATCAGCTAGAAGTATGGGCTGAGAGGACGGGGACAGAGATAGTCGTAGCTGAGGGTGAGAAAGTGAAGGCCCAATCAGTTCTTTCACAGGCTGTGAAAAGGGGCAAGGAGCAAGGATATGATATCGTTCTGTGTGATACATCTGGACGTCTACATACCACGCAACGACATCATCAAAAAATACCGCCGGCCTGTGTTTCCTCCGACCGCCGACTGTGCGGCCTCCCTTCGGTAGTACCGCTCCGGCCTCCTCCCTGTCCGACTTCCGCATCACCATCACCACCATTAGCTCCTTTCACCACCACCACGGACCACCTCTCTTCTTCGGTCATCCATCACCTCGCCGAGGTAAAGGACTTCTCCCCCTCTCTGCATGTTTATATGTTGTTTTGTAAAATAGTGTGGTGTAAATTGATCTTGTGATAATATGTGATTAGGATTTAGTGTAGTGGGTAGGGTTTACCTACATAAGTATTTGAATTAAATTAATGGAGATACATCAAGTTAGGGTTTGAGAAATAATGGATCTTCGTTTTGGGTTATATCCATATTGGGGATTTGAGGATAGATTACATGGTTTAATGTACAAATTTTGTTATATGGACTTTAGGGATATATAAGATGCTATTTGAGTTAGGGTGGAGAATACTGTAATGGGTTTAGGGTCTATCAAATGCTAAGTAAGAGGTCTTAGGGTGTTTTTCATTTTATTCGTATATTGTATATTGGTGACAAGTAGTTTAAATTGTGGTGAAGGGGTTTAGGATAATGAAACCTTGGTGGATGTTGGTGGCGAACTAGTGTGTAACATCAAACCCTTAGTCATTCTTTGAGAATTGATAATTAATGTCAAACTTAATTGAGTAGTAGTTATTGTAAAATGGTGATGGTTGTAAAATCGAGGGTTTAATAAATGATTGATAATTTATTTGAGCTTGAGATGTCTACGTGCATGTTAACGTCCGCTAACACTGAGTTAAAACTGAGGATTTGACCAACGTTTGATTTATTGAATATCGTGATTGAGGATTTGGTCGGATGATATTATACGGGTGATTGATTTTGAGATAGGTATTATTCGGATCAAAGATCAGAGATTGAGGACTGTGAATTTAGTAGTTAACTATTGAGATTGAGACTGAGCTTAGGTATAGATGTGTGTTGCATCACTGTTTGACAGGGAATAGATTATTAATTTTGGTTTGTATCTCATCTCTAGGTACTGCGGGATCTGAGGACTTGGACGTGGTACCGGGACTCCGTCACCAGCAGCCACACGCAAGCAAGTGTACCTTGCCATCCTGTATTTTAGTTACAGATATTTATATTTCGTTATGTACATTATGCACGTATTTGTGAACCCCCTCATTTTATTCTGTGGATAGTTAGAGTGGATCTGGAAAAATTTTGATGACAGATGTTGAGGTTTAGCTTAGATATGTTTTATCTGGAATTTTAATCCATTTAATTAAACATTATTTCCTCCCTATCTTGGTCTATTTATTCGGAGCCCATTTTCAGCCCATAAATTCCGTACAAATAATGTACACTCGACTCAACTCGCCAAATTAGGCACTGGACTTTTCTGACTGTTAAAAATCAACTTTCGTGTGCTCTAAATTAATTGCGCAACATCCCGAAAATTGTAACCCGTATTTTATTCCGTGTCGGACACCTGTGTCGTTACCCTCAATTTTGAGGTACCAACTTAACCCGTTGAGCCGGACCAACTAAAGGGTCCAAGACTGACTCCAAGCCCCCACCATTTTTGGCCTCTGCGCCGTTTCCAGATTTTGACCCCGCGGGCCCCAATTAAATTAAATTCGCGGGACGCGTTATCGTTAGTTTAATCGGGATTTATCAGCTCTGTAAATTATATTTTAATATTAAATTAATCCCAATGCCCTCCAAATTTGACCCACGCCTGACGCGCAACGCCCCCTCACTATGACAATTTTAAATATATTTTTCTCCGCAATTTTTGCGTCATTTCATGTGACCATGCAAATTCCCGAATTTACGGGGGCTTATTTGCATTTAGCAAATTGTTGGCAATACCTCATTGGTCATGAGTATTAATTTGGGTCCCAAAATGGGGTCCCAAACCCAATTCCCTCATGAAGAAACCCACCCCTATTCATATTAAATCCCAACCACTCATTTTTCCTAGGAGAATCCTAACCACACATTCAAACCTCACATCTCCCTATAAAGTAACCTTTTCTCCCCACACCCTCAACACTCCACCGGCCCTAATCCCAACACCACTCTCTCTCCTCCTCCATTTAATTTTCTTCATGCAAGAAGAAAGCTTCCCATGCAAAGGAAGCTCTTCCTCCTTTCTTCTCCATTCTTCTTCTTCCTCCATCTCTCTCCTTCTCACTGAAGAAGAGTCTCCTCCGACCGACCACTGATATTCTTCACCTCCGGCCAGGCGACGCCGGCGCTCCACCCCGCGTCAACTGCTCCGCCACCCTGCGTTCTCCCCCGCGGCTGGGCACTCCACCCCGCCGAGCGACCGCGGCTGTGCGTCCCCGCACAGTCTGACCCGCGGGACTCGGTTCACAACCGCCGCTCCTCCACTCAGTCCAACCGCCACCCCCCCGCTGCAGCCCGCGTCGGCCACCCCCGCTGAAGCCCTCGGCCAGTGCAGCCGCTCCTCGACCGCACAGTGCAGCCGCTCCTCGACTTCACTCGCTGTGCGACTCCGGCCGTGAGGTTTCCTCGACCGGCCCACCTCCCTGTCTAAGCTTCTTCACTACCTCCATCACCACCACCTTCGGCCGCCTTCGTCGGACGTACTCCGACGACACCGTCGAGGTCGACTCCTCCTCCCTTTCATTTTAATTCCAGGCTTCTTTATGATTTGTAACAGGGATTTCTTGCGTATGTTTAAGTGTTATCAATAACTAGGGCTTAGTTTATATTGAGGTATATGTTGTAGTATTTTGGATATGCATGTTTGTATGAAAGAAAGTTAGGGTTGGTTACGTGCTACATGGTCTCTATGGAGGGGAATAATGCAAACATGGTTGAGGTTCATTGAGTGTTAAGTGTGAGATCTAGAGAGGATACTCACCTTATTTGTATATTGTGTATATATTGATGACGAGTAGTTTAATTTAATATAAAGATGATGAAATACCAATGAATATTGAGGAGCATGTGATTGATAGTGTAGTAGTGTGTAATATCTAACCAATAGCCATATAATGAGTAATGATGGAAAATGATGAACATGATTGCGTAGTAGTTTTGTTGAGGTTGAGAAAAATAATTATTTAAATCAAGCATTTACGGTTTAAGTAGAAAATGGATTAAGGTTATGATATACATGCAAAAGTAGAACAAGTGAATTATTACAGAATGGGTATTATATCGGATCACGAGGCAAAGAATTGAGGACGGGGAATGTTTAGATAATGTTTGAGACTGAGTCTAGTGTAGCTGTGTGTAGCACACCGTCTGTCTTAAGTAGATTTTTAATTCAGATTCGTATCTCTTCTCTAGGTATTGCGGGACCTGAGGACTTGGACGCAGTACCCGATCCCCGTCATCAGCAGCCGCACGCAGGCAAGTGTACCTTGCCTCCCAGTATTTCATTTTACAGATATTGTTTTTCTTATTGTATATTGTGCGCTTGTTTACGTTGTTGTTCGATATTCCGTGTCCGGTTCACAACCGGGTGTTGACATTCGACTTAACGACTTAGATTAATTACTGTTGCTTCATAGCACCTCGATGCACGTACCAGAGTACATCGATACCCCAGGACACACTCATACACTGTGTTCGTGCCAGATTCCTGTATCCTGATACTGACATCATGACCAGAGACTGGGACGACCTTAGGGTCGCGTCTGTTGAGTTAAATTCTGTGTGTGTCAAGACTGTAGTTAGAGGTTCAGGTTCAACGCACAATCGTTGACCGCTTGGGAAGGGGAAGACAGTTACTAGACGTTTGGGCTACTCTGCACGCGCTTATAGATGTAGTGATCCTGTTTCATAGTGTAGTGGTAGCACCCGTGTGTCTCTGTGCTCGGAGCTGCGGTACGACCCGTGTGTCTCTGTGTTCGGAGCTGCGGTTTTATTTTGGACGGCCCACGCGTCGAACGTTGTCTTTAAACTGTGTCACACTTGTTTGGTGGTACTAGATTACCCTGTTTCTGCACTTGTACTATCTGTTTACCTGGCATGTTATTTTCTTGTACCTTGTTACGTCCCTCTGAGGACCTGGTTCCCTTCCAGGTGTAGGCTACGAGGATTACTCGGAGGAGTACGGACCGGGCATCTATCCAGCAGCTGTACTCACTGCCGAGGACGAGGTCACCCCTGAGGACTTCGCTTGATCACTGGTAGTGACTCTTTCCTTGGGACGGTATCTTTACCTAGTTACCTGCTACCGTCCCAAGTTATCTTTTGCTTACTTTCATTTCAGTCTATTTGTGCTAGCGGGTTTGTCCCCGTGTGACTATTCTAGTGGTTGTACTTGATACTATTTTGGACTTTTTCCTTCATGCACATTAGTCGTTGTATTTACTTCTATTGTGCTCTTATATTGCTGCCTGTGGATGAGATTTAGATTGAGTTTACTTGTGTTGTGTGATGGGTTATTCATTGTACTTTACAGCTTAAGTGTACTCCGACGGGCCCATTGGATTGGATGCCCGCCGAAGTACACTGCTGGCCATTGCCACGTGGCTCGGTTCCTTATCCATGGAACCGGGGCGTGACAAGGTTTTTGTGGTGGCCCATGCAGGTCGAATATTAAATCGTCTTGGTCACCTGACTGTGCCAAGCGAGCCTGCAAATTAGGAATAGAGTTAGAAATCTCATCTGTAAAGTTTGAAACCTTCACATGACACCTCTATCTCGATATCGATTACCAAATTGCATCTTGTTTATTTTTCTTAAACGCTGATCGCAGTCATGACTTCTTTTCAGAGTTATGAATCTCCGCAGTGGACGTATCGCGCAGCCTGGCGACGTTCCCCGAGACGCTGGATCATCCGGGGAACCGGATCTGGAGCAGGTCCTTCTACTGACTCCAGCTCCCATGGGACAGTCATCAGGACATCCCGAGATGCCATCGGGCGGACACCAGACTCCACATCAGGCAGGACCTGAGGATCAGAGGATCCCGAGTCAGGAGGAGCAGCAGCTACCACCTCCTCCACCATTTCCGCCCCAGATGCCCTATATGCCATTCCCCACAGGACAACCGATGGACGGAACCCAGATGTTCCAAATGATGTTTGCGATGATGCAGGCCCAGCAGGCCCAGCAGCAGGCCCAGCAGCAGGCCCAGCAACAGGCTCAACAGCAGGCCCAGCAGGCTCAGCAGCACCAGGCTGAGGCCTTGAGAGAGAGCATCGTGACGGCCTTGGGGCAGGCGACACCACCCGCATGTGCGCCGACGAGAGGGTCTGTCATAGACTTCCGTTGTTTGATACCGCAACCTTTTGCGGGCACCGAGGAGCCGACGGAGGTCCACGCTTGGCTCACCGGCATTCAGCACCAGCTAGAGGCTACTGACCTCCCCCGACACCGATGGATGACGGCTGTCAGGATGCAGCTCACCGGCAACGCTCATCACTGGTGGCTTTCCGAGGAGGAGCGTTTGGGACCGGATCGCGTCACCTGGGAAGAGTTCTCCAGACTCTTCCAGGAGATGTACATACCCTCTACCGCCCGAGCAGAGCTTCGGAGCAGATTCCAGAACCTCATCCAGGGGAGTATGACTTTAGAGGAATACAATTCTGAGTTCCTCCGCCTGAGCAGATTTGCACCATACCTGATCCCCACTGAAGAAGCAAAGGCCGAGAAGTTCTTTGAGGGCCTGAGATATGAGAACCAGAAGCTTATCGGGTCCACAGCCTACACCACTTACTCCGAGGTACTACTTGCAGCGCGACGCCAAGACCGTATCAGCAAGTTGGAGGCTAGTCAGAAACGCCCCTTTGCGTCGACATCAGCAGTTCGAGCCCCGCAGGGAGGACCTGCGAAGCGCCCTCTCGTACAGCAGCAGCAACAGAGGGCAGCACCCCAGCAAGGAGCAGTCATTCCCACATGCCATTTCTGCAGCAAGAGGGGACACTTGATGAGGGACTGTAGACGGAGGTTGGGCGTATGTTTGAGATGTGGATCGCCCCAGCATGCCATCAGAGATTGCCCTGAGCAGAGAGATCCAGTACAGATGGTACACCGCCCAGCCCTGCCAGCGCCGAGGCCTTATCAGCAGCCTCCTGGGCCGAGGCCACCCTACGCAGGAGCTGGAGCACAGCGACCCCCAGCACCAGGAGTGAACCAGAGGAGGCCACCTTTGGCTCCACAGGGAGAGCGATACCAGCAGGTTCAGCAGCAGCAGCAGAGGGCACCGGCACCGAGGCAAGGACAGGCCTATGCTATGACCATCGAGGAGGCTGAGACAGCAGGAGAAGTGATAGCAGGTACAATTTTAGTAGCTACATTACCAGCATTAGTCCTATTTGATTCTGGTGCCACACACTCTTTTATAGCTGCTAGTTTCGTGGCTACCCATAGAATAGCCACTGCACCCCTTCCGAAGGTCAAGAGGATTCTTACGGGAGGTGGAATAGTACCTGTTAGTGACACTTGTAGGTCATGTTCAGTAGTTGTCTGCGGGCGAGAGATGCGTGCCCGATTTTTGGTTTTCTCCATGCCGGACTATGACATTGTCCTAGGCATGGATTGGTTGAGCCAATACCACGCAACGCTAGATTGCCATCGTGGTTGTGTCATCTTTAGACCCCCAGATCACCCAGAGTTTGAGTTCCTTCGGGGAGCCCGAGAGCATGGTGTCCAACCTACCCTAGCGGCACACATTGCAGAAGGTGAACCGATGTACCCTCACTTTATAGCAGAGTTTGAGGATGTGTTTCCAGAGGATCTCCCAGGACTGCCACCTGACCGAGAGATTGAGTTCACTATAGAGTTGACTCCAGGAGCCGAGCCAGTTACTTCTCCCGTTTGTAGACTAGCACCGAAGGAGTTGGTTGAGCTGAAGGTACAAGTAGATGATCTCTTAGAAAAGGGTTTCATTCGGGCTAGTGTATCTCCATGGGGAGCACCCATTCTATTCGTACCGAAGAAGGACGGGACGGTACGCTTGTGTATCGATTACAGGGCGCTAAATGCTGTAACGATAAAGAACAAGTATCCACTACCGCGCATCGATGATTTGTTTGATCAGCTTAGCGGTGCTTGTGTATTCTCGAAGATCGACCTCAGATCCGGATATCATCAGATCAAGGTACGGAAAGAGAACATCCAGAAGACGGCCTTTCGGACGAAGTATGGCCACTATGAGTTTTTAGTCATGCCGTTTGGTTTAACCAACGCGCCAGCAGTATTCATGTGTTTGATGAACAATGTTTTCCACCAGTACTTAGATAAGTTCGTGGTGGTATTTATAGACGATATCCTGATATATTCCAAGAGCCAGGAGGAGCATGAGAGACATCTCAGGATTGTATTAGAGACGCTGAGACATGAGAGGCTGTACGCCAAACTCAGCAAATGTGAGTTTTGCTTGGACAGAGTACCATTTCTGGGACACATAATCATCGGAGATGGACTATCAGTGGATCCGGAGAAGATAGCTGCAGTAGAGACCTGGCCTACCCCTACATCAGTTACAGAGGTGAGGAGTTTCCTCGGACTTGCCGGATATTACCGGAGGTTCGTGGAAAACTTTTCGACGATAGCTGCGCCTATGACGCGACTGACGCGTAAGGGCGAAGAGTTTATCTGGACCGACGAGTGTCAGGCGGCTTTCGATGAGCTGAAGAAGCGTCTGACATCAGCACCGATTTTGACACTGCCTTCCGGATCAGGAGGATTTGTAGTGTACAGCGATGCGTCAGGAAGCGGATTGGGATGTGTACTGATGCAACACGGCAAGGTGATAGCCTACGCATCGAGACAGTTGAGAGTTCATGAAAAGAACTATCCGACGCACGACTTGGAGCTAGCTGCGGTGATATTTGCACTAAAGCTATGGAGACATTACCTTTATGGTGAGCGTGTTGAGATTTATACAGATCATAAAAGCCTGAAGTATGTCTACACGCAGAAGGAGCTCAATATGAGACAGAGACGCTGGCTAGAGTTGATGACAGATTATGACATTGAGCTGCAGTACCACCCTGGCAAGGCGAACGTCGTAGCAGATGCCTTAAGCAGGAAGCCCATGGCATACTTTTTGACGACGCAGCGACAGTTGCTAGAGGATCTCCAGGAGCTTGGGATAGAGATCGTATTGCCAGGCATGGATGGACAGATGGCCAGACTTGAGGTTCAGTCTACTTTGATTGAGAGGATCAAGGCAGCATTGCCTACAGATGCGAGATTTTGACGTCTGCGAGAGAGAACAGAAGCCGGCCTGCAGACGGGACTCAGGATTCATGAAGACGGAACGCTGAGGTGCGGAGATCGCCTATATGTTCCGAGTGGCGAGCTACGCCAAGATGTGATGACAGAGGCTCATAGCTCGATCTATTCCATTCATCCCGGGGGTACGAAGATGTACCGAGACTTGAGACAGCATTTCTGGTGGCATGGGATGAAGAGAGAAATTGCAAGATTTGTGGTGAAGTGTATAGTGTGTCAGCAAGTCAAGGCTGAACATCAGAGGACTGCAGGATTATTGCAGCCACTCCCCATTTCCGAGTGGAAGTGGGAACATATTACCATGGACTTCGTCACAGGATTTCCGCACAGCCCTAGCGGGAAGGATGCAGTTTGGGTTGTCGTAGACAGACTCACCAAGTCTGCACATTTCTTGCCCTTCAGAGTTGGGCAATCCACAGAGATACTAGCTGACATGTATATGAGGCAGATAGTACGATTACATGGTGTGCCTGTCAGCATCGTATCGGATCGTGATTCCAGATTCACGTCACACTTTTGGCGGAGTATGCAGGAGAGCCTAGGAACTCGTCTCAAGTTCAGCACTGCGTATCATCCACAGACTGACGGACAGTCAGAGCGCACGATACAGATATTAGAGGATATGTTGAGAGCGTGCATGATTGATTTTAGAGGATCTTGGGAGGACCATCTACACTTGGTGGAATTCTCCTACAATAACAGTTACCAGGCTAGCATACAGATGGCACCCTATGAGGCACTGTACGGCAGGAAATGTAGGTCGCCAGTTTGTTGGAGTGACGTGGGAGAGAGTCAGATACTTGGTCCGGAATTGGTGACACAGACAGTAGAGAAGGTCAAGCAGATTCAGAGACACATGCGCGCAGCACAGGACAGACAGAAACACTGGGCAGATGCGCACCGCAGACTATTGGAGTTCAAGGAGGGTGACCACGTATTTTTGAGGATATCGCCCACTCGTGGTACCATCAGATTCAGAGGCAGAGGCAAGCTGAGTCCGAGGTATATCGGACCTTTCGACATTTTGGAACGAGTTGGCGAAGTGGCTTACCATCTTGCATTACCTCCATCATTAGAGGGAGTACATGACGTATTTCACGTATCGCAGCTGAGGAGATATGTCGCAGACCCTAGCCACGTGCTTGATCATTCGGAGATTACAGTCGGGCCTAGTCTGTCATACGTAGAGCAGCCAGTTGAGATTCTCGATCGCAGCGAGAAGACTTTGAGAGGACAGACGATTCGACTGGTCAGAGTGGCATGGAAGCACCATTCACCAGGCGAGTCTACTTGGGAGCGCGAGGATTCTATTCGGCAGCGATTCCCGTACTTATTTGAGGAGCAAGGTACGAATTTACGTACGACAGTTTAATTACTAGTTAATTTAAATTCTGTTAGTTATTATCGTGCTTTACTTTTAATTTCGGGGACGAAATTTTTCTAAGTTGGGAAGAATGTGAACCCCCTCATTTTATTCTGTGGATAGTTAGAGTGGATCTGGAAAAATTTTGATGACAGATGTTGAGGTTTAGCTTAGATATGTTTTATCTGGAATTTTAATCCATTTAATTAAACATTATTTCCTCCCTATCTTGGTCTATTTATTCGGAGCCCATTTTCAGCCCATAAATTCCGTACAAATAATGTACACTCGACTCAACTCGCCAAATTAGGCACTGGACTTTTCTGACTGTTAAAAATCAACTTTCGTGTGCTCTAAATTAATTGCGCAACATCCCGAAAATTGTAACCCGTATTTTATTCCGTGTCGGACACCTGTGTCGTTACCCTCAATTTTGAGGTACCAACTTAACCCGTTGAGCCGGACCAACTAAAGGGTCCAAGACTGACTCCAAGCCCCCACCATTTTTGGCCTTTGCGCCGTTTCCAGATTTTGACCCCGCGGGCCCCAATTAAATTAAATTCGCGGGACGCGTTATCGTTAGTTTAATCGGGATTTATCAGCTCTGTAAATTATATTTTAATATTAAATTAATCCCAATGCCCTCCAAATTTGACCCGCGCCTGACGCGCAACGCCCCCTCACTATGACAATTTTAAATATATTTTTCTCCGCAATTTTTGCGTCATTTTATGTGACCATGCAAATTCCCGAATTTACGGGGGCTTATTTGCATTTAGCAAATTGTTGGCAACACCTCATTGGTCATGAGTATTAATTTGGGTCCCAAAATGGGGTCCCAAACCCAATTCCCTCATGAAGAAACCCACCCCTATTTATATTAATCTCAACCACTCATTTTTCCTAGGAGAATCCTAACCACACATTCAAACCTCACATCTCCCTATAAAGTAACCTTTTCTCCCCACACCCTCAACACTCCACCGGCCCTAATCCCAACACCACTCTCTCTCCTCCTCCATTTAATTTTCTTCATGCAAGAAGAAAGCTTCCCATGCAAAGGAAGCTCTTCCTCCTTTCTTCTCCATTCTTCTTCTTCCTCCATCTCTCTCCTTCTCACTGAAGAAGAGTCTCCTCCGACCGACCACTGATATTCTTCACCTCCGGCCAGGCGACGCCGGCGCTCCACCCCGCGTCAACTGCTCCGCCACCCTGCGTTCTCCCCCGCGGCTGGGCACTCCACCCCGCCGAGCGACCGCGGCTGTGCGTCCCCGCACAGTCTGACCCGCGGGACTCGGTTCACAACCGCCGCTCCTCCACTCAGTCCAACCGCCACCCCCCTGCTGCAGCCCGCGTCGGCCACCCCCGCTGAAGCCCTCGGCCAGTGCAGCCGCTCCTCGACCGCACAGTGCAGCCGCTCCTCGACTTCACTCGCTGTGCGACTCCGGCCGTGAGGTTTCCTCGACCGGCCCACCTCCCTGTCTAAGCTTCTTCACTACCTCCATCACCACCACCTTCGGCCGCCTTCGTCGGACGTACTCCGACGACACCGTCGAGGTCGACTCCTCCTCCCTTTCATTTTAATTCCAGGCTTCTTTATGATTTGTAACAGGGATTTCTTGCGTATGTTTAAGTGTTATCAATAACTAGGGCTTAGTTTATATTGAGGTATATGTTGTAGTGTTTTGGATATGCATGTTTGTATGAAAGAAAGTTAGGGTTGGTTACGTGCTACATGGTCTCTATGGAGGGGAATAATGCAAACATGGTTGAGGTTCATTGAGTGTTAAGTGTGAGATCTAGAGAGGATACTCACCTTATTTGTATATTGTGTATATATTGATGACGAGTAGTTTAATTTAATATAAAGATGATGAAATACCAATGAATATTGAGGAGCATGTGATTGATAGTGTAGTAGTGTGTAATATCTAACCAATAGCCATATAATGAGTAATGATGGAAAATGATGAATATGATTGCGTAGTAGTTTTATTGAGGTTGAGAAAAATAATCATTTAAATCAAGCATTTACGGTTTAAGTAAAAAATGGATTAAGGTTATGATATACATGCAAAAGTAGAACAAGTGAATTATTACAGAATGGGTATTATATCGGATCACGAGGCAAAGAATTGAGGACGGGGAATGTTTAGATAATGTTTGAGACTGAGTCTAGTGTAGCTGTGTGTAGCACACCGTCTGTCTTAAGTAGATTTTTAATTCAGATTCGTATCTCTTCTCTAGGTATTGCGGGACCTGAGGACTTGGACGCAGTACCCGATCCCTGTCATCAGCAGCCGCACGCAGGCAAGTGTACCTTGCCTCCCAGTATTTCATTTTACAGATATTGTTTTTCTTATTGTATATTGTGCGCTTGTTTACGTTGTTGTTCGATATTCCGTGTCCGGTTCACAACCGGGTGTTGACATTCGACTTAACGACTTAGATTAATTACTGTTGCTTCATAGCACCTCGATGCACGTACCAGAGTACATCGATACCCCAGGACACACTCATACACTGTGTTCGTGCCAGATTCCTGTATCCTGATACTGACATCATGACCAGAGACTGGGACGACCTTAGGGTCGCGTCTGTTGAGTTAAATTCTGTGTGTGTCAAGACTGTAGTTAGAGGTTCAGGTTCAACGCACAATCGTTGACCGCTTGGGAAGGGGAAGACAGTTACTAGACGTTTGGGCTACTCTGCACGCGCTTATAGATGTAGTGATCCTGTTTCATAGTGTAGTGGTAGCACCCGTGTGTCTCTGTGCTCGGAGCTGCGGTACGACCCGTGTGTCTCTGTGTTCGGAGCTGCGGTTTTATTTTGGACGGCCCACGCGTCGAACGTTGTCTTTAAACTGTGTCACACTTGTTTGGTGGTACTAGATTACCCTGTTTCTGCACTTGTACTATCTGTTTACCTGGCATGTTATTTTCTTGTACCTTGTTACGTCCCTCTGAGGACCTGGTTCCCTTCCAGGTGTAGGCTACGAGGATTACTCGGAGGAGTACGGACCGGGCATCTATCCAGCAGCTGTACTCACTGCCGAGGACGAGGTCACCCCTGAGGACTTCGCTTGATCACTGGTAGTGACTCTTTCCTTGGGACGGTATCTTTACCTAGTTACCTGCTACCGTCCCAAGTTATCTTTTGCTTACTTTCATTTCAGTCTATTTGTGCTAGCGGGTTTGTCCCCGTGTGACTATTCTAGTGGTTGTACTTGATACTATTTTGGACTTTTTCCTTCATGCACATTAGTCGTTGTATTTACTTCTATTGTGCTCTTATATTGCTGCCTGTGGATGAGATTTAGATTGAGTTTACTTGTGTTGTGTGATGGATTATTCATTGTACTTTACAGCTTAAGTGTACTCCGACGGGCCCATTGGATTGGATGCCCGCCGAAGTACACTGCTGGCCATTGCCACGTGGCTCGGTTCCTTATCCATGGAACCGGGGCGTGACAGTATTTATGTTGACGTTCGATACCTCGCGTCCGGATCACAACCGGGTGCTGACGTTCATCGTAACGTCTTAGAATAATTGTCAGATGCCTTGTAGTACCTCGATGCACGTACCTGAGTACATCGACACCCTAGGACACACTCATACACTGTGATCGTGCCAGATTCCTGTATCCTGATACTGATATCATGACCAGAGACTGGGACGACCTTAGGGTCGCTTCTGTTGAGTTATCTTCCGTGTGTCGAGACTGCTAGATAGAGGTTCAGGTTCAGTGCATAATCGTTGACCGCTTGAGAAGGGGAAGACAGTTACTAGATGTTTGGGCTACTCTGTACGCGCTTATATATATATATACTATTTCTGTAGTGATCCTGTATCTAGAGTAGTTGTACCACCCGTGTGACTCCTTGCCCGGAGCTGCGGTACGTGCCGTGTGTTTCCGTGTCCGGAGCTACGGTTTTATTTTGGACAGCCCACGCGTCGAACATTGTCTTTAAACTGTGTCACACTAGTTGGTTATGATAGAGTACCCAGTCGTGCACTTGTACTTTGTGTTTATTTGGCATGTTGTATTTCTGTACCTTGTTACGTCCCTCTGAGGACCTGGTTCCCGCCAGTTTTGCAGTATAGACGATTACGGAGCATTTGGAGATACTGATGGAGTGGCATATCTTGCGAGCATGGTACCAGGTACTCACATTATATCTACCGGTATTATGGTTATTTTACATTTGTTTGTTTCATCTACTGTTGTAGCCTAGTTTTTATAGACTCATACTTCTTCGCGAGTCTATTCGAGTTAGTGTGTTATTGGGCGGCCGACTCTAGCACATATAGCCCTTTTTGTATACTGTTTTACATTGTGGATTGAGACATAGAGGTTTACATTTACAGAATATCTAGATAGTGCCCTTTATATTACAGCTTATATGTGTTCGAGTCAGACCAGAGTCTGGTCGAATGCGTAGCTGGCGTGTCACGTATTCCTGGTCCTAGTATTTTGGGACTGGGGCGTGACATGTTTTTGTGGTGGCCCATGCAGGTCCAATTTAAATCGTCTTGGTCACCTGACTGTGCCAAGCGAGCATGCAAATTAGGAATAGATGTTATGATTGTTGAATAGGATCTTAATCCATAATCGATTTTAAAACTCTTTGTATGTGATTATCGCCCTTGGACTTCCACTTTGCATTCGTTCAATCTTCGTCAATATCTCTATCCTTGTTTCTCGTCCCCTATTGTTCGGGGAGACGAATGCTTGTGACTGATGACTTCCCTCCAGAAGAAGATTGAAGACCGGACGACTGGAGACAGAATTCGTATACCTTTCTCGGAGAAGATTGTTACCTTATCAGGATAGATTGATGGGTTCTTTGGATTCTAGAACTAGTGTGGAAAGTTGGAAAGAGAGTTGGACCCAGTCTTGAGGTAGCAGTGATCTTGGAAGTACTAAGAGCTAGAAGGATCGTTGATCATGACCTAGAATAATTTAGGGAATGCATAGCCTGATGATGGAAACTAGTGGTTGTATATGATAGCAATGCTAGGAATGAAGATTATGAGCTAGAGGAGATGAAAAATTTTAGGATCTCAGTTGGAAGATAAATATCGAATTCCAGGAATTCTAGTATGTGCTTGACTGATACCATTATTGTACTTGTGACTTGGAGAGATGAATAACGAAAAGAAGAAACTCGAGGAATAAAAATTTTAGGGAAAATTGGAGGAGAAGAGAAATTATACTTTAGGCAGGGGAGAAAATTTTCTTTTAAAGGATTAATGTGGTAAACAGAACAGGAGGAGTTATTTTGAGGTTAAGTCTGGACGATGACACCGTCCTAGCATGAGTTGATTGAGCCAATACCACGCGACACTAGATTGTCGACGTAGTTACATTTATATTTTTTGGCTACCAGGTTCCCCTGAGTTGAGTTCAGGGAGCCCAGGAGTAAGGTACCCATCTACCTTAGGGGTATACAACGCAGGAGGTGAACCAGTGTACCACCATATTATGGCAGGGTTTGAGGATGTGTTTTTAGATAATCTTTTAGGCCTGCCACCTGACAGAAAGAGTTTGTTACAGAGTTGATTCCATGCGCCGAGCCAGTTATTTTCCCGTCTTCAGACTAGCACCGAAGGAGTTGGTTGAGTGTAGGTCCGTCGTGGAGGATCTCCTAGATAAGGGTTTCATATGGGCTAGTGTTTTTCCATGAGAAGCAACCATCTTATTGTACCAAAGAAGGACGGGACGGTACGTTGCGTAACGATTACAGGGCATTAAATGTCATAGCGATAAAAAAAAAGCAAGTACCCTTGACGCGCATCAAAGATTAATTTGAATCAGCTAAGTGGCGCATATGTATTTTGAAGATCGATCTCAGATCAAGTTATCACCAAATCAAGGTACGGAGAGAAGACATTCTGAAGACGGCGCTTCGGACGAAGTATGTGCTCTATGAGTTTTTAGTCATGACCGTTTCGATTGACCAATGCGCCAGCAGTATTTATGAGCTTGAGGAACAAGGTTTTCCACCAGTACTTGGATAAGTTCGTGGTAGTGTTCATCGACGTCTTGGTATGTTTCGAGAACCAGGAGAAGCACGAGAGACATCTCAAGATTTTGTTGGAGATGGTGAGAGATGAGAGGCTGTAAGCCAAGCTCAGCAAATATGAGTTATGTTCAGATGGAATAGATAGTCTATGCATCAGGACAGCTAAGAGTTCATGAGAAAGACTATCCGATGCATAGTCTAGAGCTAGTTGCAGTGATATTGCACTAAGGCTATGGCGACACTACCCTTATAGAGAGCGTGTTGAGATTTATACGGAATACAAAGGTCTGATGTATGCCTACACAAAGAAGAAGCTCAACATGGGACAGAGACACTGGCTGGAATTGATGACAGATCATAATATCAAGTTGCAGTACCATCCTGGCGAGGCAAATGTAGTAGCGATGCCTTAAGCTAAGCCAATGGCCTATTTTTACGACTCATCGCCAGTGGTTAGAGGATTTTTCAGGAACTCAGGATTGAGATTGTGTTGCCAGGCATGGATGGACAGTTGGCCAGTCTTGAGGTTCAGTCTACTTTGATTGAGAGGATCAAGGCAGCATTGCCTACAGATACGAGATTTCGACGTCTGCAAGAGAGAACAGAAGCCGGCATGCAGACGGGACACAGGATTCATGAAGGCGGAACGTTGAGGTACGGAAATTGTATATACGTTCCAAGTGGCGAGCTACGCCAAGAGTTGATGACCGAGGCTCATAGCTCGATTATTTTATTCATCCCGGGAGGTATGAAGATGTACCGAGACTTGGGGCAGCATTTCTGGTGGCATGGAAATGAAGAAGGAAATTGTAAGATTCGTGGCGAAATGTTTTGTTTATCAGCAAGTCAAGGATGAACATCAAAGGACTGCAGGATTATTGCAGTCGCTTCCCATTCTCGAGTGGAAGTGGGAACACATTACCATGGACTTCGTCACAGGATTCCCGCGGAGCCCTAGCAGGAAGGATGCAGTTTGGATTATCATAGACAGACTCACCAAGTCTGCACATTTCTTGCCCTTCAGAGTTGGGCAATCCACAGAGATACTAGCTGACATGTATATGAGGAAGATAGTACGATTACATGGAGTGCCTGCCAGCATCGTATCAGATCGTGAATCCGGATTCACGTCATATTTTTGGTGGAGTATGCAGGAGAGCCCAGGAACTCGTCTCAAGTTTAGCACTGCATATCATTCACAGAATGATGGTCAGTCAGAGCGCACGATATAGATATTAGAGGATATGTTGAGAGCGTGCATGATTGATTTTGGAGGATCTTGGGAGGACCATCTACACTTGGTGGAATCCTCCTACAATAACAGTTACCAGGCCAGCATACAGATGGCACCTTATGAGGCACTGTACGGCAGGAAATGTAGGTCGCCAGTTTGTTGGAGTGACATGGGAGAGCGTCAGATACTTGGTCCAGAGTTGGTGACACAGACAGTGGAGAAGGTCAAGCAGATTTAGAGCCACCTGCGCGCAGCACAGGGCAGACAGAAACACTGGCCAGATGCGCACCGCAGACCATTGGAATTCAAGGAGGATGACCATGTGTTTTTGAGGATATTGCCCACTCGTGGTACCACCAGATTCGGAGGCAGAGGCAAGCTGAGTCCGAGGTACATCGGACCTTTTGACATCTTGGAACGAGTTGGCGAAGTGGCTTACCGTCTTGCATTACCTCCATCATTAGAGGGAGTACATGACGTATTTCACGTATCGCAGCTAAGGAGATATGTCGCAGATCCTAGCCACGTGCTTGATCATTCGGAGATTACAGTCGGGCCCAGTCTGTCTTACGTAGAGCAGCCAGTTGAGATCCTGGATCGCAGCGAGAAGACTTTGAGAGGACAGACGATTCGACTGGTCAGAGTGGCATGGAAGCACCATTCACTAGGCAAGTCTACTTGGGAGCACGAGGATTCTATTCGGCAGCGATTCCCGTACTTATTTGAGGAGCAAGGTACGAATTTACGTACGACAATTGTTTATTAGTTGTTTTAAATTGTTTTAGATATTATCGTGCATTACTTTTAATTTCGGGGACAAAATTTTTCTAAGTTGGGAAGAATGTAAACCCCCTCGATTTAATTCTGTAGATAGTTAAAGTGGTTTTGAAAAATTTTGATTACAGATGTTGAGGTTTATCGTAGAGATAATTTATCTGGAATTTAATTCAATTTATTTAAACCCTTGGCGTGCCCCATCATTTTCTGATTTTTCGGAGCCCAATATCAGTATATAAATCCTGTTCAATTTTTGTACTTCTGACCTGACCCGCCAAATTAGGCATTAGACTTTTTCGTCTTTTAATATTAATTTTAGTGTGCTCTAAATTAATTGCGCAATATTTCGAAAACCGTAACCCACATTTAATTTCGTGTAGGACACCTGTGTCGTTACCCTAAATTTTGAGATACCAATTTAACCCGTTGAGCCAGACCAACAAAAGGGTCCAAGACTGACTCCAAGCCCCCACCATTTTTGGCCTTTGCGTCATTTACGGATTTTGACCCCAAGTGCCCCAATTAAATTAAATTCGCGGGACGCTTTATTTCTATTTAAATCGGGAATACCAACTTTGTAAATCCCATTTTAATCCTAAATTAATTCCAATGCACTTCTAATTAAACCCGTGCCTAACGCACAACACCCTCTCACCATGAAAATTGCTAAACATATTTTCTCTAATTTTTGTGTCATTATATGTGTCCGTGCAATTTCTCGAATTTACGGGGCTAAGTTGCAATTATTGAATTTATGTGTCATCACCCTATTGGCCATGAACAATAGAGAGTCCCAAAATGGGGTCCCATTCTCACCATACACCCATCCCCTTCATGAAGAAACCCACTTCTCTTCATGATAAATCCTGACCCTTCATTTTTAAAAGAGAGCATCATCACCACACATCTCTACCCACATTCCCCTATTTAATGCCTCTTCATGCACACATACCAAGCAGGCCCTAATCCCCACCTTTGGAAAACCCCACTCTCTCTCTCTCTCTCCTCCCTCCATGCACTCATAGCCGAGTGAAATCTCCTCTTCTTTTCCTTTCTTCTTCTTCTTCCTTTCTTCTTCTTCTCCTCTTCTTTTCCCTCCTTTCCGAGTTCAAGATCACATCGGCCAGGGAGGGACTAGTCTCGCCGGCGATCGAGCTTCTCCTTTGGTGAATGTCTCCCCCCACCGTCCTCCGCCGATACAATGTCCACAAACCCCCAGAACCAGCAGCACCACCAATATCTGCTCCGGCGGCGGGCATACGGGGTTCTTCACGAGGCTGGGGCGTCTGATCAAGGAGAAGACGAAGAGCGACGTCGAGAAGCTCTTCTCCGGCTTCTCCAAGACCCGCAATAACCTCGCTGTCGTCGACGAGCTCCTCCTCTACTGGAACCTCTCTGATTCCGAGCGCATCCTCGACGAGCTCGAGGAGGCCCTCCTCGTCTCCGACTTCGGCCCCAAGATCTCCTTCAAGATCGTCGACTCCCTCCGGGATGACATACTCGCCGAGAACCTCAAATCCGGCAGCGAAATAAAGGAAGCATTGAAGAAAAGTGTTCTTGATTTGTTGACAAGCAAAGCTAAGAAAATGGAGCTTCAATTAGGGTTCAAGAAACCTGCTGTTATTATGGTTGTTGGTGTGAATGGAGGTGGAAAAACTACTTCTCTTGGAAAGCTTGCTCATAGGTTGAAGAATGAACGGGCCAAGATATTAATGGCAGCTGGTGATACATTCAGAGCAGCAGCTAGTGATCAGCTAGAAGTATGGGCTGAGAGGACGGGGACAGAGATAGTCGTAGCTGAGGGTGAGAAAGTGAAGGCCCAATCAGTTCTTTCACAGGCTGTGAAAAGGGGCAAGGAGCAAGGATATGATATCGTTCTGTGTGATACATCTGGACGTCTACATACCACGCAACGACATCATCAAAAAATACCGCCGGCCTATGTTTCCTCCGACCGCCGACTGTGCGGCCTCCCTTCGGCAGTACCGCTCCGGCCTCCTCCCCGTCCGACTTCAGCATCACCATCACCACCATTAGCTCCTTTCACCAGCACCACGGACCACCTTCCTTCTTCGGTCATCCATCACCTCGCCGAGGTAAACGACTTCTCCCCCTCTCTGCATGTTTATATATTATTTTATAAAATAGTGTGGTGTAAATTGATCTTGTGATAATATGTGATTAGGATTTAGTGTAGTGGTTAGGGTTTACCTACATAAGTATTTGAATTAAATTAATGGAGATACATCAAGTTAGGGTTTGAGAAATATTGGATCTTTGTTTTGGGTTATATCCATATTGGGGATTTGAGGATAGATTACATGGTTTAATGTACAAATTTTGTTATATGGACTTTAGGGATGTATAAGATGCTATTTGAGTTAGGGTGGAGAATATTGTAATGGGTTTAGGGTCTATCAAATGCTAAGTAAGAGGTCTTAGGGTGTTGTTCATTTTATTCGTATATTGTATATTGGTGACAAGTAGTTTAAATTGTGGTGAAGGGGTTTAGGATAATGAAACCCTGGTGGATGTTGGTGGCGAATTAGTGTGTAACATCAAACCCTTAGTCATTCTTTGAGAATTGATAATTAATGTCAAACTTAATTGAGTAGTAGTTATTGTAAAATGGTGATGGTTGTAAAATCGAGGGTTTAATAAATGATTGATAATTTATTTGAGCTTGAGAAGTCTACGTGCATGTTAACGTCCGCTAACACTGAGTTGAAACTGAGGATTTGACCAACGTTTGATTTACTGAATATCTTGATTGAGGATTTGGTCGGATGATATTATACGGGTGATTGATTTTGAGATCGATATTATTCGGATCAAAGATCAGAGATTGAGAACTGTGAATTTAGTAGTTAACTATTGAGATTGAGACTGAGCTTAGGTATAGATGTGTGTCGCATCACTGTTTGACAGGGAATAGATTATTGATTTTGGTTTGTATCTCATCTCTAAGTACTGCGGGACCTGAGAACTTGGACGTGGTACCGGGACTCCGCCACCAGCAGCCAACGCAGGCAAGTGTACCTTGCCATCCTGTATTTTAGTTTACAGATATTTATATTTTGTTATGTACGTTGTGCACGTATTTATGTTGACGTTCGATACCTTGCGTCCGGATCACAACCGGGTGCTGACGTTCGTCGTAACATCTTTGAATAATTGTTAGATGCCTTATAGTACCTCGATGCACGTACCTGAGTACATTGATACCCTAGGACACACTCATACACTGTGATCGTGCCAGATTTCTGTATCCTGATACTGATATCATGACCAGAGACTGGGACGACCTTAGGGTCGCGTCTGTTGAGTTATCTTCCGTGTGTCGAGACTGCTAGATAGAGGTTCAGGTTCAGCGCACAATCATTGACCGCTTGGGAAGGGGAAGACAGTTACTAGATGTTTGGGCTACTCTGCACGTGCTTATATATATATATACTATTTCTGTAGTGATCATGTATCTAGAGTAGTTGTACCACCCGTGTGACTCCTTGCCCGGAGCTGCGGTACGTGCCGTGTGTTTCCGTGTCCGGAGCTACGGTTTTATTTTGGACAGCCCACGCGTCGAACATTGTCTTTAAACTGTGTCACACTAGTTGGTTATGATAGAGTACCCAGTCGTGCACTTGTACTTTCTGTTTATTTGGCATATTGTATTTCTGTACCTTGTTACGTCCCTCTGAGGACCTGGTTCCCTGCCAGTTTTGCAGCATAGACAATTATGGAGCACTTGGAGATACTGATGGAGTGGCATATCTTTCGAGCATGGTACCAGGTACTCACATTATATCTACCGACATTATGGTTATTTTATATTTGTTTGTTTCATCTGCTGTTGTAGCCTAGTTTTTATAGACTCATACTTCTTCGCGAGTCTATTCGAGTTAGTGTGTTATTGGGTGGCCGACTCTAGCATATATAGCTCTTTCTTGTATACTGTTGTACATTGTGGATTGAGATATAGAGGTTTTTATTTACAGAATATCTAGATAGTGCCCTTTATATTACAGCTTATACGTGTTCGAGTCAGACCAGAATCTGGTCGAATGCGTAGCTGGCGTGTCACGTATTCCTGGTCCTAGTATTTTGGGACTGGGGCGTGACATTATGGTTATTGTACATTATGGTTATTGTACATTGATTATTTATCTGCTGTTGTAGCCTAGTTTTATAGACTCATACTTCTTCTCGAGTCTATTCGAGTTAATGTGTTATGGGGCGGCCGACTCTAGCACATATAGCTCTTTCTTGTATACTGTTGTATATTATGGATTGAGACATAGAGGTTTATATTTACGGGAAATCTAGATTGTGCCCTTTATATTATACAGCTTATACGTATTCGAGTCAGACCAGAGTCTGGTCGAATGCGTAGCCGGCGTGTTACGTATTCCTGGTCCTACGTATTTTGGACTGGGACGTTACATGTTTTTGTGGTGGCCCATGCAGGTCCAATTTAAATCGTCTTGGTCACCTGACTGTGCCAAGCGAGCCTGCAAATTAGGAATAGATGTTATGATTGTTGAATAGGATCTCAATCCATAATCGATTTTAAAACTCTTTGTATGTGATTATCGCCCTTGGACTTCCACTTTGCATTCGTTCAATCTTCGTCAATATCTCTATCCTTGTTTCGCGTCCCCTATTGTTCGGAGAGACGAATGTTTGTGACTGATGACTTCCCTCCAGAAGAAAATCGAAGACCAGACGACGGAAGACAAAATTCGTATACTTTTCTCTGAGAAGATTATTACCTTATCAGGATAGATTGTTGGGTTCCTTGGATTCTAGAACTAGTGTAGAAGGTTGGCAAGAGAATTGGAGCCAGTAGTACCCTAGTTGTACTTAAGATAGCAGTGACCATGGGAGTACGGAGAGCTAGAAGGATTGTTGATCATGACCTAGAATGATTCATGTGAATGCATAGCCTAATGATGGAAACTAGTGGTTGTATATGATAGCAATACCAGGAATGATCTTATGGACTAAAGGAGATAAAATTTCAAGCTCTCACTTGGAAGATGATGATCCAATACCAGAAATTTTAGTATGTTCTTAGGAGACTTCATTATTATAATTGCACTATGTGACTTGGCGAGATAAATAATGAAAAGAAGAAATTCGAGGAATAGAATTTTAGGAAAAACTGTGAGCAGAAGATAATTATACATTAGGCAAGGATTTTTTTTTCTTTTGAGGATTGATGTTGGAAACAGAACGGGAGAAATTATTTTGAGACTTAGTCTAGGCTATGACCTTATCCTAGACATGAGTTAATTGAGCCAATACCACGCGACACTAGATTGTCGACGTAGTTGCATTTATATTTTTAGGCCACCAGGTTACCCTGAGTTGAGTTCAGGGAGCCCAGGAGTATGGTGCCTATCTACCTTAGGGGTATACAATACAGGAGGTGAACCAGTGTACCACCAGGTTATATCAGAGTTGAGGATGTTTTTCTAGAGGATCTTCTAGGCCTGCCACCTGACAGAGAGATGGAGTTTGATAAAGAGTGGACTCCCAGAGCCGAGCCAGTTATCCTCTCGTCTTCAGACTAGCACCGATATAGTTGGTTGAGTTGAAGATCCATAGTAGAGGATCTCTTAGACAAGGATTTCAGTCAGGCTAGTTTTTCCCATGGGAAGCAACTATCTTAATAGTGCCGAAGAAGGATGAGACAGTATACTTGTGTATCGATTACAGGGCGTTAAGGGCGGTAACAAATAAAGAACAAGTACCCTATGCCGCGCATCAATGATTTATTTGATTAGCTTAGCGGCGCATATGCATTCTCGAAGATCAATCTCAGATCAAGTTATCACCAGATCAAGGTACGGGGAGAGGACATTCCAAAGACGGCTTTTCGGACGAAATATGGACACTGTGAGTTTCTAGTCATGTTGTTTTAACCAACATGCCAGTAGTATTTATGAGTTTGAGGAACAATATTTTCCACCAGTACTTGGATAAGTTCTTGGTGGTAATTATCGATAATATCTTGGTGTATTCTAAGGGCCAGAAAAAACTCAACATGAGATAGAGGCACTGGCTAGAGTTGATGACAGATTATGATATCGAGTTGCAGTACTACCCTGGCAAGGCGAATGTAGTAGTAGATGCCTTGAGCAGGAAGCCTATGGCATATTTTTACGATTTATCGCCAGTTGTTAGAGGATTTTCAGAAACTCAGGATTGAGATTGTATTGCCAGGCATGGATGGACAGATGGTCAGTCTCGAGGTTCAGTCTACATTGATTGAGAGGATCAAGGCAGCCTTGCCTACAGATACAAGATTTAGACGATTGCGAGAAAGGACAGAGGCTGACATGCAAATAGGATTCAGGATTCATGAAGACGGAACGTTGAGGTATGGAGATCGCCTATATGTTCTGAGTGGCGAACTATGCCAAGAGTTAATGACCGAGGCACATAGCTCGATTTATTCCATTCATCCCGGGGGTACGAAGATGTACCGAGACTTGAGGGAGCATTTCTGGTAGCATAGGATGAAGAGAGAAATTGCATGATTCGTGGCAAAATGTTTAGTTTATCAGCAAGTCAAGGCTGAACATCAGAGGACTGCAGGATTACTGCAGCCGCTTCCTATTCCAGAGTGGAAGTGGGAACACAGTACCATAGACTTCGTCACAGGATTCCCGCGGAGCCCTAGCGGAAAGGATGCAGTTTTGGGTTGTCATAGAAAGACTCACCAAGTCTGCACATTACTTGCCCTTTAGAGTTGGGCAATCCACAGAGATATTAGCTGACATGTATATAAGGCAGATAGTACGATTACATGGAGTGCCGTCAGTATCGTATCGGATCCTGATTCCAGATTCACGTCGTATTTTTGACGGAGTATGCAGGAGAGCCTAGGAACTCGTCTCAAATTCAGCACTGCATATCATCCACAGATTGATGGCCAATCGGAGCATACGATACAGATATTAGAGGATATGTTGAGAGCGTGCATGATTGATTTTGGAGGATCTTGGGAGGACCACCTACACTGGGTGGAATTCTCCTACAATAACAGTTACCAGGCTAGCATACAGATGGCACCTTATGAGGCACTATACGGCAGGAAAGGTAGGTCGCCAGTTTGTTGGAGTGACATGGGAGAACGTCAGATGTTTGGTCCAGAATTGGTAACACAGACAGTAGAGAAGGTCAAGCAGATTCAGAGCCACCTGCGTACAGCACAGGACAGACAGAAACATTGGACAGATGCGTACCGCAGACCCTTGGAGATCAAGGAGGGTGACCATGTATTTTTGAGGATATTGCCCACTCGTGGTACCAACAGATTCGGAGGCAGAGGCAAGCTGAGTCCGAGGTACATCGGGCCTTTTGACATCTTGGAACGAGTTGGCGAAGTTGCTTACCGTCTTGCATTACCTCCATCATTAGAGGGAGTACATGACATATTTCACGTATCGCAGCTGAGAAGATATGTCGCAGACCCTAGCCACGTGCTTGGTCATTCGAAGTTTACAGTCGGGCCCAGCCTATCTTACGTAGAGCAGCCAGTTGAGATCCTCGATCGCAGCGAGAAGACTTTGAGAGGGCAGACGATTCGACTGGTCAGAGTGGCATGGAAGCACCATTCACCAGGCGAGTCTACTTGGGAGTGCGAGGATTCTATTCGGCAGCGATTCCTGTACTTATTTGAGGACCAAGGTACGAATATACGTACGGAATTTGATTACTAGTTGTTTTTAAAATTATTTTAGCTATTATCGTGCTTTACTTTTAATTTCTGGGACAAAAATTTTCTAAGTTGGGAAGAATGTAAACCCCCTCGATTAATTCTATAGATAGTTAGGTTTGGTTTTGAAAATTTTTGGATTCGCAGCAGAGGTTGAGGTTTGGAGTAGCGTTAGCAGTTATTTCATTTTTATTTTATTTAAACCCTTGGCGTGCCCTATCATTGCTTGATTATTCGAAGCCCAATATAAGCCCATAAATTCCATTAGATTATTGTACTTCTGACCTGACTCACCAATTTATGCAATGGACTTTTTGTCACACAAAAATCAAATCCGTTGTGCCTTAAATCAATCGCACAACTTCCCGTATCCTAAAATCCATATTTAAATACGTGTCGGACACCTGTGTCGTTATCCTCAATTTTGAGATACCAACTTAACCCGTTGAGCTGGACCGACTAAAGGGTCCAAGACTGACTCCAAGCCCCCACCATTTTTGACCTTTGCGTCATTTCCGAATTTTGATCCCAAGTGGCCCCATTTAATTTAAAAGCGCGGGACACTTTAATTCTATTTAAATCGGGGATACCAACTTTGTAAATCCCATTTTTAATCCTTAATTAATCCCAATGCCATTTTAATTAAACCTGTGCCTAACGCATAACACCCTCTTACCATGAAAATTACTAAACACAATTTTCTCTATAATTTTTTGTGTCATTTTATGTGTTCGTACAATTTCCCGAATTTAAGGGGCTAAGTTGCAATTAATGAATTTATGTGTCATTACCCTATTGGCCATGAACAATGGAGAGGTCCCAGGGTCCCATTCTCACCCAACCATTCACCCCCTTCATGAAGAAACTCACTTTTTCTCATGACAAATCTCCAACCTCCATTTTGAATAGGAACATCACCACCCTCCGTCCAATTCCCAATCCCCTATAAAATATTACCTCACCCCACCCTCACACATTCCAACCGGCCCTAATCCCAAAGAAAACTTCTCTCTCTCCTCCTCCATTTATTTCTACATGCAAATAACTTCTCCTTCCTTTCTTCTTCATCTCTTCTTCTTCTTCACTTCTCCAACTTAACCAAACCCGGCCGGCCACCCCCTACTCCGGCCGACTGAGCACCTGGACCACCCTACTCCATCTTCACCAACGCCCACGCCCGACGAAGAAAGCACCGCGCTCATCACCGGAGTTTACCCATGGCCTCTTCCGTCCATGTCGTGGTAAGCTCGCCGCCACCCCCGCGAGCACTGGCGGAGCATAACCTGGGCTGGTTGCCGGCAAGAGGACTTGTACAAACGGGACCTTCATCAGCAGCCAAACTCAAGGCGAGATGAAGAAGCCACTCTTCTCTTTCGGGGTCATCGCCGACGTCCAGTACGCCGACGTCCCCGACGGTTGCTCCTTCCATGGCGTCCCTCGCTACTACCGACACAACATCAACGTCCAGCAGAGAGCTATCAACACGTGGAATAGGAACAGCAGCTACGCACGGATTGATTTTGTGCTCAACTTTGGCGATGTCGTCGACGGCCTCTGTCCCAAGGACAAGTCCCTAGCCGTGGTACAGAACATCGTGGGCGATTTCGACAAGTTCAACGGAGCCTTCGGGAGGAAGCAGCTGGAGTGGCTGGATGCTGTACTGCGGGGCTCGACCGACGGAGGCTAAAGCATGATAGTATGCTGCCATCTCCCTCTCCATCCTGTCGCAGCGTCCCCGGAGGCGCTGCCGTGGAACTATGACCAGGCGCTGGACGGAATTCATCGCTACGGCTGCGTCAAGGCTTGTTTCTCCGGCCACGACCACCGAGGGGGCTATGCGGTGGACTCGTACGGCGTCCATCACCGCGTACTCGAGGCAGCATTACAGTGCCCGCGCGGCTCAGATTTGTTTGGCCATATTGAAGTATATTCTAACAAGTTGATACTCTTTGGTGTGGATCGAATGCCGAGTACTGAAATGGTTTTCAGATGTTCATAAGTAGCAGGTTTCAAGCAACCCTATAAAATATGTTTCATTGGGTTTCGGGTTGTCAAAGACACCCTAACAGTAGATACAATGGGCTTATGGTGCAAAATAAGGTATGCTTACAAGTTGGCTCCTTTTTTCTTTGTTGATACTGAAGCAGCCCATTTACCATCTAGATTGTTGTTAGGAGAGTCTCTGGTTCAGGAATTTTGCTGGAGTTTGTTGATGAATTCTTCTGGTTGGGAGTTTAGTAAGGATAAGGCTGGGTTTTTCTTTTTTGTTAATGGTAACTGATGTAACATGGAGGAGGCTGGAGGCTCAGCATATCATGGAAAGGGGAGAGTGTTTGTTCAAATAATTGCTTGTTTGTTCAACTACTTGGTTGCTGTCCCACGAGTCAGGCCTAAAGTAGTGGTAAGGCATCAAACTACTGCTATGAGAAACACCAATAGGTTATTCCTCTCTCTGGTCTTAAGTTTGTTTGTTAAACTTCAAGGTATTACGGGATCTGAGGACTTGGACGTGGTACCGGGACCCCGTCATCAGCAGCCGCACGCAGGCAAGTGTACCTTGCTACCCTGTATTTCAGTTACAGGTATTTATTATTTCGTTATGTACATTGTGTACGTAGTTATGTTGACGTTCGATACTTCACGACCGGTTCACAACCGGATGAAGACGTACGTCGTAATGCCTTAGAAGGATTGTTGGATGTTCGTAGAATCTCGATATGCGTACCTGAGTATATCGACACCCCAGGACACACTCATACACTATGATCGTGTCAGATTCCTGTATCCTGATACTGACATCATGACCAGAGACTGGGATAAACTTAGGGTCGCATCTGTTGAGTTATCTTCCGTGTGTCGAGACTGTTAGATAGAGGTTCAGGTTCAGCGCACAATCGTTGACCGCTTGGGAAGGGGAAGACAGTTACTAGACGTTTGGGCTACTCTGCACGCGCTTATATATATATATATATATATATTTGTATTGTTCTGTAGTGATCCTGTATCTAGTATAGTTGTATCACCCGTGTGACTCTTTGCCCGGAGCTGCGGTACGTGCCGTGTGTTTTCGTGTCCAGAGCTACGGTTTTATTTTGGATAGCCCACGCGTCGAACATTGTCTTTAAACTGTGTCACACTAGTTGGATATGATAGAGTACCCTGTCGTGCACTTATACTTTCTGTTACTTGGCATGTTGTATTATTGTACCTTGTTACGTCCCTCTGAGGACCTGGTTCCCTGCCAGTTTTGCAGCATAGATAATTACGGAGCATTTGGAGTTGCTGTTGGAGACGCATGTCTGGCGAGCATGGTACCAGGTACTCACATCTTATCTACCGGCATTATGGTTATTGTACATTGATTATTCATCTGCTGTTGTAGCCTAGTTTTATAGACTCATACTTCTTCTCGAGTCTATTCGAGTTAATGTGTTATGGGGCGGCCGACTCTAGCACATATAGCTCTTTCTTGTATATTGTTGTACATTGTGGATTGAGACATAGAGGTTTACATTTACGGGAAATATAGATTGTGCCCTATATATTATACAGCTTATACGTATTCGAGTCAGACCAGAGTCTGGTCGAATACGTAGCTAGTGTGTCACGTATTCCTGGTCCTACGTATTTTTGGACTGGGGCGTGACATCTCGTCTGCATACTAGAGTTTATTTGATAGTGTTCCATACATTCGCATGCGGTTGGACAATGGCTTTTGTTGGAGAGCTGAACTGCATGTGTCACGGCAGCTATAGAGATAGTGGAAAGCAACCATGAGTCACAGCTGCCATTAGCATCAGATGAATGAGTCATTAGTATGATGTACAACCAGCTGCCGATCCTGAGATACCCGGGGACCGCCCTGCATATAGCTAAGTCATTGTGTTGGCTTGGATAGATAACTGCCCCTAAGATCGTGCATTGTGTGTCTAGCTTTGCATCCGACCCTCGAGTCGCATGAGATACGCTGCGCACACCCTGAAACATGAACGATTGCTTGCTTGCTTATTGCATATGAAACTCTGTTTCCAAACAATGTAAATTGACTCTGCTAGAACTGCATAAAACGAACCTAGGCAAAACTAGAAAGATTACTAGTAATGTAATATTTTATAACATGATTACTTAGTGTTGATTTGAGTGAATGCTTGTTTCTGTTCAGTTGTTTTATCTCACCAGTACTTATAAAAGTGCTGACCCACCAACAGTTTACTTGCTTGCAGGTACTGGATCGTCCGAGGGAGCGATAGGCGTCCCACAGTCCCTAAGACCCAAAATCCTGGTTTCGATTGTTGCCCCGAGAATATTATCGTATAAAGGGGCATAATGTATGGAACGAACGAATTCCTTGCTAAAGGAACCCAAGTTGCCTCGATTGTCCCGAATACTCAGTTGGCTAAATGCATTGCATTGCAACAAGTCCATTTTCGCTGCTTACTCAATTGATGCGATGATAGCTAACTATTAACTTAAATGATTGGCCTTGCACGGGCGCAACCCCAGGCCCGTGCGGCATCACGTCCCCCGATGGGCTCGATCGGACCACAGGCCGTTCCTTCCTTCCTTCCTCGCACCCGCGGGACGGGCGCGGTGATTCGCGTCCGACGCGCCGAGGCACGGTAATTCGTGCCCGGTTCGATAATTCCGGCCATACGGGGCGGGGCAAGGCGGAGCGGCGGCCCGGGCAGGTCCGGGGCGTGACAGTAGTGTTAGTAGATGTTGGGTTATTTTAAGTTGTGATATCATTGGTTACTTAGTATCAGAGGGTTAGTAATGTTAGTATTTGTTAGGATATATTTGTAGTATCATTAGTATTAAGGTATATTGAGATTAAGGTTTCTATGGTATTGCTAAATATTAGACTTCACTAATATCTTTATGAGTTATATAGCTAGTACTAGCTAGTTAATGACCCTTATAGGCTAATTAACTAATATTGTGCCTAAAAACCTTAATTTGGACCTAGTATGATTTAGTTGAGCTAGAATAAACACAGAAGTGACCCAGAATCATACATTAGTGCATTCTCTTACCATTTCTCATTTATTACACCTATTAACTTATAATTTCCTAAATAGGATTGTGTGACACCAGCTTGGGCATCGAGAGACACCCTTTGCTCAGGACCAGAGGCGAGTACATCTCTCTGTTAGTTTTCAATCATGATAGTGTATATATCACATATTTTAGAACTGTTTACTTGATTCCGACATAGTGGTTACACGAACTAGTACTAAATGGATCATGTCATGAGATGTTATCCCCTACCGTATTCAGCGGGTATTCCTTCACATGTATTTTATCGTGTGTTTCAGGTATTGATATTTGTATACTTCATGTTCATACACTTCTCGTGTTCAGTGTGCCCATATTCATTTTTGTAACATATCATGATTGGATCCATAATTATTGGTTGGGGATGGGAGAGTAGAAGTTGGTTATATGATCAAGCCCAAGTTTATTCGTGTACATGTCGATTACATATCACACGTATAATCGAGTTACCATATTATATTCATGTTCAATCTAAGCCGATCATATAACGAACTTGTATTCCAAGGTACATTAGTTAGTTTATCTATTTTATTACTTGCATTTATTTCATATTGTATGTTCTTCTTTCCTAGTACTTTATATATTTATTTTAGTTTACCTCATTTCTTGTTGATAGTATATTATGTATTCTTAATTTTCTTTTACCTGTCATATATGCTCTACCATATTTCTGGAACTTCTTTCAGAGTTTTGTACTTCGCTTCAATCCTGATTGGATATATTTTTTAAATGATTGGCTTATGGAGCAGTGTCCCACCTACTATGGGCCGCAGGACGGCATGCCTTTAGAGGATACACCACTAGAGTAGGAGGACCCTGAGCCAGTGGCTTAGGAGGCCTAGACCTATTATTTATACTTTGTATTAGACTTTATTTAAGACTTGGCATGTATAAAATTTTGGAGATGTATTGTACCTAGACTAGTATTATGGACTTGTAGTTGTATTGTGTTTTCCAGTTCATCTTCTCTATTCTATATCGTGCTTCATCTTCCCGAGTTTGATATTGTTATTGAGTATCATTTTTTTTTTGAGATCATTATATTGTTCCTCCATTTGGAGTTGAGATAGCATAACAGGTACCCTTATATATATATATATATATATATATATATATATATATATATATATATATATATATATATATATATTGTTGAGATGTTAGTTAGTATTGTTGACCTAGACAGCGTTCTACGTCATCTTTACAATGTAGGCTGGGCGTGGTTCACTATTATTGCCCCTATTCCGGGTGCGAGTCATGACATATTTTTAGTAGTGGCCCATGCAGGTCAAGAGGTCACAACTAGTGCGATGTCGTAGTAGTAAAACGACTTAGTTATATTATTATGAACATGCGATAGGATCTAAGGTATAGGATATTAGGATGAGAGGATACTCAATCACAACTAGGATTCCTTGAGAGATTCCTGGGATGACCCTTGAGAATATCACTATAAACTCTATTTTGAAATCTATTTTTACTTATTTCCATTCACTCTCATTCGTTCATTGTGGAATTCAATTTTTGGTGATTCATGGTTGACTTTGATTCATGTATCAAAATGAATTTTATGACCTGAATTAAGGTATAATCTGATAAAAAATTGATGAGGTAACCGTCTGCCTTGGTTATGGAGCCTAGAGTTTATCGTAGTCATACTAGCTGGCATGACGAAGTCATAGAGCCTGATTTTGGATATATTTCTCTTAGGTATAGAATTTAGAGTTTTCGCAGCCAAGCTAGCGGCAACACAAAAATTTTAGATATTATAATTTCAGAGGTGTGTACCCTAGATATACACCCTATTGTTATCGCAGTTATGCTTACTAGCATGGCGAGGATTCTGAGTAACATAATTTCGAATATACGTGTATGATTATCATATTGTAACTTAAATTGGTTCCTAATATATCATCTCTATCATTTAATTTATTTATCATCAAGTTCTGGTTCATCGCCCTATTAGCTCAGGATAGGGATATCTTTAGTATCACTAGTTCAGTTCTTATAGAGTGCTACCTATCATTAGTTCTTGAGGCAGTTTCCTTGGATAGTTTAGTAGTTGGTAACTTGCAGAGAGGTGGTGTCAAGTTGATTAGGAGTGTTGATTATTGGGAGCATAGTAGCATATCCAGAGTTTGAGTTCATCAGAGGAGCAACGGAGCAGAGCGAAGGAGTCTTCTATGGAACTATGGTGGAAGAGCAGGAGCCGCTACATCCTTTGATTGAAGATTATATAGATGTTTCAGAGGAGTTGTCGAGGTTGCCACCAGACAGAGATATGTAGTACTCTATAGACTTGGTGCCAGGCGCAGAGCCAATATCATAGCACATCTATAGGATGAACAATAGTGAACTGGTAGAGTTAAAAAACCAGGTGAATGAGTTGCAGGACAAGGGATTCATCCGATCTAGTTCATCACCATGGGGTGCTCCAGTATTGTTGGTACTGAAGAAGGATGGGTCGGTACTCATGTGTATCGACTACAGGGCTTTAAACAACCTCACTATCAAGAACAAATACCCACTTCCGAGGCTTGACAATTTTTTTGATCATCTGAGCGGAGCGAAGGTATTCTCGAAGATAGACTTAAGGTCGGTGTACCACCAGGTTAAAGTGAAGAAGGAAGATATTTTGAAGACAACTTTCAGGACTCGGTATTGGCAGTTCAAGTTCTTGGTGATGCCGTTTGGGTTAACCAATGTCCTGACAATATTCATGAACCTAATGAATAAGGTGTTTCATTAGTACCTGGATCAGTTTGTTATGATTTTCATTGAGGATATATTGATATATTCGAAGACCCCGGAGGAGAATGAGGACCATCTGACGATAATTCTGGAGACTCTCAGGAAGAAGAAGCTTTATGGAAAACTTTCGAAGTATGAGTTCTTCCTTGACAAGATTGAATTCCTCGGGCATGTGGTGAAAGGTGACGGGATTTCAGTAAACCCGAAGAAGATATCAGCAGTTTAGTCGTGGTCTTCCCCGAGGATAGTGGCAAAGATTAGGAGTTTTCTTGGATTGGCGGGCTATTATCGAAGATTCGTTCAGGACTTTTTCAGGATTTTAGAGCCGATGACTAGGCTGACCCGAAAGGACGTAGAGTTCTTATGGACAAAGGAGTATCAGGCCGCCTTCGAGGAGCTGAAGAAGAGGTTGACTACAGCTCCCATATTGACGTTGCCATTAGGGATAAGAGGTTTTACCATATACAGTGATGCATCGGGTAAGGGCTTGGGATGTGTGTTGAGAAAGAGCAGAAAGGTGATTGCCTAGGATTCTAAGAAATTATGCCCTCGTGAGAAGAATTACCCTACCCATGACTTGGAGTTTATAGCAGTTATCTTTGCTCTGAAGCTATAGAAGCACTACTTATATGGGAAGCGAGTACAGATCTTCACAGATCATAAAAGCTAGAAGTATGTGTTTATACAAAAGGAGCTCAATATGAGGCAGAGGAGGTGTTTGGAGCTGACGAAGGACTTCGATATCTTATTGAAGTATCACCCAGGAAAGGCCAACGTAGTCGTGGATGCCTTGAGCAGGTATCCCGTAGCTATGTACTGGACGAGGGACATGCACTTATTGGCAGATCTTGATAGCCCCGGTATCGAGGTATTAGTTCCTGGAGACACATTACAGTTGTGGGGGCTTCAGGTACAGTTTGAGTTGATGCATCGGATTAGAGCAGCATAGTACGAGGATAAGTCTTTGAGGAGCATCAGGGCGCAGGTCAGGATAGGATTAGCAGAGGACTACAGTATTGCAGAGGATGGATCATTACGGTATGGTACCAGATTGTATGTGCCGAGAGGAACATTGCGCAAGGAGGTTCTTTAGGAGGCGCATCGATCTCAGTACTCTATGCATCCAGGTGCCAACAAGATACATAGGGATATGAGAGAGCGAGTTTGGTGGTATGGTATGAAGTAGGAGGCGGTGGGCTTCGTATCCAGATGCTTGGTATCCCAGCAGGTAAAGGCGGAGAGACAGAGGCCAGGTGGATTACTTCAGCCTTTACCTATCCCAGAGTGTAAGTGGGAGCATGTGACGATGAACTTTGTATCGGGGCTTCCGCGTTCTCCAGGAGATAAAGACGCAATTTGGGTCATCGTTGATAGGTTGACCAAATTGGCCCACTTCTTGCCATTCAAAGTGGGTACGTCTACGAAGAATCTCGTGGATATGTACGTACGGCAGATAGTTAGATTGCATGAAGTTCCTGTGAGCATCATCTTAATTGGGATAGTCACTTCGCATCCCACTTCTTGAGGAGTTTATAGGCTAGCTTATCACCCTCAGACAGATGGACAGTCGGAGAGTACTATTCAGACTCTCGAGGATATGCTACGCAATTATGTTTTAGACTTTGAAGGCTCTTGATAGGATCACCTTCACCTGGTAGAGTTTTCTTATAATAACAGCTACCAGGCCAGTATCGAGATGTCACCATTTGAGACATTGTATGGACGGAGGTGTCGCACTCCGTTATCCTGGGATAATGTTGGTGATCGGGCTTATTTGGGATCGAAGATGGTCATGGATGTAGCTGAGAAGGTGAAGCTTATCAGGAAGAGACTTCGGGTGGCACATGACAGACAGCGGCATTGGGCCGATAGCCACTGGAGACCATTAGATTTTGAGGTATAGGCTTTGTTTGTATTGCTTGTGATTGCTTTGTTTTAGATAGAGTGCTAAGGTGGTATTTTATGCTAGGTTGGCGATCTGGTGTTCTTGAGTATTTCACTAACAAGGGGCACGATTCGCTTTAGTGGAGGCGGGAAGCTTAGTCCATGGTACATCGGACCCTTCGGTATGCTTGAGAGGGTCGGTGCAGTAGCCTGCAGACTAGACTTTACGCCTGCACTAGAGGGGGAGCACAACATGTTCTACGTATCCTAGCTGAGACGGTACATGGCTTATCCCAGCCATGTATTGGATCACTCAGAGATCGAAGTGGGTTCGACTCTTAGCTACCCAGAGCAGCTTGTGGAGATTCTATATCACAGGGAGAAGGTGCTGCAAAACCAAACGATTCCTTTGGTATGTGTCGCTTGGAGGCATCACTCTCCAAGAGAATCTACCTGGGAGCGAGAGGCCGAGATGCGCGAGCGATACCCTTATCTGTTTGAGTCGTAAGGTATAATTCTTTCTTGCTTGTTGTGGTTGCTTTTGTAGATAGTTTTTTCCTTAAATTTTAAGAAATTTTTTTTTCTAAGGTGGGTAGGATTGTCACCCTCACTTTTTTAACTAGGGGTAATTTAGTAATTTTTGGCCTAGTTATTATTTTAGGAATAATAATTAATTAGGGTGTTAATATATTTATTAATTATTTGTATAATTTATTATAGTTAGTGGGCTAGTCAATTAGTTAGACTTGACACATGTGAACCCAATTAGATTTGTCATGACAATAGTTGAGCCCAACATGGACTAGGCCCATTGAACCCTTTTTCTCTAATTAATTAAGTAGTTTAGACTAATTAGCATTAGAGTAGAGACTTCCTACTTTAGTCCTCATTAATAATTATTCATAATTCTTCGCATAAGGGCAATTTGGACCTTTTGATGTTGCTTGGGAAGGAGAAAAGGGGGTCGACACTTTATGTGGATGGGTTTCTCTCTCCTCTCATTTTCTCCACTCATTTCTAGATCCATAATTTATAGATCCTCAATTCCCTCATTCCCTCCATCAATTCTATCTCAATTCACTTCATATTCCCTTTTAATTTTATCCCTCAAGAAGCTTTGGAGCTTGGAGAAGTAAGGAGCACAAGGAGGAGGACCATTGGTAAAGAGATCGTGTCCAATTGCATTTTCATTAGGAATCCATCTCCCAATCAGTAAATTCTAAATTCCTTCTCATTATAGCTTCTAAATTATGTATTTGATTATTAGGAACCACCCCATGGCATAGGGCTATCTATAGGAGCAAGTTCTGGGATAATTGGTTGAGAATTGTGTCTTCTACATAGGTTTTTACGTATATTTTAGAGGAATTACGAGGTGGACACATCAAGTGTGTGTCATGACACCAAATTAGTCCATTTGGACTTAGATTGGGATTGGTATACTAGTTACATGTTCATAATTGGACACAAGTAGGCCGTATCACGATACAGTGTGATACAGTGTGATACGGGGCTTATTTTGTGTGAATTACGCAATTACTCCTCAATTCTCATTGTAGCAAGTTACTATAGTTGTATTATAATGTAATTAGCTTCTATAAATGTTAATTGTGGAGAATTGTCAGTTTTACCACTTGGGCTGGATATGTATCAGGGGTATTTTAGCTTTGCACCTTAAGTGTTTGTGAAATTGTCACTAATATATATATATATATATGTATGCATGTACTTGTGTTATTGGCTATGTTTGGGTGGGTTGCATTATTGAATTTGTATCATTCCTATGAGGGAACTTGGTTTATAAACTGAGTAGAGAATATCTCGATCTGTGTTTAGATTGTGTCATATACATAAGTGGGTTGTATCATGAGCTAGTGTATTGTTAAGGGGATCTATGAGGGAAAACAACTTCTATGTGCTCGAGCATTGTGATCCATTACATGAGAGTGCTAAGAAGAATTGTAATAAGCTGCAGTGTGCAACTGAGCCAGGGTATGGAGTGCAACCTATGCACTTTTGCATTGGTCAGTGGTGATACAGGTGATACTTGTTGGTTTCAATCAGATGAAATAACAGAGGTATTAGTTGATATGTTAAGAGAAGCTTAGTTTAGCTGTGCAATTTCAGTATGGGTTCTCAGTTGCCTTGGCTGGATTATGTGCACAGATGTAAGGGCTCGGGTAATAAGTTTGGGGTACTGGTTGGAGAATAGGTCAAGTATAGACCTGCACTAGGATTGATACTAAATAGGGATATGCAGTTATTCAAAAGATGAATGCTAAGTTCTGTTGGATATTGGTTTAGGTGTTAATCAAGTTATTATCTGCAGGTGACTTGTTTTAGGCTTCACAGCAGCAGCAAATAAGAACAATTAGAGTAGTAACAGTTAAGTGATTGAGGTGTAAACAATTGGCATAAGTTCAGATACAACTGGCAATTGATAATTAGAAGTATGAAAGGTTTTAGGAGAGGTAATGTTAGGGTGATGCTTACCTGGGTGCAGAGGGTGTGTCCAGTTCAATTGTGGGATCTCAGGAAGAAGAAACATTTGCAGGAAATAAGAGGAAGGGAGTTAGAATCAATATATATTATATATCAATAAACTAATTGGTTGTATATTAGGCTAGTGTATGTTAGAGTATTTAACTATAGATACTAGTTAATAGGGGTAGAAGGTTAGTGTTAGTGATAATTAGAGTGGTTTAGATAGTGTCTCAGATATTGTGATACGTTAGTCACCTCTAGTTAGTATTAGAGTATCAATCTTGTATCAGAATTTAGAAGATTGGTATATGTTAACTAATGATCATTAGTTTGTTCCTAGTCAGTGTTATGCCAGTAGGTAGTTAGTCTAAGTATTACGGTTAGTACTAGTTAGCGTATAATGATAGTGTTATTTGGATTTCTGGATGAGTGACTGGCAGTAAACTAGTTGGAAAAAAAATATTGGTATCAGTTTTGTCAGTAGGGTATCAAGTTGAGAATACCAGAGTGTGTCAATTTTATGCACAAACATGATACGCTATGCATTCAGGTGTGGCTGCAGTTAGAGATAAAGAGAAATAATTTAGTAACAGCTGTAGTAGAAGTTGTGTAGGTGTTTTGTAGTGATGTTAGTAAGTGTGGTTTTAGTTGTGTTGCTTTAAGAGAGTTAGTGTTATTGGTTAAGTTAGGACTAGTGTATCAGTTGGTATTACAGGTTGGGTATTAGTTAGAGATTAGTGTTAGTAGATGTTGGGTTATTTTGAGTTGTGATATCATTGGTTACTTAGTATCAGAGGGTTAGTCATGTTAGTAATTATTAGGATATATTTGTAGTATCATTAGTATTAAGGTATATTGAGATTAATGTTTCTATGGTATTGCTAAATATTAGACTACTTCACTAATATCTTTATGAGTTATATAGCTAGTACTAATTAATTAGTGGCCCTAGTACTAGTTAATTAGTGACCCTTATTGGCTAATTAACTAATATTGAGCCTAAAAACCTTAGTTTGGACCTAGTATGATTTAGTTGAGCTAGAATAAAAACCAGAAGTGACCCAGAATCATACATTAGTGCATTCTCTTACCATTTCTCATTTATTACATATATTAACTTGTAATTTCCTAAATAGGATTGTGTGACACCAGCTTGGGAATTGAGAGACATCCTTTGCTCAGGACCAGAGGTGATATATCTCTCTGTTAGTTTTCAGTCATGATAGTGTATATCACATGTTTTAGAACTGTTTACTTGATTTTGACATAGTGGTAACACGAAATGGTACTAAATGGATCCTGTCATGAGATGTTATCCCCTACCGTGTTCAGCGGATACTCCTTTACATATATTTTATCGTGTGTATCGGGTATTAATATTCGTGTTCTTCTTTTCCAGTACTTTACCTATTTATTTGAGTTCACTTCACTTCCTGTTGATAGTATATCATGTATTCTTTTTTATTACCTGTCATATATGCTCTACCATGTTTCTGGAACTTCTTTCAGAGTTTTATACTTTACTCCAATCCTGATTGGATATATTTTCAGATAATTGGCTTGTAGAGCAGTGTCCCACCTACTATGGGCCGCAAGATGACATGCCTTTAGAGGACACACCAATAGAGCAGGAGGACCCAGAGCCAGTGGCCGAAGAGGCATAGATCTATTGTTTAGACTTTGTATTAGACTTTATTTGAGACTTGGCATATATATTATTTTGGAGATGTATTATGCCTAGACTAGTATTGTAGACTTGTAGTTGTATTATGTTTTCCAGTTCATATTCTCTATTCCATATCGTGCTTTATCTTCTCTAGTTTGATATTGTGATTGAGTGTCATTTCCTTTTTAAGATCATTATATTGTTCCTCCATTTGGATTTGAGATAGAATGACAGGTACCCTTATATATATTTATTGTTGAGATGCTAGTTAGTATTGTTGACCTATATAGCATTCTACGTCATCTTTACAACGTTGGCTGGGTGTGGTTTACTAATCGTTCTCCTATTCCAAGTGCGGGTCGTGATACTTACCCCAGCAGATGATATCTTCTTCTTTGAGCAGGTCCCCTAGAAAATGCCTTTTGTAGGTCCTGTTAGTAGTCGCATTCTCAGTGCACTAGTTAAGAGCGATGGACTGGAAGTTCTTGACTTCTTTCCCCCTGGTGGAGGATACCTTTCGTGCCGAATAACATGAGGCAAAGGGCAGGACCTCCTCCTCTGGTGCTTTGACCTGATCTCTGGGTTATTGTCGGGTAGGTGCCTTTGGGTGCAATCGTTAGAAAGCCAACTGGCTATCTGTGGGTACTGCCACTTTATTGTAGCACCAATTGATAATGATGTTGGCATAGTAGTGCCTTGGAGAGGGCACCTCGTACGCCATAATTATTTCCATTACTTTGTGCTTGTGAGTGATCATGTCAACCAAGTCCTGCGAATAGTTTTTTTCTTATCCTCTTTGTGAGCCCGGGTATGCCGGACGCAAGGATGTGCGGTTGCTGAATTTACTTTTGGACCTAGGGCTCGTACACGAACTTTCCCCAAGGTACTGGTGGGAGATTTATGAGACAGACCCTGTCCATTTTCCACTGCAGGCTGGACACATGGGGCAGTCTTATATAGCTTTCCATCAGGTGCCCGTATAACGGTTAGCGGAGCCTGCTGACAGTTAGCCGACTAGACAGTTGCTTGAGCTCGACGAGCTCACACTGTCCTGGACTTCTTCGACTTGATACCCGCAGGTGCATAGTATAAAGAGTCCAAATTTGGGTTTTTATCGTTCTTAGTGGGTCGCATAGGATCTGCGTCACATGAGATAAGGTCAAAAATAATAAGTTTGTTGCTATCAATGTCGCATACAGCCATCTTCCTATGGTTGTCGATGGATGCCACATAGTTGGTCTTATGCGGCTTCCTTCTTAGCTGTATAGAACAGGAAACATCACCCAAACTTCTGTCATCATAGTATTTTTCTCTACCAGAGTTTGGGTGCTGAGTAGTTTCTACATCAGACGAGGATGCCACATAGACATGGACATATTGGGTGTTCGCCTGTCGACCTTCTTCAGCAACAGAATGAGAGTCGGGAAGCACCTGCTCCACAGTTGGGTGAGGCGCAACGGCCTTAGCTACCTACGTCCTACAGGTCTTCCTAGGCTTGGCTAACTTTGGCGAAGGGCTAGCGCTTCCCTCCGAGAGCATTTTCTCGAATGCTTGCTGGTCGAAGTAAACCACTAGCAATCGTTGCTTCGAGCTGAGCTTGGCCGCATCGGCTTGCATCACCAACTTCTCATCAGAGGAGAAGGACTTCTCTAGCAGAGTCACCATCTTATTTGCCATTAAATTCGAAAGTTTTAAAGAAACATGATTTAATCAACAAACTGAAGAAAGTATAAAGAGGTCCTAGAAGACAATCTAGGTACAAATTTGTTTTTTTTGGTGTGACGATAGAGATTTAGGAGTGTATCAACTCTTTTTACTCCGTAGATGATCCGATGTAGAAGCTCTTCTCTTTTGCTTGAGTGTAGATTCGTAGATAGCTAGCCCCTTATTCGGGTGTGGTACTGCTATTTATTGCTGCTATATTAACATGCAATGGGTGCCGCATATGCTCCTGCTTGGTGGCAACATAGGGCTCCTTCGAAAGAATGCGGTTGTAACGGTAGCCGCATGATACAGGCAAGCTGCCATGTGAATTTGGTTTAGATATGTTGTTGACGAGATCTCAGGGTTGTTTCAACCCATTGTGTGCGTGACTTGGTCAGGTGAACACATAGTCCGCACCAATTATGCGAAGATCTCTTTGGTTGTAACTGAAATATCCTATGGATCAGATGTCGCATAGTTGTCTTGCCCGCATGTGTTTCTTGGCCGCATATGTGTCTTGGTAGCATGTGAGCTATAGTCTGACTGAGGCTGCATATCATCGAGGTCGCATAAGGTTGAAGCCGCATAGGCAGGACACGTGGCACGGCTCGTCTGACCAGGTCATTAATGATTTGATATGACTCTTTGTCCTTTTGTATGTCGCCTTTTTGTAAGTCTCGATGTTGTCAGAACTTTTTGCCAGGCGTTGGAGAGTGTGTCAAGGGTCCTCTATGCGGCCTCTTGCTCCTTGGTTACTCTGGTTGCATGAAGACTATTATGCGGCCTCCGTCTGGCCGCATAGATCATGTTTTATGCGGCATGAGCTCTATGCGGCCCGTAGAATTTTTATTCTTCTACAACTAGGTCGTCAGAACGACAGCAAGTGCTCGGTAAAGAACGGTAAGAAAATAAAAATATGATAATGCAAGAAAAAAAAAAGGGTAACTTTTGCATAGAGAATTAGGGAAATAGGTTTTACAGTTTTATCTACGACTTTAACAAATTTTCTAGACTAGTGTTCTTATAGTGTCTAGCAAAGCAAACAATACAATCCTATTTCACTACCACAATACAAACAAGTTACCTAATTGATGATGCAAATTGGAGAACAATTCTTTGAATATCTACTTTATCTAGTTTCACACCAACAATCTCGTACACCAGGGATCATGCTATAACTTGGTGGCACGGTGCTTAGAATCCGACGCTGCTTCTCATGAGCTTAACAATTAAATTCTTAATTCACTTATTCGATGTTTTATATTGAAATAGGTATGTTTATATTCAGATTCAATTAACTGAGACTTGGTAGCACGGTGTTATAATCCGGCCTTGCTTCTTATGAGCTTAAATAAATAACTGAGACTTGGTGGCACGATATTATAATCTGGCCCTGCTTCACATGAGCTTAAACAGGTAGTGAGCTAAGCCTCATACACTTAATTTGCAAGGCCTTACGAATGAGCTTAATTACTGATCAGCTTTTGGTTATTATTATGATACAAAATTTCGTAGGTGGTATTCAAGTTGTTCTCCCCCACCCAAAGCTTTCTAGTCCTAAATCTACAAACAATTCATATTCTATTATCTTATAAATTTTTGCTCTGTATATCATGTCCATTATCAATATGCAAGAATGCATCTTCAAAGTATATCAGAATACAGGATTCTATCTCGTTTATAATTTCCAGGAAGCAAATATCAAAATTCAAATTCTATCCCAATTTTGGGATAATCATAAGTACTAGAATAAAATTTTCAGGAAATATTATTTATTTTAATTTATACAGAGCAGATAATACCAAGAATATATCTTTTGGTTTCAGTTGCGTAACTGGTGTCTGTGTCCTACGTATCCTAGACTCTTGTTAATCGTCCCTTAATTAAATAAATTTCCAGGTTGTCGGAAATCCGTCGCTAAATTATAATACTCTAAAATTGAGGGTTAGGAATATCGATAATATTTTTGGATATCGAATTTTGGTTAACTCCTGAAATTCTTAAAAATTTCAATAAAATCTCCTTCGTATTTCGGCTCCAAAAATTTGGTAATTTAATTATTAGACCCGGATTAACCCTCCGTAGCATTTCTCAGGGTACGTGGACCCCTTTAGTGGAGCAACTCTCAACACCGGTAACCACGCAGTTTATAATAGAAAAAAAATCAAGTAGAAACTTTCTTACCTTGTAAAGCATGTTATTTATTTTATTTATTCGTAATTGCTCTTATATTCACACTATTCAAATTCAGGAATCACATTTCATTAGAAAGGTAATAATAATCAAATCCATGAATTTTAAAAAATCTATACAATTACCAAGTTAGCAATCATATTAAGATATTAGTTATTAAAGATATCCAAATATTGATCCTAATGTGTAAATACTAATTTAATAATATCAATCGGGTAATCGAGTCGATGTTTCCTAGGTACAACTTTATTTTCTAAATTAGAATACAAGAAACTTATCCTTGGAATGATTCTAACAATTAAACTTGGTATAACCAAACCAATCTACAACATCCATGAATCCAAATTTACTATTTGAAATGTCATATTCTATCTCAAAAAAATATACTATACAACTTGTATTAGAATTTTGGTATTAAGGTTACCCTAATGTCCGGGTGTCCATAAAATTTTAATTTAACAAATAATGATGATAAATTATGCTAGAAAATCATATTTTAAAATATGGACAGAATTTAATTATGATAAAATAGTGGAAAATTTTGCTAATTTCTCAATAATTAGCCTATTCTAGTGACAATATATATATATATATATATATATATATATATATATATATATATATATATATATTAGTGACATAAGAAGCCAAATTATGATACGTAAGTTCAAGACATACTACATACTACTAGGACTTCTTAAATTAACTAAAATCAATATCTAGAGAATTTTCTAAAGACATAATAATCACTTCTACATAATCCATTGATCTAGAAAATTTTCCAATACCTTGAATACACTATACTTTAGAAGTTGGCATAATATATATATACATTTAGAAAGCTTATCATGGAAATAACTTATTAACTACAACTTAAGTGTATACATAACAAAATTCATGATCTAAGACTTTTTACCATATTCAAAACTAACATCATACCAATTTCTTGTGTCCATTAATTATATTGTGTCCTATACATGAATTTCAACAAAAATTATAAGCCCTAAAATTTATACCATTTTTATGTACAAATATTTAGATATAAATTTGAAATTTTTAAGAAATGATCCAAGCAAGTAATTGTTGAAAATATGTGCGCTCTGAAACCACATGTTGGGCGTGTTGCGGAAGCATTTGCTAACCCACCTGAGATAACCAACTAATCTACAAACACCAAGCACAGATGAAGACAAGTATATGATGTTGACTGCGTCACCTGGACAAATCCTAACTTTTATAACTCAGATGAAATTACAAGATTGCAAAGAACTAATGTTGAAACCCTTTGCCCTAAAAGGTTTAACCACATCACCACACTCAAGAAAAAAAAACAGAAGATTATAATTAAAATCATCCACCAACTCATAGCAATCTTCCTAACCGAAGTTGACGACTCCACGATTAGATCTACTTCTTCCTTCTGTCTTGGATGACGAAGTCCTAAGAGAAAAGCACGGGCTTTCTCTTAGATTTTCTGTGGACAAGCACCCTGAATCTCTAACTTGTTCTTCTTCTTTGTGCCTCCACCCTCCTCCTATATTTATAGGATAAGAAATCATATTTTAGGTCATAATAGGATTTTTTAACTAGGAAACCCTAAAATAAGAATCATATTACACCTAAAATAGTCCAACACCAATTATGGACGTCCAAATATGCCAGATTAAATATTTGATACAAATTTAAAATCTAATCAAATCTCACATTTAATGTAGATTTTTAATTCATATCAAATCAAATCTTTTACCATATTTGGGATCCAAAATTTACCAAATCCAGACTAGACCCCAAGAGTAATAATGTTTGAATATCGAAGAAATTTTGAGAAGTAGGATGATGACTTGCCTTGTCTTGAGCAACCTAGGTTTTTCCTTTCCGAATTTTTTTCCAATATTCAAAACCCTATTTTGATTGACAAAATCATACATATAACCATATTTCTAGAAACTAACCTAAATCTAGAAAAGAAAATTGGAAAGGGTTAGAATTATACCCAAGATTTGAACAAAAGAAAGGAGGAGCCGGAGAAGAGCGGAGGTCAACGGCGGGCACGTGGTGGTCGGCGGAGGTGGTCGACGATGCAGGCGGCCGACGGCAGCGGCAGCACAGAAGCAGCAGCATTAGTAGTAGTAGTAGTAGTAGTAGTAGTAGTAGTATGAGGAGGAGGAGGAGGAGGAGGATGAGGAGGTGGGGAAGTGGGAGAGGGTTGAGATGGAGAGGAGAAAGGAGAAGTAAGGAAGAAGAAGAAGAAGAAGAAGAAGAAGAGAAGGGGAATACATAGAAAAGGAGAGATAGGGATGTGGCTGGAGTTGGTGGTGGTGTTGGAATTTGAAGAAGAAGAAGAAGAAGAAGAAGAAAGAGATGGCACTTGGTAGTATAAAAAATAGGAAGTGATGAAGGGAATGCCATGTATCATGTTCTTTGCTGAGTCAAGAAACCAAATGAGGGGATGAGTTCAGTGGAGGCTCTCCTCTCTACCAACTCATTTGCAATATGCAAATAAAGCCTCCTACATCAAGAATTTGTAATAATATCAATTTGCAAACTAAAATTTTCATAAACCTCTCTCTCTCTCTCTCTATATATATATATATATATATATATATATATATATATATATATATATATATATATATATATACTTAAATATATATATATGAAAATAAAATACATTTTTTTCTCGCCCATCATTTTTTTTAATCAAACTTAGTAATTTAAGGAATAAAGCAAATTATAATTTTCCCCATATATAAGGACATCTATGAACATGAGGTGTCCAAATATAACTGTTAAATTACAAAAACTAGACCTGGTACAAATTAAAAATCTAAATTTTATATAATTATTTATAAATTCTTTGAAAAGAGGTCCAAGTAAATTAAAACAAAAATTAAAAATAAGAACCTATAAAATAATACCGTATTATGGAATACAACAATGACAATAATACTACCAAGATTCGAACTCAGCCAACTAGAGATAAAATCTTCCACCTTAACCACATAAGTTAGAAGAGATGTTTGATTACAATTAGATAATATTACATACCTAACCGTTTTCAAGACTCTTTATGAAAAGTAAAAATATATTCATAACTAATTATGATTAAAAATTTATAAAAATTCTAACTAAATATAAAAATATGTATAATAAATCTTAACTTAAATATTTAAACAATTTTATATTAATTTCAGAAGAAAAAAATTATTTTACGTACGTTTACTAGTATATATAATACGGCTTAGAAATGGCTCAAAAATGAGCCATCTAATTCGTATGTATATTATCATTTAAATAAATTAAAAAAGTAATAAAAAAACTAAATAACTACCTAAATACTCGACTAATTATTTCAAAAATTTAACCAAATATTTAACTATCTAATATGATATATTTATAACTAAATAACTCTAACTTAAGTGGTTAAGGTGGAAGATATTTTACTTGATTGTTTGAGTTCAATTTCTCACTAATTATTTAAAAAAAAATTTACCAAATATTTAACTATCTAATATGATATATTTATAACTAAATATCTCTAAATTAAGTGGTTAAGGTGGAAGACATTTTTTTTATTGTTTGAGTTCAATTTCTAGGAATAACATTTTTATAATAAATTTATGTTTAAATTTTTATATTTTTTTACGCACGTACAATTCACGTGCACATTACTAGTTATATATAAAAACTAATTATTTCTATTATCTTTATATATTACTTTATAATCAGAAAAGTTGGCTCAAACGTGATTTTTTTCTTAAAAATATGTCTTTACCTAACTTTACTAATTAAATAATAAAGGTAGCTATGTAGTTAGGTATATTTTTGTAAGGAAATATAGTTTGCTCTTCTTACCTTTTGGTTTCCACAAGTACAAAAATTATAATTAATAGGTGATTAAAATACATGCACACGTGCATATATAAAATAAAAAATTAGCTTTACCATCAATTTTTCTTCCAAATATACCCTTACCTACTTTACTATTAAAATTACTCATTAAATTTAATGAGGTCAGCTAGGTAATTACGTATAATGTTTTTAAGAAAAATATAGTTGCTCTTATGTTCCCTTTCCAAATACAAAAAAAATATTTGATTAAAAGATCGTTAAAATATGTACAACGCACGTGCATCAATAATAGTATATATCAATACTACTATATAATAAGAAAAGTTAGCTTTACCCTGGAACTTTTCTTTCCAAACATACCTTTGCATATATTTACTAAATAAATTATTTATTAAAGTTAATAGGGGCATATAGATAATTATGAAATCTTTTGTTTGGTCTTCCTAAATAATCTTGCATGCGTGTGTAAAATAATATATTAATAATTTTATAGTGATTAAGATGGTTATATTTTAGTTTTCTTAAGTAGTCTTAATGTCACGCAGCAGAACCAGAATAATGGAGAGCGGAAGCAGACAACGCCCAGCTACGTATTCTTAGAGTACGTCGGTACTCCGTATATACGGTGAATCTGTAAGACATAGGGGTTAATACTATAATCCATCAGTCAATCATAGGTCAAGCAGTCCAAGTTGTCTCAATCACAAGCAGATAAGCAATATACAAAAAATATGACCATTAGAAGCTTAATAGTAAAGCATCCCAAACCAAATATACATAGATGATCATGAAGCTATTATTTTTAAAATAAAGAACTAGCAGAGTATAAGCCATATATGATCAAATCTAGCCATGGTCTAGAATATACTAATCATGTCATTGTCCGTAGGCAGGATGTCAAGTCCAAATACGAGCTAACAAGTTCTCGGTGGCTAAACGCCTTAAAAGAATATACAGTATGTGATCTAGTGGGGATAAAAGAAAAGCCCACTTAGGCTGTCTGGTGCTCCGGGTAGACACCATCTGCAAGAAGAAACGTAAGATCCTTGGGCTCTGCTACCGGATCTGGCCAAGCAAAACCAGTGGGATCAGACCCCCAAATATCGAGTAACACAAAGGAAGGTCAAAAACTATGAACTAAAACCCATCAATACAATATAGAGCATATACACTAAGAAATATGATAAGTAAATATGAATCGAGACGTGTGCTACCATTGCAGTTATCCCGAGAAAGAAAGGCAATAAGCTAAATAACATATAACTACTAGGAATATAAGGAGCACCATATACACACGAAAAGTAACTGGAAACATGAAACACAAAAATAACTAGAAAATGCCAAGGAGCATGGAACATACAAGTTACAATAGCCAGGAAAGAAATGAAACATGAAAGAAAAAGTTAAGTCGGCAAAACAACGAGTAGATTCGGGAACTTCTCGAATTAGGAACCATAATTCCTAAACCAAACAAGGACCAGGAGAATGATTCTTTTCCTGAGTCGTACCTAATCTCAAGTCGCGTACCGATCGATACACATAACTAAATAGAGAAATGAGAAGACACAGGCAGCATAAGCAATCACAACAATCGTACAAGCACCGGATAGAACATCCACAACTACACAGGTAATCACAGATCCAAGGTGCGCAACTACAAACCACAAAATACAATTCTATGAGACAAAGAACATAAGTAAGATGCTACTACTAGCCACTAACTACCATACTCTGGTCAACTGTACATAGGGTATAATCGTCCCCGACTAATACAGTAGATTGGTCAAGTCAAGTGTATATAGTGTGTAAATCATCTCCTACTAATACAAATGCATGGTCGTATCAAGTGTACATAGAGTGTAAATCATCCTCTACTAATACAAATGCATGGTCATAAAAATCACAAAAAATTACGGTACACCAAGGTCAAGTCTAAACACTACTAGCCGCAAGCAAGATACTAAATGTATATGCACCAAGGTGCCATGCAAGTAAATCAAAAAAGCATGATAAAAAACAAAAAAATAATAAAAAAGGTACCTCAACGGTATACCATCGGTATACACCAGTATACCGTCGGTATGCCGGTCCAGAAATATAAAAAATATAAGTTTTTGATTACCATAAATCGGTATACCATTGGTATACTCCAGTATATCGTCGGTATGTCGGTCCAAGACAGTAGCTTCTAAGATTCCAAGTTGGGCCAATATCGGTATAAGCCAGTATACCATCGATATGCCGGTCCAAGTCACAACAGCTTCCAAGATTCCAAGTCGGGCCAATATCAGTATACCATCGGTATACTCCAGTATACCGTCTATATGCCGGTCTACATAGGCAATTCTAAGAAAAGTCCAAATAAAGATGGGTGTCCGTAATAATATGATAAATATACGAGACAACGTATGAAGAAGAGTTAGACGAGATTCTCGTCTTCCCTCAAAGAATATAGGGGAACCCAAGGAAATAAATATGATAGAAGGAAACTCGGGACACCACCTACAATCTGATCACCCTCAGTCAACACCTGCTCCAAGATGCCAAACTCCCCGTGCACTCGCCTTGGGACTGCTACCCTGACTTGCTGTTCCCTCTATTGCTGACATCCATGCCTAGCCTGAACCTGGGCATGAGCATACTGCTGTGACCTCTGCTGATGTAATATCTGAGTCTGCGTTCATGTAGGCCTCGGGGCTTGATGCTGTTGGACCGGTGTTGGTTCCCTGAACTCCGGGGTTGCTGGATGAACTGATGAAGATTCAACTAGAGCCCTCTGGGGACAAGTCCTCATCATGTGGTCTGAAAGAACATGCCTTGGCTTTCCACAGTGGGAACACCCTAAGGAAGAAGATGACCTCTACTACTGAGGGTGCATCTGTGCTGACTGCTGGAATAAAGACACCGATGTCAGCCTTCCTAGGGATCCAATCTCTATTGCCCTGACTGCTAGTTTTGGTGCCTAGGAGTGGGTGGTAGAGTCCCTCACAGTAGAATGGGACCTCTTTTTGCTCTTGGTCCTCTCCGAGATCCTCTGTGATCTATACTCATGCCTCCGCGTTGCTCTCATCACAGCGTCGAACGTCTGGAACTCATGCTGCTCTACTTCCAGAATGATCTTCAAGTGAAGTCACTGCTGGAACCTCCTAGCTCGGTCCAACTCGGTTGCCACCAGGGTGGGGACAAACTGGCTGAGTCTACTCAAATTTGCTGCATAGCCATCGACATTCCTCCCCATCTGCCTGAGGTTGTTAACCCTCTGCTGCAAGTCATAACGTGATAATGCATCATAATACTGGGTCTAAAATCTCTCGCTGAAGTCCTCCTATAGAATCGACTTCGTTAGTGAAACCTCCTGAGCTGCCCATCAGTCGCGGGTCAAATCTAGCAACTGCAGTCTCACTACTGACATACGCTTCCTAGCCGGAGTCCCTACTGCCTCTAAGATGGGCTCAGTATCCTGGAGCCATGCATCTGATGCTATCGCATCCTCAGTACCGTAGAAGTACGAGGGTTGAAGATTCCTGAAGCTAGTCGCATAATTATAGATTTAAGTACCACCTTGCTCCATGGCCGTTTGGACTAACTGGGTGAGAATGTCACTCTGCCTCTGATGAGTCACCATGAAACCCGTTAAAACATCCATCAAAGCTTGAACAACATATGGCTGCTCTGGTTTATCTGGCTACAATGGTATTGACAGTGGATCGGGTTGAACATGCTGCTCTGCCCTAGTGTCGATCCTAGACTCTGTTCCTGAGGGCTGGGGCTGAACCCCTGGAATCTGATGACCCACAGGATATTGCTCGGCCATCGTCTGAGTTCGAACAATCTGATCTGAAGGATCAAGAACAGTTCCCCTAAAAGTTAAAGGACACAAGGAGTAAATAAAAGGGACATGATAGATCAACGATAAAAGCAGAAGACAGGTCAAGGATCAGAGATATAGAATAATATAAAAGATATCAAGCAGAAATAATTTAGGATTGAACATTTAATCAACAATAACCCCCACACGTCTGAAAAATAGACCAGCATGGGCCACCATTAAAACTTTATCATGTCCCAGAGCCAGAATACTGGAGAACGGGAGCAGACAAAGGCCAGCTACATATACTTAGAGCACACCGATACTTCGCATATATGGTGAAGCTGTAAGACATGGGTTAATACTAAAATTCATCAGTCAATCCTAAGTCAAGCGGTCCTAGGTGTCTCAATCATAAGCAGATAATCAATATACAAAAATATGATCATCAGAAGCTAAATAGTAAAGCGTCACAAACCAAATATACATAGATGATCATGAAGCTACTAATACAAAATGAAGAACCAGCAGAGTATAAGTCATACATGATCAACTCTAGCCATGGTCTAGAATACGCTAATCATGTCATTGCCCGTAGACAGGATGTCAAGTCCAAACATGAGCTAACACGTGTTCGGTGGCTAAATGCCTCAAAAGAATATATAGTACGTGATCTAGAGGGGATAAAAGGAAAATCCATTGTTTGGTTCTCCGGGTAGACACCATCCGCAGGAAGGAACACGCAAGATCCTCAGGCTCTGCTACCGGATCTGACCAAGCAAAACTAGTGGGGTTAGACCCCCCAAATAGCAAGTACCACAAAGGAAGGCCATAAACTATGAACTAAAACCCAACAATACAATATAGAGCTATAATACACTAAGAAACATGTATAAGTAAATGTGAATCGAGACTTGTGTGCTACCACTACACTTATCCCAAGAAAGAAAGGCAATAGCCTAAATAACAAATAACTACTGGGAATATAAGGAGCACCATGTACACACGAAAAGTAACTGGAACCATGAAACACGAAACACGAAAATAACTAAGACTTGCCAAGGAGCCGGGAACATGCAAATAATAAAAGCCAGAAAAGAAATAAAACATAAAAGGAAAAGTTAAGTCAGCAAAACAACAAGAAAATTTAGGAACTTCTCGAATTAGGAAACATAATCCTTAAACCAAACAAGAACCAGGAGTATGATTCTTTTCCTGAGTCGTACCTAATCTCAAGTTTCTTACCGATCGATACACATAACTAAATAGAGAAATGAGAAGACACAGGAAACATAAGTAATCACCATAATCGTACAAGTACAGGATAGAACAACCACAACTAAACAGGTAATCACAAATCCATGGTGCACAACAACAATCCATAAAATACAATGCTATGTGACAAAAAACATAAGCAAGCTGCTACTACTAGCCACTAACTACCATACTCTGGTCAACTATACATAGGGTATAATCATCCCCTACTAATACAATAGACTGGTCGAGTCAAGTGTACATAGAGTATAAATCATCCTCTACTAATACAAATGTCTAGTCGTATCAAGTGTACATAGAGTGTAAATCATCTACTACTAATACAAATGCCTGGTCGTATCAAGTATACATAGAGTATAAATCATCCTCTACTAATATAAATATCTGTTCGTATCAAGTGTATATAGAGTGTAAATCATCCTCTACTAATAAAATGCCTAGTCGTATCAAGTATACACAGAGTATAAATCATCCTCTACTAATACGAATTCCTGGTCACAGAAATCACAGAAAATCATGGTACACCAAGGTCAAATATAAGCACTACTAGACGGAAGCAACATACTAAAAGAATATGCACCAAGGTGCCACGAAAGTAAACCAAAGAAGCATGACGAAAAACAGAAATTTATGAAAAAGAGTACCTCAACGGTATACCATCAGTATACACCAGTATACCGTTGGTATTCACGTCCAGAGAAAGGAAAAACACAGTAAGTTTCTTATTACCACAAATTAGTATACCATCGGTATACTCCAGTATAATGTCGTTATGTCAGTCCAAGTCACAGCAGCTTCCAAGATTCCAAGTTGGACCATTATCGATATACCGTCGATATACTCCAGTATACCGTCGGTATGTCGGTCCAAGTCACATCTGCTTCCAAGATTTCAAGTTGGGCCAATATCGATATACCGTTGGTATACTCCAGTATACAGTCGGTATACCGGTCTATATAGGCAATTCTAGGGAAAGTCCAAATAAAGACGGGAGTACAGAACCGACATCACGTCCCAAAACTCAGCATAAAATGGTCTAACAAGTTAACAAGTCTAGAGGTAAGTATCACATAGCATGTACACTAAGTGTCCTGGCAATCACTACGGTAATCATTTCCAACAACGAGTTTTCCTAACCAAAAAATATCAGGATTTCACAGAAAAAGTCAAACTAACTCAAAATAATTCCAAAAAAATGCATGCCGTAAGAAACCACGAGAGAAACATATTTAACAAAGCAAGTATCATGAAATTTTACACATTCAGGGCTAAGAAAAATAAAACAACAAAAAGTAAAGTCGTTCCTAGGTTTTGGCAAGATGTACTTGCCTCTGTTCGAGCTCCCAGCATATTCTTCAATTCCACCACCAAGAGGGGCCTCAAGACCATGCTCACACGAGAGATAGAGAGGAAATGAAGAAGGAAGAGAGAAAGAAAAGAGAAAGGAGAGAGAAAATCAAGTCGTATATATAGAGGGGAGAATTAATCGTGACCGTTGGATCTGCCACATCAGTGATCCACGTAACGATTTAAATCAATCCTAACCATTCAAAAGAAAACCATATATCCAATGGATAATAGGGTGAGTCATTAATATTCATAGAAATATCTAAACACTATTTATGAAAATATCTCAAGAAAATATCTCAAAAATATCTCAAAAGCAAAAGTAATATATGTCGATCGGTATACCGTCGGTATGCTGTAGTATACCATCGGTATACCGGTCAAGAAGAAAATTTTCAAAATTGTAAGTTTTAAAATCCCACAAAATCTAGAAAAATAAAACATGCAGTATAAAATACGTATCCATATACTGATATAGATACTGTGAGACAGAGTCTCACACTTAATAAAAATTAGAATAATTACAACAACCTTTTACTTTTCCTAATAACAACAATTCTGTCTTTATATAAATATATACTATAATAATAACCTATAAATATGTGGAAAAATACGTGCGTATATACTATTACTACTATATAATGTGAAAAGTTTAGCTTCACCGTAAAACTTTTCTTTCCAAATATACCCTTTTATATGTTTACTAATTAAATTATGAGAAAATTTGAGTTGCACCCCACCTTATTTAACCATATTCAAGGTGCACCCTACTGCTCTACCATAATGTACAATATCCCCCACTCAAGGGCGGAACCAGGATTTTAGTTTAATCCGGGCTAAACTTAAACTGTCCTTAAAAAATTAAGCACAAAAAATATTTCTTCTCCATGTTTCTTTTTAAGTAACTAAAAAATAGTTTTCGTATTTTTTGTTCTTAATTTTGATCCTAGTAAAATTGAAAGTAAGCAATAAAATTAAAAACTTGAAGCCATGATAAGAAAAATTAAGGGTATAGGGATAGTTCAACATTAAGGATATCAAACAACTTAAATTGTCACTATCTTAAACTGCATAAATGATAATTCTTAGACAGTTTGTTAAGGATATCAGACATTTATATAGAGCTAAAATTATTTATTTTATATAAATAGCTTTGAAATGGGTGATAAGGCCGATTGAAGGAATAGATGATAGAGCTGAAATTATTTACTTTATATCTATAGCTTTGATATTAGATCACTAATTAAACAGAGCACTGACATCTTAGAGATTAGATCAAACATATGTTGCAGCCAAGTTGAAGGAACTAAAAGGGCTGCTAATGTTACTTATTATGAGATGTTGTTGCCAAGTTGAAGGAACTAAATGAGTCATTATATGAAACAAGTAATGTAGATAATAACTAAATAAGAAATAATAAACTACACACAAACCAGATAATGTGGAAACTTGTGCTTACCGGGATTGATTAGTACCAATATGAGATTATGAGCAGACAAGTGACAATGCTAGTATAAATAATATTGAAACTAGAGATAAATTGGCCTTTTTGGACATAGAGCATGTTCATACTTGACCGAGTCGTCAATAAATTTTACCAGTAATATGAGCCTCTTAAAATAAGGCTATTGAAACTGTATCTTTAGCAATTAGAAGTACAATAAACGAACTTATAATGGGGTACTATAAAAAAAATTAAAGACAAAAAAGTAATAGTTATCTAAATTCATAATCACTACAAAATGGATTATTTGACCGAACATAGAAGGTTCAGTATTAGAATTAATTTTATGAAATAAAATAAAACTGACATAAAAGGAGTGGATCCAATGCTATCTAGAAGTAGAGAGATTCAATATAAGTAATAGCCAGCATATCTACTAAACTGAGTAAACAAATTAATCCATTACCACCAAATCTAAGCATATATTAACAATCTATAACCAAATCATCAAAATGAACCAATCGAAATGAATCCGAGACTCACCGCTTCCTTGCTTCTTGCTTGGATCGAAGAAGAAGAAGAAGAGAAGAAGAAGGAAGAAGAAGAAGAATAAAGCAGAGAGTGGAGAAGAAAAAATAAAGGGTTTAGAGTAGCGGTGTAACAGCCGGCCCTAGTTGTGACTGAGTAGATTAGGGAAGGTCCCACTTCTTAGGTTGTCGGGTGGGCTGCTTTACCCAGATACTAAGGTAGGGAATGGATTTACTGGATGAAATGGAGCCTACCCCAGCCCACTAATAGATCAGCCCCTACCCCCACTTCTGTCAAAAACTAACGGTCAACTCCGTTGACCGTTAATTTTTGACCGAAATACAATGTACATCAAATATTTTATTTGACAAACCTTTCCTTTAGTGACTCTGAAACTTCTTTTTGTCCTTTTTATGATGAAACAAAACTCAATATACTTTTTGTTTTTGTTTTATGAAATACTATTTGAAACTTGAAGAAATGCACAATATTATTCTCCATAACTATGAATAGATGATTAGTTTTACATTAGATAGTATTTGTTGGATTTTCCCATAAAATAAATTCTTTCATTAGTTTTTTTATTATTGGAAAAAGTCTTAATAGTTTTTGGGTTAAGCGAAAGTAAATTGATTGTTACTCATCTTCTAGAGATTGATTTTTTTCCTTCACATTTTTTATTCTCTTACGGGGTAACTACTACTTCCGTTTAAAATGTTGAAAAAAATACTATATGTGTTTGTTTGTTTATGATGAGCTCTAGCTACTACTAAAAACAAAATAAATGTCATCAATGCACTTTTTTCTTTTGTTGTTTTAGATTTATTGACTTATATAATATGACTCAAAATAAATCTCACCAAGATGAGAGGTAGAAAACGATGAATGGGAAGAAGAAGAGGATAGGGAGGAATTAATGCTCATTTCGATCAAATATTGGTATATAATTTTTTTTTGAAGGAATTATCAACTTCAATTATAAAATGAGAAATGACAAGAAGAAGAAGACAATTGTTTTTTTTCTTGGTTAAATATTGGAACAATGCTCATTTTTGTACTTTTTAATTGAGTACAACATCCAAGAAATGCTCAATTTAATAGGTTTTAATTAAATTTTATCTTATCACATTCCTACCAGTAACAATTATTTTGATAAAAGAAAATTATATATTTTTTCTTATTTAAAATGAAAGAGAGAATGAAACTATTAGAGAAAAGCACTTGTAACTAATATAATAACTTTTATTTGAGCTTGCATAAAAAATTATAAAATACAAGATAATCCATTGAAATATATATAGGAATCCATCGGTATTCTGTTAAAGTCTTTGAAATCGGAGAATCCCACATAAAACTCCTTCAAAATATGGATGATATAAATTCTTTGATTTTTTTAAATCCTAATTGACTACCAACCCTAATTCTATTTTAAAAAGGTTTAGAACTTTTATTAATAAATATAGTTGTTATTACGTATACGGCATATAAATTAGATTAATCAATATGTTACAAGTTATATCTGAGATTGGCATATATTATAATACAATTTGGAATGAATGTATACGGACAAAAATAACACTTCTTCTGTCTAAATTTTTCTTTTTAAAATACTTATGTAGGGAAATAAAATATGACAAAATTGGTTATAAGAAGAGAAATTTGAACAATTATTAGGTTATTTAAACTAACTACCCCTATGTATGTTTATTAGACGAAGTATATCTACTTTTAAACTAATTATATTTATCATCCCTACTTTACTTTTTTGGTTTATTACACGGGATATCCCTACTTTTAAACTAATTACAATGATATTATTAAAAATTAGATAAAATTTAAATTATATTTAAATATTTTAAATATGATTTGAATATATTTTAATTAAGATTTGTTATAGATATGTAAGGAAGGAGAATGATAATTTATAGGGGTCTACATTATATAACCTTCCAAGGCCTCAAAAAATTTAGGAACGTCCCTGATCATCAGACATCGATTATAAGCAATATCCAATATCATCACAAACACAATCAATGGCGTATCCTTGTTGGAGGTTGAGGTGGGCTCCAGCTCACCAGAAAAAAAAACTTTATAATGCACCAAGCAATAATATGGGCGGGATAATGCATCAAGCAATAATTCACCAAGCAACCTCAACCACACATTTTTTTAAAATGTGTGGTCCTAAATCATCCCATAAAGTTACCCCCACGTCAGCATACTTTATAACCACATATTTGAAAAAAATGTGTGGTTAAGATTTTTTGGTGCAATATGCCTTCGTGCAATATCCCGTCCCATATATATATATATATATATATATATGGGACAGGATATTGTACCAAGCTTATAGTACTAATATTGTACCAAACAATCTCAACCACACAATTTATTTGAATCATGTGGTTATAACGCATGTTGACGTGACATCAATTTTAGAGTATGCTTTATAACCATATGATTCAAAAAATTGTATGGTTGAGATTGTTTGGTGCAATAAGCCTTGGTTGTAAGTCCTCTAGATTTAGTGTAGGGTTATTTTTAGAATTTTAGAGTAATTTGGATAATTTTGCTATTAATTAGGTTTATTTGTAAGCAATTAAATTATCTCTTAGATTTTTCGTAGCCCTTGATACCCTTCACCATGACTTTAATATTTTGAGCACTACACTAGAATTTTCCTGCCAACCAACTTTGCATACTTGACCTAGTCGAGCCAATTATGCTCATGTCTTAATTGTCACTCACAAACTTACCTTCACCTGCTTTATTTTAGTCGCACATCTTCTATGACGTATTTTACGCAAAAAATAACACTTATACCATTTTCCGTTGCGGACAATTTTAATACGCAACACCGATTCAATTTTTTTGTCAAATTTGATATTCATGAGCCTAACTAGACATGATACACACATGGCAATGGTGTTCTATTTATTTGAACCCCATATGCTCCTTACACATTATTAATCACCTTGACTAGTTATATTGTCTTAAGAGGCACCTATGATTAAATCACCCTCAATCGAGCCCAAACACCTAACTTGAACCCTTGAACCAACTTCTATGACTCATGCACAATGCCCCACACCCATCCCCTACTCTATAACACACCAAACACCTATTTTCACACACAAAATCTCATTATTCACTCTCTTTAAATTTAAATTCAGCATTTTCCCAATTTAGTAAATTATCTTATGCATTTTCCATCTTTTTAATCCATTTAAATTCTATAGATTTTAAATAGCAGCCTCCTATGCTTATATGGAAGCCCTTACATGCCATTTTAAGCCCTCGTTAATCCTAGCCATATGATTTAAAAATCTAACAATCTAACCATCCATGCATGCATCTAATCTTAACATCTATATAAACTTTCTCTCTCTAAACCCTAATGGCCGACCCCCTCTTCCTCATATTTTTTTGAAAAGCAGCTGCCTCCCCTTCCCCCTATCTTCCTCGTCATCTTCCTCACCTACCTCTCCATATTCTTCTCCTATATTTTCCCCTACCACAGCCAAAAACCCGACTACACCAAAGGAGGCCGAGAGCAACCTAAACAGGCCGACCATGATGTTGTTATTGTGCACAATAATGTGCAGCCCCTTCCCTAGAAAATCACCATTATTACCAGTTATGAGACTCTATCTCACATTATCTATATCGGTATATGGATACGTATTTTAAACTGCATGTTTTGTTTTCTGGATTTTTGGTATTTAAAAAATTCTTCTTGAAAAATTAACTCAGGCTGTATTTTATATTTGTGTATTTCATGCTTGTTGTGTTTTTCTGATTGAATTTTTATTTTTTGATGTTAGAGACTATCCTACACCAGCAGAAAATCTATTGGCATTGCTATAGACCCGTGCTAGGACCCGTGTGTAAAACGGATACCTTAAAATTTCTGAATTAGGAATTTTATACTTTGATCGGTATACCAACGGTATACTGGTCTATATCACCGGTATATCGATTTGTTGGAATTTAGAAGCCGTTGTATTGTTAATCGGCATACCTCGATATTCTGGTGTGTACCGATGGTATACTGGTTTGCCTATATATTGTTTTTGATTTTTATATATTTTTTATTTTAAGATATTTTGATGAATAGTATTTAGATATTTTCAAGAATAATATTTGACTCACCCTATTATCCATTAATTTCTTGGTTCTGACTCACCCTATTACCCAATGGTTAGATGGTTTTGTTTGAATGGTTAGGATTGATTTAAATTATGATATGGATCGCTATCGTGGCATATCCAATGGTTATGATTAATTTACCCCTCTATATACATCCCTTCACTTTCTCTCTCCTCTCTCTTTTCTTTCTTCTTCCTCTCTCTTCATTTTCTCTCCATTTTCTCTCCATTTTCCTTGGAAGCTTGGAGCTTGGTCTTGAGGCCTAGGAGTGTGGTTTCTGAACCCTCTTGGTGGTGGAGTAGAAGATTAGGTTGGGAGCTCGACCTTAGACAAGGACATCTTGCCAAATATGTGAACCTTACATTTAGACTTTCTTTATTGTCATTGATTCTTGAATACGAGTATATGTAAAAAATTTCTACATGATTTTCCACTACTTTAGTTCTTGGCATGATTTATTTCCATGGATTTTATATATGATTATGCTATTGCACATTTTTAGATCTAACCGTGAGACACGAGGTAAGATCTAGGTATCATGTGTGATACCCTTATTTTTATTATGTATTTTAGTCCCATTTTCTATATGAGACCCTTACATAGCCTTGCATATTTTTGGTTTAGAGATTAGAGAAAACGGGGACACGTTTCGGTTTCCCAAAAATATATTTTTGGAGTATTTTAGGTAATTGATCTATGAAATCTCAAAATTTATGAAATCTAATATTTCCATGTTTTGGGGAATTTGATTTTATCCAATTTTGACTTTTGAAAGTCTGAATTTTGAGTTAAAACAAAATTTTTATGGCCGTTACAAGTTTTACGTGTATTCTGACTTTTCTTTGTTGTCCCAGACCAGTATACCAAAGGCATACCGATCTGTATATATATGTACTCTCTGTCTTTAATCTGATATACCGTTGGTATACTATAGTATACTATCGGTATACCAATTTTGGTTGTTTTTGGCTGATTTTGCCTGTTTTGAGCTATTTTTGTCCATTTTTGCCCTTGTTGATTTTTTTTGAATATATTGACTATTTAACATGATTAGATGATCATGTATAAGTAGGAAATGATTATACAATATATATACATTTTACATGAGTTGTATACCCTATATACCCGACACCATTTTATGTCCTTTATTGATACCATGTCTTTAGATACCGTCGCATACTTTCACATATTGTCATCCATTGTTACTTATTGTCCTTACATTGCTTAGACCCAACTTTTGTATAGTTTAGGGACACATACCCATTACACATCTGTCTAGACTCTTTACCCGGTATAGTTTGGGGACTCTTACCCATTATACACTTGCTATGTACAGTTTGAAGACTCTTACCCATTATACATTAGAACCGACCCTTCATGTATAGTTTTAAGGACACTTACCCACTATATACCTACCCAGTACCAGTCCTGATAGTGTCCCATCGTGGTGCACTCCCGTTCACTGATTGTACCAGTCTTGGCTTGAGATCATGTATAGCTTTGGGGACACCTACCCATTATATATCTGTCTTATACCAGTCCCGGTATAGTTAGGGGACACCTACCCTTTATACACATGCCCAGTACATATTAGATAGTGGCTCATAATAGCGCACTGATGTCTTATTATTTGTATATTCCTATGTTGTGGCTTGTCTTTACTTGTGCTTTGTAACTATCAAATCATTGTCTTGTTTATCTCTCAGGGAGCATCATGTCTAGGATAGATTCTGTAGAATGCCACACCCGAAATCATAAACAAAAATATTAAGGATTGATAACTAGTTAAATCATTAGAGCATTGGGGGAGGATCTCTTGGTTGTATGCAGTCCCGTTCCCCGACGATATTTACCTGACTGGTGGACTTGTAGCATGCCGTCGAGTAGTACACATTTCCAGCTCACCGACGTGTGGAGCATACTATACTGACTTACTTACTCATGTTCACCTTTGTGTGAATTGGATTAGGTGCACATATCTCCTGTGGGTGGTGTATCCACTATTATTTACTTTACTATCGTCCGACATTTGGGTAGCTTGGACAGTCTGTAGGGCATGCGACCGTATGGAAAACCTAACTTGCATTTGATAATAATTAGGTTTTATGATAACCCTAATTATCTAATAATAGCAAGCTGCTGACATTGCATGGCCGTACTTTGTTGATTGGTATTATTTCTTGTCTAGTGTCTTTTCTTTTCTCGTATTGTCATATTTATCGGTGGGTGGCCAGAGGATAAGTTTGGCTCGGGAAAAGATCCATAACCCCGGTCCTTGTTTGGTTTACGGATTATAGCTCTGATTTCGAGAAGTTTTTATGCTCTCTTGTCGCTTGCCGACTTTTTCCTTTTCTACAGTTATTTTTTATATCATTATTGTTATAGGTGTAGATTGGGACACATGAACGGTAATGGAGGTGGTTCCTTCCTTTTGTCCTTGTTTGGTGTAAAGGTAAAAAACCAGGCCTATTGCTTTTTACGGGTTTCATTAGTTTTATAGTTATTATTTTCAGTTATTGTACTCACATGCTATATATAACCCTTTGTACTGTTCATGCCCACTTGCCTTGGATGACTTTGCTTGTTCCTAGTCTTTGTTCCCGATCCTGTATATGTTCTCAGTTTTGTTCCGGCACATTGCATAATCACATTTTCACGTTTATCTTATTTATTCCATATTTCCTTTATGTCACCAGTTGTTTACTTATTTTTCATGGTATTTTGTTTATTGTCTTTTCTTTTCTCGAGCCAAGTGCATTGGTAGCACACGAGTCTCGATATACATTTATTTATTTCTGTCTCTATATGTAATTATTGGTTTTAGTTCATAGCATTGGCTTTCTTTATAGTACTTGCTATTGGGGGTCTGACCCCACTGGTTTCGTATGGCCAAATCTCATAGCAGACTCAGAGGATCTACCTTCACCTTTTCCAGATGGTTCGTACTTAGAGGATTGCGGCTTGGATTAGCGAGTGGGTTATCTTATTCTCCCACTTCTTATGTACCTTCATTTTGTGGTGTATTATCCCAGGACATATGTTAGTCCTTGCTTTTCTGGGTCTTTTGTTACCCTTCGTCCTTGGGACGACATATGTGTATTTACTGGACCGTGGCTAGTTGTACATTTACGTACTTATGTATATATTAGTTGATGTATCCTTATATTATGGAAACTCTTATGATTATGTATGCATATGTGTTTGGGATATCTTATCAATCGAATATATAATTTACTCTTTATTGTTTCTTATGTTGATTGGACTGAGATAGGACTTGTCCGATCATAAGAGTCGTCAGTGGCATGCTAGAGTCCTCCCACTTGTCTTATAGACAGAAGTGACCGTATCTCGGGGTACCATTGTACTACGATATACTTAGCTGGCTTTGTCATGCCCCCAATCTCCAGTATTCTGGGCCCAGGGCCTGACAGGGTTTTAACGGTGGCCCATGTAGGTTAGTTTTTCAGACTTGTGGGAGATTCATCTTGTTAGAATCTCAATGCATGAATTTTGCTCCCTTGGAATTCCTTTACCTCATTATCTTTGAAATTCTTGAACTGATAAATTGCTTAATGATCTTTGATCTTTCCCTGTCTATTATTGATACCCTGTGTCCTTATTATTCAGGGGCACTGTTCCTATTCCTGAGGATGCTTTGTCAGAATATCTTCAGTCGGTGCCAGTGGTTGATCAGCAGTCAGTTGAGGTAATACCAGAGTTAGGGTATCTCGTATCACCAGTGCAGGCACCTATGCGAGTAGGGGTAGTACCAGTTCAGCCGATGTATATGCACAACTAGGGATCTTTAAGGATATGTTGGAGTCACAACAACAACGAGACCTCATTCTCCAGCAGAGTATCCAGAAGTTGATAGGGCATAATGGACAGGGAATTCCAGAGGTATTTCAAGCCGATGACTTGCAGCTAGAGGGAGTGCCTATTGGAGCCAGCTGTCCAGCTAGTTAGCATATCGCGCCCAATCTTATGTGGAGATTGCATGTGAGTATGAGCATATAGCTAGGAGGACCATATCAGCAGCTAAGGGTCATAAGAGGAATCGGGTACCTATGTCATGCTCTTCTTTTCAGCATCATTCACCAGCACCAGCATACAGTTAACCATACCAGTACCAGGAGATTCCAGTTGTATGCTCCTTCCGCAGGAAGATAGGGCACACCAGTGTAGCCTGCCGGAAGGCTAACCATCTTTGTTTGTTATGTGGAGTACCAGATTATATTATTGCTTCTTATCCAAGACGACCACCCGAACGACGATCAGCACCCCAGGTCCCAACACCGGAGTATCACCAGCATCAGTATCAGGCAGAACCAGAATGATGTACTTACTGTGGAAAGATGGGGTATCACAGATCAGGTTGTCAAAAGGCTAATGGGCGATACTTCAGATGTGGAGCTGAAGATCATTCAGTTGGCACTTGCCAGTATCTATTATTTCGAGGACGACCAGCTACACCAGATGCACCACCTAAGGCATATCAGCCACCTCAGATGTCACCTCCTACTGCGGTAGATCAGAGTGAGCCAGCACTAGTAGTACATCCGTTGGCGTAGCTTTCTCTACCATCTCGAGCTCATAGAGTCAGGCAGCGCAGAGCGCAGTTATATCGCAGTCTCAAGGATAGTTCCAGTATCCTATCCAGCATAAGGGCAGTACCTCAGGTGTCTTAGGTACCATCTTTATGATTTTATTTTAGTTATGTCTTTCATTTGACAATCATGCATTGGTAGTATATATTAGGTTCCCGTCGGCGGCTTAGTATTCCAATTATACTTAGCGTACAACGGTCGGCTCGACTTATTCGTCGAGTGAAGGCGAGTATCTCGTCTAACTCTTCTTCCTGCATAGTCGGAGACGTGATATCTCGAGAATCTTTGACTATGAAGGTACATCCTAGGCAGAGTCATGTCTTCGATTAAGTCATTAGTACCGACTTACCTCGAGACTTGACTCTTGCCATATTTGGGAGTCTGTGTAGGCCAGCAAGGACGAATTCCTACTCAGCTGACTCAGTAGACATATTTGTTCATATGCCTCCAGCTCTTCTCTTTTCTGGTTGTGTTATTGCTTTTGAATTTATTTATTTATATTTCTGATTACTTTTATTTTCTGTCTATATGTCATGCTTATCTTAGATAGTTAGCTGTGTTTTCTTGAGATTTTGTTTTAGGTTCCAACTCTACTGGCTTTAGTAAAATTCTGAGGACATAATTTTTCTAAGGAGAGAGAGTTGTGAGACTCTGTCTCACAGTATCTATATCGGTATATGGATACTAATTTTATACTGTATGTTTTATTTTATGGATTTTTGATATTTACAAAATTCTTCTTAAAAAATTAACTTAGGATGTGTTTTATATTTGTGTACTTCATGCTTGTTGTATTTTCTTGATTGAATTTTTATTTTTTGATATTAGATACTATCTGAGACCAGTAAATAATCTATTGGCATTGCCATAGACTCGTGCTAGGACCCGTGTGTAGAACGGATACCTAAAATTTTCGAATTAGAAAATTTTACCCTTTGACCGGCATACTGACTGTATACTGGTCTATGCCGTCGGTATACCGATTTGTTGGAATTCAGAACCCGCTGTGTTGTTAATTGGCATACTACCAGTGTACTAGTGTGTACCAACGGTATACCGGTTTTCCTATATGTTGTTTTTCATTTTGAGATATTTTCTATTTAGAGATTTTTTGATGAATAATATTTTGAGATATTTTGATAAATATTGTTTAGATATTTTCATAAATAGTGCTTGACGCACCCTATTACCTATTGGTTTCTTGGTTCTGACTCACCATATTATCCAATGGTTAGATAGTTTTGTTCGAATGGTTAGGATTGATTTAAATTATGACGTGGATCACTAACGTGGCATATCCAATGGTTATGATTAATTTATCCCTCTATATATACCCCTTCACTTTCTCTCTCCTCTCTCTTTTCTTTCTTCTTCCTCTCCCTTCATTTTCTCTCCATTTCTCTTGGAAGCTTGGAGCTTGGTCTTGAGGCCTAGGAGTGTGGTTTCTGAATCACTCTTGGTGGTGGAGTAGAAGATTACACTGGAAGCTCGACCTTAGGCAAGTACATCTTGCCAAATCTGTGAACCTTATAATTAGACTTTCTTTATTATTATTGCTTCTTGAATATGAGTATATGTAAATGTTTTCTACATGATTTTCCATTACTTTAGTTCTTGGCATAATTTATTTCCATAGATTTTATATATGATTGTGCTCTTACCCATTTTTAGATCTAACCGTGAGACACAGGGTGAGATCTTGGTATCACATGTGAGACCCTTATTTTTATTATGTATTTTAGTCCCATTTTCTATGTGAGACTCTCACATAGACTTGCATATTTTTGGTTTGGAGTTTGGAGAAAATCGGGACACGTTTCAATTTTTCAAAAATCTATCCTTAAAGTATTTTAAGGAATTGACCTATCAAATCTTAAAATTTGTGAAATATAATGTTTCCATATTGTGCGGAATTTAATTTTATTCAATTTTGACTTTTGAAAGCCCAAATTTTGAGTTAAAACAAAGTTTTTATGGTCGTTACAAGTTTTACGTGTATTCTGACTTTTTTGTGCTGTCCCGGACCTGTATACCGACGGTATACTGTAGTATACCAAAGGTATACCAGTCTGTATATATATGTACTCTCTATCTTTCATCCGATATACCATTGGTATACTACGGTATACCGTTGGTATACCGAATTTGGCTATTTTTGGCTGATTTTGCCTGTTTTGAACTTTTTTGTTTGTTTTTGATTTGTTTTGGAATATATTGACTCTTTAACATGATTAGATGACCATGTATAGGTAGGAAATAATTATACACTATATATACATTTTACATGAGTATGTACACCCTATGTACTCGATACTATTTTATGTTCTTTATTGATATCATGTCTTTAGATACCGTCGCATACTTTCACATATTGTCACCCATTGTTACTTATTGTCCTTACATTGCTTAGACCCGACTTTTGTATAGTTTGGGGACACCTACCCATTATACTTATATCTAGACTCTTTACCCGGTATATTTTGGGGACTCTTACCTATTATGCACCCGCCATGTATAGTTTGGATACTCTTACCCACTATACATTAGAACCGACCCTTCATGTATAGTTTTGAGGAAACCTACCCATTATATACCTACCCAGTACCAGTCCTGATAGTGACCCATCGTGGTGCACTCCCGTTCACTAATTGTACCAGTCTTGGCTTGACATTATGTATAGCTTTGGGGACACCTACCCATTATACATCTGTCTTGTACCAGTCCCGGTATAGTTAGAGGACACCTACCATTTATACACATGCCCAGTATATATTAGATAGTGGCTAATAGTAGCACACTTATGTCTTATTATTTGTATATTCCTATGTTGTGGCTTGTCTTTACTTGTGCTTTGTAATTGTCAAATTATTGTCTTGTCTATCTCTGCAGGGAGCATCATGTCTAGGATGGATTCTGTGGAATGCCACACCCGAAATCCTAAAAAAATATTAAGGATTGATAACTAACTTAAATCATAAGAGCATTGAGGGATGATCTCCTGGTTGCATGCAGTCCCGTACCCTGACGATATTTACCTAACAAATGGACTTATAGCATGCCATCGAGTAGTGCACATTTCCAGTTCACTGGCGTATGGAGCATACTATACTGACTGACTTACTCAGGTTCACCTTTGTGTGACATGGATTAGGTGTACATCTCTCTTTGGGGTAGTGTATCTACTATTATTTACTTTACTGTCGTCCGACGTTTTGGTAGCTTGGATAGTCTGCAGGACATGCGACCGTATGGAAATCCTAATTTGCAATTGTTAGTAATTAGGTTTTGTGATAACCCTAATTAGCTAATGATAGAAAGCCGTAGATATTGCTTAGTCATGCTTCGTTGATTGGTACTATTGCTTGTCTAGTGTATTTTCTTTTTTCGTATTGTCATATTTATCGGTGGGTGGCCAAAGACTAAGTTCGGCTCGAGAAAAGAGCCATAATCTCGGTCCTTGTTTGGTTTACGGGTTATGGCTCCGATTTTAAGAAGTTCATATGCTCTCTTGTCACTTGCCAACTTTTTTCCTTTTCTACAGTTATTATTCATATCATTATTGTTGTAGATGTAGATTGGGACACGTTAATGATAATGGGGGTGGTTCCTTCCTTCTGTTCTTGTTTGGTGTAGAGGTTGTAAATTAGGCCTATTGCTTTTTACGAATTTCGTTAGTTTTATAGTTATTAATTTCAGTTATTATACTCACATGCTATATATGACCCCTTATACTGTACATGCCCACTTGCCTTGGATGACTTTGCATGTTCCTAGTCTTTGTTCCCGATCATGTATATTTTCTCAGTTTTGTTTCGGCACATTGCATGATCACATGCACGTTTACCTCACTTATTCCATGTTTCCTTTATGTTACCAGTTGTTTACTTATTGTTACATGGTATTTAGTTTGTTGTCTTTTCTTTTCTTGAGATAAGTGTATTGGTAGCGCATGAGTCTCGATATGCATTTATTTATTTCTGTCTCTATATGTCGTTAGGGGTTTTAGTTTATAACATTGGATTCCTTTGTGGTACTTGCTATTGGGGTCTGACCCCATTGGTTTTGCATGGCCAGATCTTGTTGCACACCGGAGGATCTACCTTCACCTTCTCCAGATGGTTTGTGTCATGCCCCGATCTCCCGCAGGATCGATCACCCCCGCTGGACGTGAATCACTACGTTGCTACGCTCCCGCAGGAAAATTATTTCCATCAGGACGTGAGGCCGCACGAGCTTGGAGTTGCGCCCGCGTAAGGCAAATATCAAAATGGCCGTTTGATAACTAGTTCACTGAGTCTATATAGCGAAAGCATAAAATAAACACAAGGATGAAGCAAAATAAGCTATTTATCGATATTGAATAAGTATAACAAGTGGTGCTAGGCCGAGAATACAAGTCGCTCAAGCTCTCTCTCTCAAAATAATAAAATACGTACCAAGTGGCTTACAACATAGAATGATACATAGGCAATGTTCCAACATTATGTCATGTATATGTGATTCTGCTCCAGACGCAACACTCCAAGGCTTCAGAGTTAGCTCCACGCCTTAGCACGCACGAAGGAGGTTTTCGCACCGAACGAGGTTCTTCCATACCCTGCAAGCAATCTGGTGGGTTATCAGTACATGAATACACAGGTAGGGAGGCTTCTTGCCCGCTCAAAAAATCCAAACACAATATATAAGTTCCGTGCACCATCTATTAAGTTGTCTTTCTAATCTTGCCTTAGAATCAGTTTTATGGCATGAGATATAAGCCTAATTCGTGTGGCAGTGTGTTGTGCGATATATGAGTAACACAACGAGACTTACCAACTTACCATTCGTCCTTCCTTGTCCAAGAAAAAACTAAGTTAACCAGCATATAATATATGAAATAGAATAATAGAATGCGCATACGGGACTTAACGTTAACCAACACGAATATATACGTAAGAAAACCCAAGGATCTCATATCAACAAAAGCATTACGAGCGTGTTTCTGATTTAGGTGAATGAGTTACTCAGATCACAAGTTCATTACTCAGATTACTCATTTTCATCTTTAGGCAAGATATAATGCAATGACTCGTATGGGGATAGTCGCTAAGCGAGATGACTTAATCTATATAAACAGTTGTCCCTGGCATAGCCATAAAGGACCATGATGTAGTCTCAAGCGAGAATGGTATGCGACTCAAAGAATACGAGGTGTCATATGCCATCCAGCTCGAACACGAGACTACTTATTCTTAAGGCAAGAATGACGTGCAATGAAAGAATACGGAGCACTACATGCCATCCTGCCTGAACACAAAGACTAACACGATGTTTCATCCAGATCGGATCGGCCCTGTGTAAAACCCTTCATTCTGAAAACTGTATTAATTATTTAATTATGATATAAATAGAAGAAATAGATTTTATTAAGTATTTATTTAAGGTATTTGTGCATTTAGGAGATTTATGGAGCCATTATAAGTTTTTCCTAATTTATTCCATGTAGAGACCCTTTGGACAGTTGCTACTTTAACCGTATACACCAATATAATTTTTAGAATTTTCTATGTATAAATATGAATATATATATATATATATATATATATATATATATATATATATATATATATATATATATATATATATATATAGATATTATTAATAAGAAAAAGAAAAGAATGGAAAATAGAATTTCCTATTGGATCAAACCCAAACTCGCAACCCGTTAACCACCCCCGCATAAAGTAAGGAAATAACAGCAGCAGTAGCAAACCCCCCCCCCCCCCCCCCCCCCGCGTATACTTCTCCGCGCGTAAACAGCAGCAGCAGCTGAAGCAAAACCCAATTTTGCTTTGCTTTCGCACACGTGTAAACTTCACATTCCACCGCTCCTTAACACTAATATTACTAAACACCCCTCAACCGAAACCAAAACCAATGAAAAGAAAGAAACAGCAGCGGTAGTAGTTTTAGTTTTCTTAAACACTAAGTTTCCCCACCGCCTCTTATTCTCTATATATATCCATACAATACACCCCAAACCCTAAACCTCACTTCTTCAACTTACACTGTTGTGGACGCTTGCACTATACGAAAACCTTGCCCGGCAAGTATACCTTATCATAGTACTATTATTTACATTCCAAATGATGCCTGATTCTATTTTTATTTATGTATTTGCATTGGACCTTGTTTATGAGACCACCCTAGTATTATGGAGCATCATGAGGTTCATTGGCCGTGACACAGTTGTTACACGAGTTGTGAGTCTAATATAGATCCCGAAATACGTATTGGGTTGGCCGCCTGTACGTAAGTGTCGTGCGTTACGGATGACTGCTGATAGAAACTTTGTATGCTAGTAGACCTGGCAGTTATTTAGAGTTTTTATCGTGTCATGGATATGGCATGCTTAGAGCATGGGGTAGGGAGAACAATAAGTAAAGCATTTGGGCTTCTTTGCACTTTTCTCCTGCCCCGGATTCTCCGCCGGAGAAACGGGTGATGATGACCACTATATATTACTGGCGGCCTCTGTCGTTCAAAAGATGGCATGCTTTTAGGCCCCTGATTGTCTGAGTGAATCATGCCAATCCCATTATTAGCCAGATAGCCCACGTGTTGGAAAGTTGTTCTCAAACTACATGCACTTAGACGGTTAGGCGACCCAGTGGATGTTTATATTTTAGTACTTTATTGGCATGTTTATATGTATCTTGTTACGTCCCTCTGAGGACCTGGTCCCTTTCCAGATATGGGCGAGCAGGAGTACCCACAGGAGTACGGACCTGGACCTGACTCTACGTACCTAACTGAGGAGATCTTACCCTCAGAGTATCTGTGATTTATTGTAAAACCCCATTCCTAAAAATCGTATATACGACTGGGGCGTGACATTTATTGACGCTGTTTAGATATTTTTTTGCTACTTCAGTATAGTCGTTTTGTAGTGGATTTGTTTTCACCCGACTACCAGACTTGATACTCATTTTATATATTCAGTATTATTCAGCTCTTTGTTCCTACTAATTATTTGTGCTATGGATGAGATATAGATTCTGTGAGACTTGTTATGACAGTATATTACCACTGATGGATTGAATATTCATATACATCATACGTTTGTATATGGTATCCATATATTAGAGTTCGTATACATACGGCTGGGCGTGTTACGTATTCCTAGTCCTACGTATTTTGGGACTGGGCGTGACATGTTTTTGGTGGTGGCCCATGCAGGTCCAGAATATATTGTCTTGGTTACGTAACTGTACCAAACAAGCCTACGTATAGGAATAGAGTATAAGGATCTCATCCATGCTTGACTGAAACCTCATTCTCCCTATTCAACCATCCTATATTTAGTTTACGCACCCTTTACCCTTATTGGCGTAAAAAGCCAAATGACTGTCTTGTTGGCGTAAAAAGCCAAGCTATGATTGCCTACTTATGCTGCAGGAGATTAACTATTTTACGCTGCACTTATGTCTACTTACGCTGCGGTTATAACAACTGCTACCCACGTTCCCTTAGTCTTCCTAATCTGCGTATGGCATGTTATACAAGCCACGTAGGTAACTGTCCCTGCGTAAACTTGATGATTCCTGAATAATAGATAACCAGCGTATAATAGCCTGATTAGGCATAAAATGTAAGGATAGGATGTGACCGTATTTGTCACGATCTTAGTTTCCCAGTCATAACCAGTTTGAACCGAATCTCTTGCATTAAATGGAGAGATATGCCTCTAGCCCTGTGCAGAAACAACTTTTTGACATAGCGTCTGATTTTGTCTCATCTTGAGCGTAAAACTCATTCCTGTTGATAGCGTATTCAGAGGCCACAACTTTTCTTCTTCTTGGAAGCGTAAAAATGACTTGTATTAAATATGTCACTAAACGACAACCTGGGTCTCTGTGCAAAATTATTATCACAACCGTCCTCTCGATCATCGTGTAGTACTTTTTGTCAGATGTCAGGTTCACTGATTTGATTGACAAATTCATCCGAGGAAATACAAAGAGTTCCTCTTACGACTTTACGCTGCAACGAAATTTACGCACACAAATTTTTACGCGTAACGCGCAGACCTTTGACGCAAGCTTTACGTAGAAAGTGTAGCAAGACTTTACGCACAGTATATCTTTTACGTAACCGATCTTTTACGCGCAAACTTTACGCACGGAAACTTTTATGCGAACTTTTACCCAGACAGTTATGAAGCCCAATTTTACGCGAACAGTTCTGAAGCTCTATTTTTTGCTGACTTCTTTGAATCTCTGTTTTACGCAGACAACTCTAAAACCTTACCTTACGCTTCTCTACTTTACGTGGATATTTCTAAAAACCATGTTTTACGCCGACAATTTTATATCTCTGTTTGATTCCTGTAGTTCTTCTAAAATATTGTGTACATCACCTGCAGAGAGATGGATATGCAGAAGGGATGTACTATCGTCGATGGTGACACAACTCCTGGAGGCAATGGTCAGACACAAGGAGGGACCTCAACAAATCCTAGACTTTCATGACCAGATGGACTGATTCACAATCCAGTTCCATCTGACTTTCCTGTTTCACCTAATGGAAACCTCCCAGCCTCATCGACACCACAGGATGGCCAGGCACAACTGTTCCAATTATTCCAGATGATAATGAAGGAACAGCAACAACAGGCTGCCACCCTAGCTGCAGAGCAGAGACAGCAAGCAGCAGAACAAAGACAAGAGTTTCTAGCAGCACTTGAAAGAATAGCTACAAAGACTACTGTACCAGCTCAAGCACTAGCTCCAGTACCTCGAGCTAGAGTTGGTACAGTAAAGGACTTTTTACAAATGGGTCCGAGGCCGTACAAAGGCATTGAGAGCCCAGAGCAAATTACCAACTGGATTCCCCACACTCGGAAGTTATTAAAGGCATCACAACTACCTGCAGACCTATGGATGACAGGTATAAGAACGCTTCTTGATGGTAATGCTCATCGCTAGTGGGAATCCATGGAGCGCCAGTTGGGCACATACCAGACATGGGAGCAGTTCCTAGAGGGCTTTGAAAGGAAGTACTTCCCGGACACTGTTAGAGACGCATTGTATGATCAGTTTCTCCACCTAGAGTAGGAGAACAGAATAGTTGACGAGTACGATGCCGAGTTTAGTCGCCTTAGTAAATATGGCGCTGCCCTGATACCAGATGACTTAGCCAAGGCTAAGAGGTTTCATCGCGGACTGACTCGGGAGCTACAACACTACACTAGCTCCCAGTCCCGAATCTCTTATGCTGAGTTATTAACAGAAGTCAAATTGCAAGAAACTATCAGCCGAGGAAAAGGAGGTCAGCTGAGGACACAACCAGGACCTGCAAGGACACAACAAGGAGGACCTATTAGGCTCCTTTAGCTCAGCAACAACAGTACCAACATAGAGCAGGACCGTACCAGATTCTAAAGAAATCCTAATGCAATTATTGTGGGAGACGCGGGCACATCTCAAGGGACTGTCGGGTCCCTTTGGGACAATGTATGAGATGTGGTTCCGGACAGCATATATTGAAAGACTGTCCTATGCAACAAGCATTGACACTTCCACCGCCAGCACAGAGGCTAACACTTCCAGCACCCAAGCCAGCTCAGCAAATGATGAGACCAGGAGCACCTCGACCTCCAATAGCAGGAGGATTTCAGCGAGGACCATCACTACCTACACAGGAGGATCAATTCACGAGGGCTAGACAGGGACAACCACAGAGGAACGGACAAGCTTTTGTAATAGAAGTAGATGACATGAATCAGGAGATTAATTTCATAGCAGGTATCACTCTTGCTTTTACTTTTCCTGTTGTGACATTGTTTGATACGGGAGCCACCCACTCATTCATATCATCTAGTTTTATTGCCAAATACAACATTACCTCCACACATCTACCTAGTTGTATTAGAATTCTTACCGGAGGAGGAGTTGTACCTGTTAGTAGAATATGTAGATCTTGTCCTATAGTAATACGTGGCAGAGAGATGAATGCCCGACTCTTAGTCCTTCCTATGCCAACTTTTGATATTGTTCTTTGAATGAACTGGCTAAGCAAGTACCACTCTTTCTTCGATTGCTTTGGAGGAATCATTCTTTTTAAAGTACCAGGTCAGCCTGAACTTGAGTTTGCACGAGGATCCACAAAAATCCTTGATGGTATATATCTCGTAATGGACGATGTTGTCTATCATCCTATTATTTCAGAATTCCCAGACGTCTTTCCAGAAGAATTACCAGGACTACCCCCAGATAGATACGTAGAATTCTTAATTGAATTGACACCGGGAGCAGCACCCATAGCATCACATGTTTATAGACTGGAAAAGAAGGAGATGGATGAACTAAAGACACAGTTGAAAGAACTAGAAGAGAAAGGTTTCATCGGACCAAGTGCATCATCCTTGGGAGCACCAGTGTTGTTTGTACCAAAGAAGGATGGGTCAGTGCGTATGTGCATTGACTATAGAGCCTTGAATGCAGTGACAGTGAAGAATAAATATCCACTACCACGCATTGATGACCTATTTGATCAGCTTAGTGGAGCCAAGATGTTCTCAAAGATAGATTTGAGATCGGGATATCACCAGGTGAAGGTACAAAGGGAGGACATCCCGAAGACCGCATTCCGGACAAGATATGGGCACTACGAGTTTCTGGTCATGCCATTTGGATTGACCAATGCTCCAGCTATCTTTATGGACTTAATGAATCGAGTATTCCATCAGTATTTGGACCAGTTCGTGGTCGTCTTCATAGATGATATACTTGTCTATTCAAAGAGCCACGAGGAGCACGAGAAGCACTTGCGGATTGTTCTAGAGACCTTGAGGAGAGAGCAATTATATACAAAGCTCAGTAAATGTGAGTTCTTCTTGGACATAGTCTCATTTCTTGGATATGTTATTACAGGAGATGGTATTTCTGTTGATCCAGAAAAGATCTCGGCTGTCAAGACATGGCCTATTCCAAAATCACCAGCAGAGGTAAGAAGTTTCCTTGGACTTACGGGATATTACCGATGGTTCGTGGAGAACTTCTTAAGAATAGCAACACCTATGACTCGGTTGACTTGCAAAGATCAAGAGTTCATATGGACCAACGAGTGTCAAGACGCTTTTGAGGAATTAAAGAAGCAACTAACTTCAGCACCAGTATTAACTATTCCATCAGGATCAGGAGGCTATGTGATCTACAGTGACGCATCAAGGAAAGGCTTGGGATGGGTATTGATGGAGCATAGCAAGGTGATTGCATATGCATCTAGGCAATTATGAGTACATGAGAAGAATTATCCAACTCATGACTTGGAACTTGCAGCCGTTGTATTTTCTCTGAAATTATGGAGACATTACTTATATGGGGAACGAGTGGAAATATATACCGACGACAAAAGCCTCAAGTATGTCTTCACATAAAAGGAGTTAAATATCAGGCAACATCGATGGCTCGAGTTGATGAAAGATTTCGAGATAGAGCTACATTATCACCCAGGCAAGGCTAACGTTGTAGCAGACGCATTAAGCTGGAAACCAGTAGCTTACTTCTTGACAACACAGAAGGAATTATTAAAGGACTTGCAAGGTCTTGGCATAATATTACCCGGAGCAGACGGGACACTAGCCAACTTGCAAGTATAATCCTCACTAGTGGAGAGAATCAAGGCAGCATTGCCTACCGATGCCAGATTCAGAAGATTAAAGGAAAGGACAGAGGCCGGAGAGCAGACAGGACTGTGCATTTATGATGATGGGATATTACGATGTGGTAATCGTCTATATATTCCCAATAGAGAAATTCGATAAGAGCTGATGGCAGAAGCTCATAGTTCGATATATTCTATTCATCCTGGAGGCACCAAGATGTATCATGATTTACGAAAGTAGTTTTGGTTGCATGGAATGAAAAGAGAGATAGCTCGCTTTGTAGCTAAATATTTAATATGTCAACAAGTAAAGGCGGAGCACCAGAGAACAGTAGGGTTATTGTAACCACTTCTGATTCCAGAGTGGAAGTGGGAGCACATCACTATGGACTTCGTCACGGGTTTTCCTAAGAGTTCCAGTGGAAGAGATGCGGTATGGGTAATAGTAGATAGACTCACCAAGTCAGCCAATTTCTTGCCTTTTAGAGTTGGCTAATCTACAGAAGCTTTGGCTGACTTATATATGAGGCAGATCGTGAGATTGCACGGCGTACTAGTCAATATTGTATCAGACAGAGATTAGCGCTTTATATCATATTTTTGGAGGAGCATAAAAGAAATCCTTGGAACTCGTCTGAAATTCAGTACATCTTATCACCCGCAAACAGATGGGCAGTCAGAACGTACTATTCAGACATTGGAGGATATGTTAAGGGCTTGTATGTTGGACTTTGGAGGATCATGGGAGGACCACCTACATCTGGTGGAGTTTTCTTACAACAATAGCTATCAGGCAAGCATTCAGATGGATCCGTTTGAAGCATTGTATGGAAGGAAGTGTAGGTCTCCTGTGTGTTGGAGTGACGTGGGAGAACGTCAGATTCTGGGACCAGAATTAGTGGTCAACACCGTGGAGGCAATTAAGAAGATACAAGAACACTTGCGAGTAGCACAAGACAGGTAGTGTCATGCCCCAGTCCCAAAAGTACGTAGGACTAGGAATACGTAAGCATGCCAGCCGCATGGATATGGCACCTCCAATATATGGAAACCATAACCCATACATACGTTGTAATATGAAAATCAAATCCACAAGTGGTATAAAATGTATCACAATTCACAGGGTATAATCTAAATCTTATCCACGAAAATCAAATATAAATAAATAACCAATATCTATGAAACTAGATCTCAATATAAGTATCTAAGGATGATGGTTGGATGGAAACAAATCCACTACCAACTCGAATGGAAAAGTACAACACAATAATCACAATATAAGAATACCAGCTAACAATCATGGGGCTCGGAGAGGAGACATCCTCGAAACATATGTAACCATCCAAATCTACGCTCCTACAAATACTCAAGAACAAATACACCTGGAAGGGACCAGGTTCTCAGAGGGACGTAACAAGATACATAGAAGCAAGCCAATTTGAATACAGTAAACATGCATATTGTTTAAAAATAGATAAGTACGCTGTACAAGACAATCTATATTAATACAAATGAGGAAAACTTTTTGACGTATGGGCAAGGGTAGGCTACTCGATCTAATCCTCACAACTCATACGCTCGTCAGTGGACATCATCAGCCGACATACCTCTGGGGTAGCGACCCTCGGACTCCATCAATTGACATACCTCGGGGGTAGCGACCATCAGACACGACCACCATAGTGCGTGCTAGTTACTACGGTTTACCAGAGTGGTTAAAAGCCCATACGCCTAATGATTGTCCTCGATGATACTAAGTGCCATGTGTGTGTCAACATATCTAATACATAGTAATGACTGAAAGAAAACTACACATGCAAGAAATATACAGAAATACAATAAATATATAGAAATATACTAAGCATGCAAAATACTGTAAGCAAATTAGCAAGGTATCTTGCCTGGCAAGAAAGCTGCAAAATGTAATGTCCCGATATCCACACCAAAAGTCAGAAGCTACGGCCTCAGAATGAACGTCTCCGAATGCTGAAATAAATATCACCAATATTCTTAGAATAAGCAAAATAGCTAAGAAGCACTTCCCTTTCGTCCAATTTGGACACAGGGGCAAAACGGTAATTTCGGGTAAAAGTGGGGTCCACTTGTGGCCCACTTTACACCGAAAAATGTGCCAAGGGTAACAGTCTCTAAATAGGGCAAATTATAGGTCAAACATTTCTAGATGTCAATACGAACCCAACGATATGTCCAAATATGGATTCCGATGAGCCTAACACAATTTCGTCCAAAAAGTCAACTGTGGGGCCCGCCAATTGGCGACTTGGTCAATTGTCTCAGAATTATGTGAAAATTGGGTCACATGACCAGCGCGTTACCACGAGTCCAGTGGCATAAGTTTTGTCACGATCTGAGGAGTGTGCACAAAATGCGCACAACTTCCATAAAAGTTGCGACACGGGGTATGTCTGCGGATACGGGCTGATTCCGGCACGCACACACGTCCGAATCAGTTTCCACGAATTTCTACGTGTCCGGTTACGCTGCATGCACCATTCGGTACACTTGGTAAACGGCGGGGCGGTCTCGTTTGGCGGGACGCGCTCCGTTTCACAACTTTTAAAATTTTGGAAAAGTGGGTTCGCAGAATTTTCCGACGAATTTAATTCTGTCTACAACATTTAATAATCTATGGTTATTTAAAAGAAATTAAACTAGGTCAAGTGGTCTACGCATACCAAAAAGAATCACCGAATTCGGATCTCTGTGGTGGAAGATACGAACTCGGCAACATGGGTGGTCACCGCAGTTTTTTGCGATCCCAAAATTCGGTCTGCTTGCGCCAACTTTGGCGCCATTTTTGCCTAGGATTTCGTGTTGTTCGAGGTCTACTAGCACACAGATATGGAAGCGGGTTAAGGGGTGAGCATACCGGTGAAGACGGAATGGCGTTTAGTTGAGCGAGTCGACGGGAAGCAACTCCGAAATAAAGGTACCTCGTGTGGGAATCTGCAGTGCGCGGGGTCGCGGTCGTCGGGATTAGTTTGGACGGCCTGGCGGGATTCTCTAGCTGCGGTGGCGGCTCTCTCTAAGTCTAGATGAGAAGAGGAGGGTCTGGATGATTAGGTTAGGGATTTAGAGGAATATATATATATATATATATATATATATATATATATATATATATATATATATATATATTGGAAAAGGGGAGGCGGGTTCCGCGGGTCTTAAAGGAAGTGAGCGGGTCTGTGTGGAATTGCAAGGTGGGCGGTTGCTGCTTTGCTAGGAATGGTTTGCTATTGCTAAGTTTGCTAGTTTGCTATTGTTGGAATTGGATGCTAACGTTTGCTATTGATTTGCTTTTGTTTGCTTATGTTGCTTTGTTGGAATGTTATTAGTTATAGTTATTATTATTATTAGTTTATTATTATTTGTTTATATTTTTTTTTCTTTTCTTTCCCTTTTTCTTTTTAAAATATATATATATATATATATATATATATATATATATATATATATATATATATATATATATATATATATATACTCATAAGAAAATTCTATATTAGAATAATGCACACCGTTAAGCTAGCAACTGCTCATGGGGTCTCCTACATGAAATAAATAATGGTCCCATAAATCCTCTAAGTGCGCCAACACCTAAAATAAAAATTATTAAAAATCTATTTCTCCTAATTAGCCACTAATTACTATAATTAAATTAATAATTAATATTTAAAAGGGTATATACGATTTCTAGGAATAGGGATTTTATATTCTACCCAACTTATAAAAATTTTGTCCTCAAAATTAAAATTAAGCCACGGTAGAAAGTCAAGGATGGTATAAGATTTGCATTGTTTAAAATGCAAGACTAGGTTTAAAGGGGTGGGCGATGTTGCGCGTTGCACATCTCGAAAAATTATGAGAAAAATCTACATGAGCAAAAAATAGGTTTCTTCATGTGTCATGTCCAATGGTGTGGACACCTAAATGCTCTTTTGCATAAAAGCGCCCAATAATTGGAAAATTGTACAAAGATGAGAATTGGATGATGGGCACATCTAGGATAAGGGTGTGGAATTTGTATGAAGGCAGTGGCTAGTGTAGTGCTCCAATTATCGGAGCACGATAAGGTGCGCTAAGTGATACAATATTGCAAAATTAAATAAAATATATCGTGTTCTATCTCTAACTGGACTCAATCTAACCTTAGTCTCCCTATCTCAGCCAAGTAAGTCAAATTTTGGGTGAGGGGTTCATAATCTACCTGTCATGCCCCAGTCCTAAAATATACGGGACCAGGCCACGTGGCATTGGCCAGCTGATCTCCGAGGATATCCCAATTTAATCGATCCTAGCAAAGTGTGCTACGATGTCCTAAATCTAACAAGTCTAATATCAACAACAGGCAGAGTCTAATCTCATCCACAAATACAATAAGAAATACTGAAATGAAATACTGGAATATAAGAACATAGTCGAATGTCATAGTACAAACCAAAATATGTCCGGTGGGAACAAACCCACTACAAATAGTGAAAATAGAGTACTGAAGACTGAAATAAGAGTATGACTGAAACAACTGCTAACTAGATAAGAAACTCCAGTCCTAGGCAGAAGGCCTACCAAGTAATCAGGGAAACTCCGACGATAGAACCTCCAGCTCCTTCTCTAGAGCGTACCTCGTCTCTACTCCGGGCCCGTACACAGTGGGGTAGTACGTCTCGTCAAGATCTGGAAGAGAACCAGGTCCTCAGAGGGACGTAACAAGATACAAAATACATGCCAGATATAGTACTGAATAAAATAAAGAGGGTGTGCTAACCATCTAAGTGAATGCAATGTAAGGACAACCTCGGAACGTATAGGTAGGTGTAGGCATAACATCCATACTCCGAAGAGCATGGTATCTGATCATGTAACGTCCATCATTTCGAAGAATGAGGTATCTGCAATTTATATACGTCCGTAACACTCCGAAGAGCGCGGTATCTGAATATAGGAAGTCATCGGGTCTGTGGCTCCTCATGATACCACGTAGTCTGATGTGTGTATCCCATACGTTATCAGTTGTCCTCCCCGCCCAATGTGGATACACAAGTCGAATATACGACGTAAGTATTCCGTATCTATATGCCAAGTCACAGCTAACTATATTACTATAGATTACGTGCTAGTCCGTGATGTACGTCGTACGCACCGATAGCGAATCGGGTACGCGGACCCGCATCCCAACATGAAAGTACCATCGTGATACGTGTATAGTGTCATGGTCTAGGAAGATATCGGAATATCCTCACAGTGGTAAGTGAGTCATCTAGCAGCTAGGTCAAGTATACTACTCATTAACGCATTCGTCGACTGCACCAGAGTCAATCTCGGACGCGCACAGTTTATGTATATTGCAACATTTATCATTTAAATTTAAACAGTAATCCAGCATGGTATACTTGCCTGTGTCCGGTAGCTGGGAAAGCCAATGTCCTGCTCCTGAAGCCTCGGCTGTACGGTCCAGCAATCCTATATATGATATAATAATATCAACATCAGGCACTTACAACAGTATGATTAAGACATACTACTTGCAGCAATACACTGACGCAGATCTTGACTCTACATCTAGTGGGACCATGTAGGACATATATTTATATATATATATATATATATATATATATATATATATATATATATATATATATATCACATATATACATATATGTACATTAATATATATTTAACATAATAAAAATATGTAGGTTTAATTACACATTTAAAATAGCTTTCATAGATATACTTTTAATAATAAATCCAATAAATATGTACATATACATATTTCCATAAAATATATTTACATTATTTAAAATACATAATGCCATATATATATTAATTTAAAACATAGACATATATTTACATTATATTTATATAAGCATTTATATATATAAGTACATATATACAACAGGTATACATATATAGTATACATATATATTTATGCGTAAAAATAGAAAGTGTAATCATATATAATATATACCAACATATATTATATTAATACACATAGTATAAATAGATTTATGTATATAATCATATATTAATGTATAATACTCTAATATACTAAATACCAATATATATATATATATATATATATATATATATGTACATATACATATATGTTAATAATAGGTATAACGTATTTAATACTCATACATAATATACCAATAATTTATATACTATATATAATATATTAATAATTAATATACTACATACAATATATCAATTTATAGAATATATATTCATACACAATATGTATCAAATATTTAATATACACTACGTATATATATACATATACGTATTTATATATATACACCAATTAATACAAGTATATAATATGTATTTAAAAAAAATACATATATATTTACATCTCTAGTATATATAATACTAAATACAGTATATATATATAAAATACAGTATATATATATATATAGGAGTATTTATATAAATACTAAACAAAATACAGTGCATATACATATAAATACTAAACTAAATACTCTTATTAGTATTTTACACAATGTATATTTATACATACAAGTATATATATATATATATATATATATATATATATAATAAAACATACAAAATACAGTATTTACATATTTAGAATACTATATTATACAGACATATACATATAATATACTGTATATATATATAATACCCAAATACAGAATATATATATGTATTTATATACAACAGTATATAGGAAGTGCAGCCCCTAATACACGTATAAAATACCGTATATATACGTATTTATACATACCAACGGGTAGGCGGGGTCGAGGGGGATCTGCCGGACTGGTCGTCGACGGCGTGGGTGGCCGGGCGGAGCTCTTGCAGCGCTCGGGGAGAGTCGACAACAGCAGCAAGATTCAGCAGTCCTCGGCACTACGGGGGTTGTGCCGGCCGGCTGCGGGGGCGACCGGGGCCGAGAGTTGGCGGGGACGGAGGAGGCTGGTCGGGGGAGAGGTCGGTGAAGTGGGGTGGCCGGGCGTGCTACGGTGGCAGAGCTATCGAAGCTCGGGTGGTCGGCTCGAGCTCGGGTAGGCAATTTTGTGGGTTGAGGATTGTGGTGATGAAGGTGGCTGTGGGCGAAGCAGTGGCCGGGGGCGGTGGTCGTAGGTGGGGGAAGGGTCGCCGAAGGGGTAGGGTCGTTGCGGGGGTGGCCGGAGGCGTTGGCTGGCCGGGAGAGGGCGGCGGGAAGCTCGGATAGGGGTTGGCTGTAGGCTGAGGGTTTTTAGAACTAGGGTTTTTAGTTTGTATTTCTCTTGGGTTGTGTGCATTTAATGTGATGTAATGTGCCCTATATGTAGGAGAGAGAGTAGGGGGATGCCTTGGGATTAGGGCCGACTGCTAGCATGCCTAGGGTTGTGTGAGGAGGTTCACCGCATGTTAGACATGGGGTTAGGATTAAAAGTATTTGAATGAAGGGTCGTGATGTGCCTTCCAAAAAGGTGATGCAAGTACATAAAAAATGGGGAAAATTAATTTATGACCGGTCAAAGAATGTAGGTTCTTTCTTCATGTGGTTGGGCCAATGAGGGGGGGCACCTCACTGCTAATTTGCACAAAGGCCCCTGAACAATTTTGAAATTGCACAAATTCTGGAATTGGGGATTTGATGTGACAAAATACCATGTTTGTTGTTTTGTATTGGGCTAGGATGGTGTATGGTGTTTTGTATGAGGCTTGTGGGTGTGTGTGTGGGTTTGGGTTGGAGTTAGGTCTAATTTGAGGGAGGTTGGGAAACCACATTAATTAAATTATAATTAATGCACCGGGTGTCTCTAAATTAATTTAATAAATGCAGGGGGTCTAAATTGGGTGGCACAAGCGTCATTGGCGTGGTAGGCTCAGAGTATAATAATGTCATGATCGGGGTTGGTCAAAACGGGTTGAGGTTGGGTCTCAATTTCGATTGGAACGGACAACGTACGTAAATATACAATTTATTCAATTTACGTACGGACGTTTGTAACGACTTTTGTGCGACTAAAATCAGGCACAAAAATCAGTATCCGGGGGTTACACAAGGGTTGTTATGGTAGGTTAGTAAGTCTAGGCCAAGTATATGAAATTTGTTTCAGGGTAACAGCTAGGGTAGTGTCCTAAATATCGGGACAACGGTAAGGTGTCCTAAGTAATAAAACACTGCACAAATTCTATAATACTATATAATAAATCTTAATTGTATCTAATTAACCCTAATTATGCTATCTATGCTAATTAAACCTGAATTTTGGTCGAGGGGGTTTACACTACCGAACTTAAAATTTATACATCTATCACCTAAGGCTATACATCTAGGAAAACTATTCCTCAAATTATTTAATCAGGTTATTTAATCCTTAAAATTTTAACACCAAACATATCACCTATGATATGCCCTTCATCAATTATAAAAGAGAGTCACTAAGTTATGTGATTAGCCTTATGGGGTATATCTAGTACTATCAGTGTCAACTTTTACCACCACGAGGTTTCGTCTTTCCAAAATAAGGGAAGATGGAGAGCAGTAATAAAGAATTCAAGGTGAAGGTGATAGAATACAAGTACGAGGTTCAAAGAGATTAAAGAATTCGAAAAGAGAGTTGTCAGGACAGTTGTGAATTGAAATACTATTTTTGGTAACTTTCTATTTACATGCTCGTATCAGTACAGTTATATAACTGATACGATGTGTCAGACATGTCTAGGGGCAAGTATATCCGTATAATACCATATATCTCAATCCACATAAAGTAGTCATGCGAAGAGCGAACCAAGCGCACTAAGGTTAGCTAGACCTTAATACACCGATTCTGATTAGGCAATTGTATCATTGTGTGCACCCAATAATACATATGCCATGAGCAAGCTCGATAAAAGAATAAGCTTGAAAAACTAGGCTATAATAGCAGCATAAGTCAAGGTAGTACAGCAAACATAAATACGTTGGATTATGATGAAAGAAGGTACATAACAATTCAAGTTCACAAAAAGATAAGACTCTATAATCTCTACAATTGTCATACTAATTCCTTGTCTAAGTCGATAGTCGAAAAAGTAGGGGTATAGTCTCTAAGTTCTACAGTCTGAGAAAAAAAAACACTGTCGTCCTAAGCTAGCATACAGTTAATGTTGTTCAATCACGCTTCAATAATAGGTCAAAAGATTATGCGATACTATGTTGTGAGGTCTACTACCCAACTTATAACAATAAACTAATACTGTAATTGTCTTAAGGATATCGTAGAAACTCCTGTTAAGGTTTACGAGAAGGGGGTCTTGGTACTTATTAAGGTATCCTCTTACATTATATAGGTCATGGTTGTCCTAAGTCTTAGCCTTAGTGCAAGTGTCAATAGTAAGAATGGAATAATTACGGGCCTCAAGGGAAAGGGGATATAACTCGCATTGAGGTGGGGTACATATTATGCAATTTAAAAATAAGGGATAAGTACCAGGTCTCAATCTACAAGAATAGCTTAAACCATCAAGTCCTAACTACTAAGCACACAATTTCAAATTTTAATATTAACCACTATAATCCTAGTAACTATATGTCCTTAACACAGAATAAATCACCTGGCCTACAATCAGAAGTGTCAGATGGCACGAGTTGAAAGATGAAGGGTAGAAGAACAAAATTTAGTCGTCGCGCAATTAGCGAACGTTAAGGTCGCAGAGGAACAATATATAAAATTAAAATAGAGGGCTCTAAATGGCATCATGGTTTTCTAAGGAGGAGTGGTATGCTAGTTGTTACGTTCGAGGTATGATCAAGAGAAATGTTATATTCATTGCTCTTGGCTTCCTAAGGTACTATCTGCTACTAATAAGACAATGATCTAAGTTTATAGTTCTCCAATACTATCTACTATGAAGGTTAGGTTCAGTCCTAATATTCAATTTTGGTTTTCTATTGGTTCCTCAATACTAGGGTCAAACATTATGGTAAAACTTCTAACTAACTCTAGTAGCATCTATACTACTCTCAAGTCTTCATAATGCATCAAGGGGTAATGGTAAACCAATCTATATATAAGGAATTCTAGGGTTCACTAGATAGTCTAACTTAGTGGTGTGTCTATATTCTTGTTGTATTCTTAATAGGTGTGCTACCATAATTATCATCCTAATAATAGGGGTTCCTATATTCTAGCAGAAGGCTATACTCAAAGAACTATTAGGAAAATACAGGAATCAAGCAGGATACAATTTTTCAGACATAATGGATTGGAAGAAAAGCGAATCATAGTCAATTATGGATGAGATCCTATACTCTATTCCTAGGTGCAGGCTTGTTCGATACAATAACGTAACCGAGACAATATGCTCTAGACCTGCATGGGCCACCATAAAAACATGTCACGCACCAGTCACAAAAGTACGTAGGACTAAGAACACGTAAGCATGCCAGCCGCATGGATATGGCAACTCCAATATATGGAAACCATAACCCATACGTACGCTGTAATATGAAAATCAAATCCACAAGTGGTATAAAATGTATCACAAGTCACATGGTATAATCTAAATCTCATCCACGAAAATCAAATATAAATAAATAACCAATATCTATAAAACTAGATCTCAATATAAGTATCTAAGGATGATGGTTGGATGGAAACAAATCTACTACCAACTCGAATGGAAAAATACAATACAATAATTACAATATAAGAATATCAGCTAACAAACATAGGGCTCGGAGAGGTGACATCCTCGAAACATATGTAACCATCCAAATCTATGCTCCTGCAAATACTCAAAAACAAATACACCTAGAAAGGGACCAGGTCCTCAGAGGGACGTAACAAGATACATAGAAGCAAGCCAATTTGATTACAGTAAACATGCATATTGTTTGAAAATAGATAAGTACGTTGTACAAGACAATCTATATGAATGCAAATGAGGACAATTTTTTGACGTATGGTCAAGGGTAGGCTACTCGATCTAATCCTCACAACTTATACGCTCGTCAGTGGACATCATCAGCCGACATACCTCTAGGGTAGCGACCCTCGGACTCCATCAATCGACATACCTCGGGGGTAGCGACCATCGGACATGACCACCATAGTGCATGCTAGTTACTACGGTTTACCAGAGTGGTTAAAAGCCCATACGCCTAATGATTGTCCTCGATGATACTAAGTGCCATGTGTGTGTCAACATATCTAATACATAGTAATGACTGAAAGAAAACTACACATACAATAAATATACAGAAATGCAATAAATATACAGAAATATACTAAGCATGCAAAATACTGTAAGGAAATTGGCAAGGTATTTTGCCTCGCAAGAAAGCTGCAAAAATATAATATCCCGATGTCCACACTAAAAGTCAGAAGCTACGGCCTCAGAATGAACGTCTCCGGATGCTGAAATAAATATCACCAACGTTCCCAGAATAAGCAAAATAGCTAGAAAGTACTTCCCTTTTGTCCAATTTGGACACAGGGGCAAAACGATAATTTCGTATAAAAGTGGGGTCGACCAGTGGCCCACTTTGCATCAAAAAATATGCCAAGGGTAACAGTCTCTAAATGGGGCAAATTATAGGTCAAACAATTATATATGTCAATACGAACCCAACGGTATGTTCAAATGTGGATTCCGATGAGCCGAACACAATTTCGTCCAAAAAGTCAACCGTGGAGCCCGCCAATTGGCGACTTGGTCAATTCTCGCAGAATTACGTAAAAATTGGGCCACAGGACCAGCGCGTTACCACGAGTCCAGTGGCAAAAGTTTTATCACAATCTGACCAGCGTGCACAAAATGCGCGCGACTTCCACAAAAAGTTGCGACACGGGATGTGTCCGCGGATACGGGCTGATTCCGGTGCGCACACGTGTCCGAATCAGTTTCCACGAATTTTTACGTGTCCGGTTACGCTCCGTGCACCTTTCGGTACACTTGGTAAACGACGGGGCGGTCCCATTTGGTGGGACGCGCTCCATTTCATAACTTTTGGAAATCTGGAAAAGTGGGTTCGCGGGATTTTCTGACGAATTTAATTCTGTCTACAGTAGTTAATAATCTAGGGTTATTTAATAAAAATTAAACTAGGTCAAGTGGTCTACGTATACCAAAAAGAATCACCGAATTCGGATCTCTGTGGTGGAAGATACGAACTCGGCAACATGGGTGGTCACCGCAGTTTTCTGCGATCCCAGAATTCGGTCTACTTGCGCCAACTTTGGCGCCATTTTTGCCTAGGATTTCGTATTGTTCGAGGTCTACTAGCACAGATATATGGAAGAGGGTTAAGGGGTGAGCATACCGGTGAAGACGGAACGACGTTTGGTTGAGCGAGTCGACGGGAAGCAACTCCGGAACAAAGGTACCTCGTGTGGAAATCTGCAGTGCACGGGGTCGCAGTCGTCGGGATTGGTTTGGACGGCCTAGCGGGGTTCTCTGGCTGCGGTGACGGATCTCTCTAGGTCTAGTTGAGAAGAGGAGGGTCTGGATGATTAGGTTAGGATTTTAGAGTAATATATATATATATATATATATATATATATATATATATATATATATATTGGAAGAGGGGAGGCAGATTCCGCGGGTCTTAATGGAAGTGGGCGGGTCTGTGTGGAATTGCAAGGTGGGTGGCTGCTGCTTTGCTAGGAATGGTTTGCTATTGCTAAGTTTGCTAGTTTGCTATTGTTGGAATTGGATGCTAACGTTTGCTAATGATTTGCTTTTGTTTGCTTAAGTTGCGTTGTTGGAATGGTTATTAGTCATAGTTATTATTATTATTAGTTTATTATTATTTGTTTATATTTTCTTTTCTTTTCTTTTCCTTTTTATTTTTAAAAAAAAAATATATATATATATACTCATAAGAAAATTTTATATTAGAATAATGCACACCGTTAAGCTAGCAACTGCTCATGGGGTCTCCTACATGAAATAAATTCCAAAAAATTCCTAATGGTCCCATAAATCCTCTAAGTGCGCCAATACCTAAAATAAAAATTATTAAAAATCTATTTCTCCTAATTAGCCACTAATTACTACAATTAAATTAATAATTAATAATTAAAAGGGTATATACGATTTCTAGGAATAGGGGTTTTATAGGCAGAAACAATGGACAGACCTTCATCGTCTTTCCTTGGAGTTTAAAGAGAGCGATCATGTCTTCTTAACGATATCACTACCAGAGGCACCATTCGATTCGGAGGACGCGGCAAGTTGAGTCCAAGATATATTGGACCATTTGACGTGCTAGAAAGAGTGGGAGAAGTAGCATATCGACTTGCGCTACCACCTTCACTTGAGGGAGTACATGACATATTCCATGTGTCGGAGCTCAGGCGATATATGGCAGACAAAAGTCATATTCTCGACCATTCGGAGATCACCATTGGGCCAAGCTTGTCCTATCAAGAGCAACCAGTGAAAATCCTTGATCGTCGAGAGAAAGTATTGAGAAACCAGTCTATTCCCTTAGTCCGCGTGGCATGGAAGCATGGCTCGCCAGAAGAATCTACTTGGGAGCGCGAGGATGACATGCGCCAACGTTTTCCGAACTTTATACCATTCTTGACTTTATACCATTCTTGACTTTCTACCGTGACTTAGTTTTAATTTCGAGGACGAAATTTTTACAAGTTGGGTAGAATGTAAAACCCCTCATTCTGAAAACCGTATTAATTATTTATTTATGAGCTAAATAGAAGAAATAGATTTTTTTAGTATTTATTTAAGGTGTTTGTGCATTTAGGAGATTTATGGAGCCATTATAAATTTTTCCTAATTTATTCCATGTAGAAGACCCTTTGGAGAATTGCTAGTTTAACCGTATACACCAATATAAGTTTTAGAATTTTCGATGTATAAATATGAATATATATATATATATATATATTATTAATAAGAAAAAGAAAAGAATAGAAAATAGAATTTCCTATTGGATCAAACCCAAACCCACAACCCGTTAACCACCCCCACGTAAAGTAAGGAAATAACAGCAGCAGTAGCAACCCCCTCCCCCTCCCCCCCCCACGAATACTTCTCCGCGCTTAAACAGCAGCAGCACCAGCAGAACCAAAACCCAATTTTGCTTTGCTTTGCTTTCCCACACGTGTAAACTTCTCATTCCACCGCTCCTTAACACTAATATTACTAAACACCCCACAACTGAAACCAAAACCAATGAAAAGAAAGAAACAGCAACGGTAGTAGTTTTAGTTTTCTTAAACACTAAGTTTCCCCACCGCCTCTTATTCTCTATATATATCCATACAATACACCCCAAACCCTAAACCTCACTTCTTCAACTTACACTGTTGTTGTAGAAGCATGAAAAATACGCTGGAAGCTCTACGCAGCATATTGATGCAAAGCAGCGTAAAAAGAGGACTTCAGAGCCTTCAATGTGCAATCACAGCTTCTCCGCCAAGCGCAGCGTGAAATATAGGCTCGAGGACCATCCGTGTAGGGTAATATGTCCAGGCTGCTTCAGCGTAAACATGGTGCTCCATCGCCTTTATGGCGTAAAACTCATCCTCTTTCAACGCAACATTGAAGTGTACGAGGGACGCTTCATATTCTCCGAAGTAAACCTGTTAGAGCCTGCAATGAACCTGTCAGATCCTGCAATGAACCTGACGTCTTGACTTCTGACAAAAGGATACTTCTCGACTACCCAGGCGACGGCTATAATGATGGCGCGGCACTGCAACCCAAGCTATCGTTTACTGCCATTTCCCTTGCGTAAACTGCTTTTTACGTACACAGAGGAATACGCTGCCTAGTTTACAGAGGCAGATGGGAGCTCCTTACGCTCCGCAGAAGGCAAACCGCCTGCCACGTCAAAAGCTGTACCTCGTACGAGATTCGAGGCACGTTTCAGCATTTTATGCACAGAGCGGTGACAGGTTCTCGAGGCACGTCTATGCATTTGAGGCGCCGAAAACTGACAGATGCCCGAGACACGTCTCTGCACCATGCGCAGGCCAAGTGACAGACCTTCAAAACATGCCTCTGCGTTTAATGCACCAGATGATGGCGAATCTCCATAATTAATGCTGGGAATTTGATTATATCTCCAAAAGCCGTAATTTCGGCTAAAACGTCCACATCATCGTTCTGGCACGTTACGAAGCGGCTTCTACACCTATTCAGCTTCGGTGCCTGCTCGACTTCTATGCCCATTCAGCTTCGGTGCCTACTCGGCTTCTACGCCTACTCGGCCTCTATGACCACTCGGCTTCTACGCCTACTCGGCCTCTATGACCACTCGGCTTCTACGCCTACTCGGCCTTTATGACCACTCGGCTTCGATGCCTATTCGGCTTCTATGCCGATTTGATAACTATTTGGCTTCTATGCCATGGTGACAGACATTGTCTTCTATGCCAGCCTCTTCTACACGATGGATACCTACCTACGTGGCTTCTACGCCGTGATCTTTGTAGCGATTATACACGTTTTGTCCCTTAGTTGGACCCGCGTCACACGCTCATTCAAAGGATCATCTATACGCAGGCATTGGTTATTTTAACCATTGTGTAAAAGGGTACTGTACTTTCTACTACTCAGTTTTTACACCGATTGAGTGGTCACTGTCACTAAAACTCTATAAATAGAGACCTCTATCAACGAGGAACAAGGTCAAAGAATTGAAGGTCGAAGAATTGAAGGTCGGAAAAGAAAAAGGGCGAGCGATCAGAGATAGGTCGACAAATCGGAGAAAAGAGAGAGAGAGAGAGAGAGAGAGAGAGAAGAGTCCAGAGCTCAGGCGAAGAGAAGGGATCGACGACTTTGGCATCAGACATCCGCCCTCTTCAGCAACCTTCGAAGCTGCTACCTGTCTTCCACGGCACTTCTTCAACATCGTGTGGTCCAAGGGCTAAAGTGGTCGACTGCAGATCAGACACCTATAGCAATATTCACCCAGATTAAATAAATTATACTTAGACATCCTCGTGTAGGATCAAATTTGTACAATCTTGTTTGTAAACATAAAAGAAGGGCGGGTCTTCGTACAAGACCTCGTTTTTTGCATTCATCAAATCTTTTCTCGTTTATTATCCTAAACAAGATGGCGACTCTGCTGGGGACATCTTTCTCTTCTGATGAGGAAGCTATTGCTAGACACGATGCGGTATCCATGGGATCCGTGAAGAAGACACTGGTCGTCCAGTTCGACCAGTCTGCCTACGAAGATATGCTCCGAACAAGGGGCAGCTCTCACTCTCTCTGTCCAAAATAACAGGAAGATGCGTAAGGTCTGGATGCCCAAGACATCCTTTACCATTCCTGTGGACTCTCCGATCTCTCCGATCTCTCCGACCAATGAGGTTGTAGCGTTGCTCCCTCCGCACCCTGCGCATAAAATTCAGTCGCCTGTCTCTGACAGAACCGACAAAACTTCTGGAAATGCCTCAGCGCTAACCCAGAAGTATACTCCGCGCTCTACGCGTGAAACTCAGTCTCCCGTCCCTGGCGGAATAGACAAAACTTCTGGCAATGCCTCAGCGCTAACCCAGAAGTATGCTCCGCGCTCTGCGCGTGAAATTCAGTCTCCCGTCCCTGGCGGAATAGACAAAACTTTTGATAAAGCCTCAGCGCCAAATCAGAAGTACAAGACACGCTCCGCGTGTAAAACAACATCTGACCTCTACGGAGAACCAGATGATCCCTGTGATCTTCGCAAGAGAAAGCAAGTAAGGGAACAATCTGACCTCTACTCAACTTCTTGGCCTTTACGCCAGTAAGGGAACAATCTGCACGCCCTCCGAATTACGCGAGACGCTGATGGCCGCCTGAGGACATCCTCAGCCTTACGCCAACCAGAGCGAAGCTCCAAATTACGCCAGGCGAAGACCCTAAGCGTAAAGAAGGCTCCAGTTACGGAAAGACACCCTCCCCGAGGATTATCCACCACCCAGATGGCCAACCTGTTATATACGGGTGGCACAGGGAAGACTATGACTCCCATCATCCGCATGCCCACCAATGGGGACAGAAGGAACAAGCCATCATCTTCTTCTTCTGTAACTTCTCCTGACCTGCGCAAGTATCTAATCTAGAAACGCAAGGAGAGGGGATCTTCCAGCATGGCTATTACGCCTCCTAGCGAGCACTATTGTAATAGTCACAGGATTGTAATTAATTGTTGCTGTTCTAAAGCAAAACGACCGGTTTTCGACCGGCTAAGCTACTCTCCATCTTTCCTAGAAGAAGAGACCATGCGTGCATCTGTGAACATGGCTTCACATATACCTGGCGGAAGCTCAGGCTCAAGACGTCCGTCCTCTAGAACTCCGAGCCGAAGGAAATTCAACATGCTCCTTAGGGACACCGAAGCCGGGGTATTCCAGAACACTCGTTCAAGATCCCGACAACTGACTTCGTGCTCTTCTAATTCCGATGCTGGGGGTCGTCAGTCTCCTGAATTAGATACTGAGAGTATAGAGTCAACTTCTGCAGCGACCTATACTCATCCTTCAATAACGCCCAGGGAGATGGGAGTTTATGCCATTGAAGACGAACACGAAGAAGCCTCGCCATCAGGGAACACTGAGCAACGCATTACTACACTAGAGACATCTCTGAAACAAATGTAATCCATGATGGAGGACATGAACCAAATGATGCTAACTCAACAGGCGGCTGCTATGGCTCGAACATCGGTCCCGCCTACTCAGATGCGTGTGGGGGTGGATCTACCACCATCTGACACGACCCAAGAGCCTGCTCTAGATCAAGAGTCAGCTGGTCCTTCGCTTCCTCACTCAGAGAATGTACTACCTCCTGCGGGAGTTACGGTACAACCGACTTCGCACCATTCCGTGGTCTCGCTACCAGTTGAAAATCCGATGCAAGCAGTACGGGAGTTGAAAGCCCAGTTTGACACCTTGAAGCATAAAGATCAGCTCAAGAAATTGGGAATCAACCAGCTATCTGGGAAGAGGTCCCTTTTCCTCCGAGGTACAAACCTCATACCATGGCCCTGTTCGAGGGAAAAACATCACCAAGTCAGTACAAGAACTATTTCAGTATGATGACGGTGTTGCTACAAGGGAATGACGCCCTCCTCACCCGGGTGTTCAAGGGATGTCTCTCGGGAGTAGCTTACCAGTGGTACCGCAGCCTGGCGGACAACTGCATTACTTCCTTTGAAGACTTCAAGGCTTTATTCTTCACACGATTCTACGAGGAAGGAATGGACATGTCTATGTCCTCTCTCATCGAAGTCAAGCAGAGGAAGAAGGAGGACGTTCGCACCTTCTTCGAACGTTTTTGTCAAGCCACTTTACAGATGCCTCCAGGTGTTCCAGACTCAGCATTGGTGGACATTTACAGAAAGAACCTTCTTCCCGTGATCTCGGAGTTCACAGGACCATATCAGCTTCATGACTGGCCCTCGTTCATCATCTCAGCGGTAGCCGCCGAGGACAACAGTCGCAAAGCGCGTGACAATGGCATCATGATCTCTACCTCTGACAGAGGCAAGAGGTCATCCCCCAACGGCGACCATCCTCGCAGTTCCAAAGGAAAAGAAGCTCTGGTAATCAATACGTCCAGACAAAAGACTGCGGCAACCGCGCAGACGAAATCCGGGACTTCCAGGTCCGTCGAAGTATACTCTTTCGACGACGACGATATTCCGAATATATTTGAGTGTCTCGTCAAAAGTGGCAAGATCACCCTTCCGGAGGAGAGGCGGCCTAGTGAAGTCGGCAGTGCCAACAACCCCAAGTAATGCATCTTCCACAGATACATACACCACCCAACAAAGGCGTGTTACATACTGAAAAGGAAGATCCAAGAGCTGATCGATGCTAAAGCCATCACCCTGCGCAATAGCGAGATGACAGTCACGGCCAACATGATCTCTCTGCAATTTGGCAATCTGCCTCCCCAAGAAGTACCGGACGGTGTTACACCTGTTTCTCGAACAACGATGAACATCGTTAATCTCCCTCCGGCTAGGGGTCAAAATCACGACCTGTTACCCCTAACTTCCCAGAGAGGCAAGATTATGTGGGTTCACCCAGACTTGGTGTCGGAGCTCGAAAAAGAGACTAATGCTACTAAAGCTAAGTCCAGGAAGAACTCCAAATGCAAGCCCTGCAACATGGTTGCAACTTCTTTGACATCAGACGAAGACGAGGTTTTGGCCACAGTAACCCGTTCAGGGAAGGCTTACATCAAGGACTACGGAGCAAGTCAGGAAGATGCACCTGCAGACGCTTCAGCTGCCAAGCCTTCAGAACCAGAGCCCGCGGTACCATAGGCCGATCCTTCGAGACCAACTTCGGCGGACAAGTGGAAGCAAAAAGAAGTACGCTTTGATAAACCTGTGAAAAACATTCAAAATAAAGGTTTAGAGAAGCCGTACAACTTCGACATCTTGGCCCAACTGGCTAATACACCGGCCAGGTTGTCCATCTTCGAGCTACTCAGGCTCTCCCAAGACAATCGTCTAGCCCTGAGTGAAGCATTGATACAGGCGGATACATACTTGACCCAACTCAAGTCCCCCAATGAAGAACCTGCAGCGTGTCCCCGATGCCACAGTGTGATGGAGGTGGTCCCAAACATCACTTTCACTCAAGACGACATGCTGTTAAAATATATCAGGCATGACAGACCCCTCTACCACACCGGTTACGTCGGTTCCATAGAGGTCGACCCGATTCACATAGATCCGGGATCCTCGATCAGCATCATTCCTCATAGTCTGCTCAAACCACTGAGGATTCCTACCTGCGAACTGGCTTACACCACCACTACTATCGTGGGTTTCAACGTCGGAAGAAGTAAGCCGTTGGGAAAATTTGCCTGAGGATCCAGATTGGCAACCTCAGATCGGTGGCTACATGCTACGTCATCGATTCAGAGGTGTCCTACAAACATCCTGCTGGGAAGACCATGATCCACGACCACAACATCGTTCCTTCGACTCTAAATCAATGCTTCAAATATATAGACACCCAAGGGACGGTACAAACGGAGGTTGCCGACCTAAACCCGTTTAAAGGAGTAGAATCCTACTACTCCAACGCCGTATTATACTCTCAAGACTACACGGAAGAGGCGTCGGCCCAAACAGAGAAGGAATCCCACCGGGAGCCTGAAGAACCTTCTGCCAAGCAACCTCTGTCAATCAAGGTGAAAGGACGGACTACCCGTCCAAAAGCCAGAGAGCCTATGGCTATCCAACTGAACAAGACCAGGTCAGGGAAAAGGGGTGATCCTCTATTGATCACTCTGAACCAGAAGCCTCCGCCCTTAATCATCAATATTCGGCACAACAAGCAGTCGAGTGATGTAAATACAACCAGGAATGTGGTTTCTGATAATAACAATGGACCTCTTTTTCAGTATATCGACGTTCGGATTCCAAATCAGGAACCCTCTTCCAGTGACGATATAGAGCCTATAGCACGAAAATTCTTGGCAGCTATAGATTCCTATCATCCGTACATATGGGAAGCAACATCATCATCCAACGTCACCACGACGTATGGACCACATGAGGATTCTATCTTCATTGTTCCATCTGCCCGCAACGGTCAGCGTTCAATAGTCTTCGGCCGCATGCGCAACGAACAGACTATACAAGAGGATTCCTTTGATGATGACTCTGGTGAAATGCAAGTTCACAGGTACCGCCCGTCATAGGAAAACCATTCGTGCTATATGTTCGAGCAATGGATCATTCTCTGGGAGCTTTTCTCGCACAAAAGAACGATATGGGCCACGAGAAGGCTATTTACTACCTCAGCAAGATGATGGTCGGAGCCGAACATCGGTACAACCCAGTGGAGAAAGAATGCTTGGCCCTGATGTTCGCTATCCAGAAAATGCGATACTATGTCACGGGCCAAACCATTCACATCATCTCCAGGATCAATCCTCTGCGGGTACTAATGAGCAAGCCAAGTGTTCTTAATTCCCGACTTGCGACTTGGGCGATGTTATTAACGCCATATGACATGGTGTACGTCCCTCAGAAGTCCGTCAAAGGCCAAGCATTGGCTGACTTTTTAGCTGCCTATCCGATCCCGGAGGCCTCCAAACTGTACGAGGACATTCCCGACGAAGTTGTAGAGTGTAATTCCGCAACGGAAGGCGACGCATGGCAACTGTTCTTCGATGGCGCCTCTAGGACTGGTCCCAGGGGAAACGTGGTTTCAGGAGTAGGGATCGTCCTAGTCACTCCCGATAAACTTGTTATCTATCGAGCATATTCTCTTAGCGAGCCCTGTTCTAACAATGTGGCGGAATACAACGCTCTACTAATCGGGCTCCAAGTCAATAAAGAGCTGGGGGTCAAATCTCTGGAAGCCTTCGGTGATTCTCTACTGATTGTCAACCAAGTCAGAGGAATATATGAAGTCCGGAATCCCGACCTCATCCTCTATCATCGAGCAACGGTCGAGATAGCCATGATATTAAAAGGTTTCTTCCTTGAGACTGTACCTCGATCTCGGAATCTGGAAGCTGATGCCCTAGCCAGTCTAGCTGCAGATTTAGCTACTCCTATAAGAAGGCAGAATTCGGTAATCCTTCTTAACAGAGATTTATTTTGTGTGAAAAATAACTTTCACATAGAACATAGCCACACGGTGGACGCAGATCCGCCCAGGAGAGACTGGAGAAGTCCCTTTATAGATTTTGTAGCATACGGAATCTTGCCAGAAGATCCTAAAGAAGCAATATCTATCAAAAGACGATCCTTACGCTTCTATTTTGACGCATCGTCACAATGCCTATATCGCCGATCTTATGACGGGCTATTATTACGATGTCTCTCTGGTGATGAAGCCCAGCGGATTATCCGTGAAGCTCACGACGGCGTGTGCGGGGCGCATCAACCCGGTCCTAAGCTACAGGATCGTATCAGGAGAATGGGCTATTACTGGCCCACTATGATCGCAGACGCAATCCAGTATGCCAGACGATGCAGAGCCTGTCAGGTTCATGCAGACTTCATACATCAACCGTCCGAACATCTACACCCTACGGTCGCATCCTGGCCTTTCGAAGCATGGGGTATGGATATCATTGGTCATATTCACTCGTCTTCTTCCAAAGGTCACCAGTTCATACTGGCCATCACGGATTACTTCTCCAAATGGGCAGAGGCGATCCCTCTTGCTGAGGTAAAGACATCTAACGTGACCAGCTTCATCAAGCACCACGTTATTTACCGCTTCGGGGTTCCCCAAAGGATAATCTATGACAATGGGCCTCAGTTCATCAGCCATGCGTTCCACCGATTCTGCGATAAAAATTGGATACAAAATGTGGCCTCTACGGCATATTATCCGGCTGCTAATGGTTTGGCGGAAGCCTTCAACAAAACCATTATCAAACTCTTGAAGAAGTTCGTCTCTTCGAACAAAAGACATTGGAATGAGAAGCTGGGAGAATGTCTCTGGGCATACTGCACCACCGTACGAGCACCGACAGGTTGCACGCCATTCTCATTGGTCTACGGGAGTGAAGCAGTCCTTCCTATCGAAATTCAAATTTCGTCACTCAGGATAGCCATGGCTAACGAGTTAACTCGAGAAAAGAATGACCTGTTAAGGCTTCAAGAGCTAGAAGGATTAGACGAGAAACGCCTTCAAGCTCAGCAGTGCATCGCTCTCTACCAAGCACGTATTTCCAAAACTTTTAATCAAAAAGTAAAGGAAAAAGTGTTCAAAGTCGGCGAGCTAGTTTTAGCTGTAAGAAGGCCGATGATTCTTACTCACAGGAGTAAAGGCAAATTCTAGCCCAAATGGGAAGGCCCTTACGTAATCGAGACAACGTTCTCAAACGGCGCTTACAGGTTAGCCCAGCCTAATGGAGACCTGCTAATGGCTCCTATCAATGGCAAATTCCTAAAAAAGTACTATGCTTAAACCTCCTCTGGTCAAGTGGAATATGGCAAAGACCTCATTCTGACAAAACTACTTCCAAAACGAAACTAGTTGGATCATATTCTATCATGTCCATATGACCTCTGAATAGATATGCCAGAAAGCTTGCCGAAAGTATATCATGACCATACCACCTCTTATATCACTTTCACCCAAACCAGTCATTTATGTTCCGAAATGATCGGTCCACAAAGTCAGATAAAAAGCCTCTTTACTATTCCCAGAAAAGAGCGAAAGTACATTTGAAAAGCAAAAGCAAAAGCAAAAGTATATCAGGAAGGGGGAGATGTCAGGTCGCGAAGCTGCTGCGCAAGTACGGCCATCCTCTTAGCCCCGGAATCCAAGACATCAGCGCGAACCCTCTCCAACCGTGCCTCGTCATCTATCAGGAGGGATAATTCGGCTCTAGCCCGAAGGAGACCGGCACGGGCGACTCCTGCACTCGCCAAGTTCTGTTGTGCTGCGACCAGTCGGCCATTCACCATATCTAGACCTTCCGACGACTAAGAAGCCCACTCCTTAGCCTGAGCAAGCTACGTCTCCAGTTTGCGGACCCTCGCTACTTTGCCATCATGCTCGGCCTGGCACTTCGTTTGAAGGGCGAGAGTCTCCTCCAAGACGACTTTCCCTTTATCCATCTCCTGCTGGTTAGTCTCGATAAATTTATTCAGACCTTCTCTCTTTTCAACAAGATGCGCAGTCAAGTAGTCGTATATGGCCTGGACCAAAGCTTCAATATTGCCTCGAGCTAGCTGCATGTATTCGTTAATGGGTTGCTCCAAGCCATTAACTATCGCCTCCAGCGCGTCAGCTACCCCGACATCACCGAATTCCCTGACCGCCTCTATCGAGAACCGAGAGGACCTCTTCAGCGACGCAAAGTCCAGCTTTTTCGCCAACACCATTGACATTAGCGTTCTCAAAGTGGTGTAGAAGATCCCGGTGTACTGCTCGGTCAGCGCAACTAGGTCCGCATGAACGCAGGGAGTGTCCACGATGGTGGCGACTTCCTCCCCAGGAATCACCACACACGATGTCGCCACGGCCGTTGCCTCAACAGGAGGTACAACGAAGGAAGAATCGCCAACACCGGACGAAGTGACCGACGTGCTAAAAAGAGGCACTATCGCAATGATAGTCTCATCCTCCTCTTGAGATATCTCAAGAGTCTCCTCGATAGGCAAGCCAGCACCCGAAGAGGTCTCCTCATCAAAATCAGGTACCTCCGTGTCACCACTAGGACCTGACACAGAGCCAACGGGCGCATCTACATCACCCTCTCCGAAGAAGTCTTCCCCTGAAAAGAAGACAAAAGGAAGTTAATATCAAACGCAATATTAAAATTCCCAAAGAAGACGCATAAAAGATGACATTTACCCCTGGCCGACGGCATATACGTCGCATCTGCAGCCTATACAGCTAAATCATTTCTTAATAATGCTAGGCGAGCTGTCATACCTGGAGAAAGGGGTCTGCGAACTGGCACTGGCAAGTAGTCCTCCTGGTCCTCCTCAAAATCCAACCGAGGCTCATCGGCTGGAATCACGCTAGAAGCGCTCACAGGCGCGGCGGAAGTCCCTCCCGACGCCGATCCGGCTAGAGGTATACGGAACTTTATTATACTCAGCCCCGAAGGCGACCTCGCTCCACTACCTGAAGCGATAGCAGCGGCACCAGTGTCCAGCTGAGATTCCCCGGCTCCACCATCCGGAACTGTAGAAGGTCCCTCTCTAAAAGGTGAGGAACCTCCAATCAAAGAATCGTCCCCAACACGGGGAGATACAAGCTCACCTCCAAGAGCCTCAATGCTAGGAATCTTGAGAGAATGACTTACCATCTTCTTCTTTCTCTTATGAGGGGAAGTCTCCTTGGGTGCAGGAGCCCTTCGCTTCCCAAGAACTATCAAAGCTCCTGCAGGCGGAGGTACTTCACCCCTAGGGACCGACACCAGAGGCTCATCCGGGGTAACGGACTCCTCACCCTCGTCGGAAGAAACCGAGGGGACTTCAACTCTTCCCCCAGGCTTGGAAGAGGGCACCCTAAAGCTTCCATGCATATCAAAATCGCGATGGAAGGTGTTCGTTGCCACATAGAACTGGGCATACGAATGCAGGATGCGCAGCTCCGTAGAGAGTGTGATAACCGGCACGATAAAAATTGCCCCAGTGCAGCCCATGATAAAATATCGCCATCCCCTCGCTGCATCAATGAGTCCACCTCTGGACCTAAAGCCGGTGACGGCATTGCCTACATGTAACTGATCATACTCAAACTGTCGGACAAACCGACTGGGTAAGTAGGGCTCCAAGAAGCAATGATCTTCGCTTCTGTACAGCAGATGGGATGGTCTGATACAGACCAAGCAATTAAAAGCTTCGGGAGAAAGAATGGTCTTCTCTCTACCCGAATCCTCGAGCCCAATCCCCGATTGATTGCGATGTACAGGAGGGACGGTGCAGAAAAGCTTCCAACTATGACTGAAGCCTAGCACCCGCCGACAGTCTATAACTGTGTTCACGTTCCAGGAAGACTTCCGGTAGTTCAACAAGAAACTACCCCCCGAACTACAGCCGGAACCGGAGACATCACCCGGGGGTTATGGAGAATTAACCACCCCATCAAATACAGGTATGGTAATTCTATCCTGGGAAAGCTATCACGCCGAATTTCATCGACAAGCAGCCCGTCAATCATGGCCCTCAGGCCGGCTTGTATACGGCATACCATGGCAGGGAGCAAGCCCAGTCTTGCCCCGAACACCAGACGCACTGCAGGCCATAGCGTGTTGCGGTGAATGCGGTCCGCAGATGCGAATCCAGGCACTACTACTCGGCGCAGCCATATAGAGAGGAAGCCAGCCAGTTGAGCCTCCCTGGACAGAGGCCTGCGACAGCGCCTCAAATAGCTATAGGCCTTAGTGCCTTCAGGATACTTTCCCGTCCCTTTGTCGAGGAACCGGTCCGGAGCACCAGCATCCACTATAAGATCGTCAACTACCTGAGCATTAAGCACACTCAGGGAATTCACAGGCAGATCCTTGCCCTCCAATACCTTCTCCGGCTTGGCAGTCCTGGACCAGTGGAAGAAAAGATAAGATGTCCATTTGTTGATGTGAGCCAAATCTGAGGGCTCATCATAAAAAATGGTGTAGGCGAGGTAGTGGCACATCAGCTCCTGATAGACCTCCACTACCCGAGGGTCTGAACCCCCCAGCTCCCGGTTCGTGGGAACATACTCTTCGTATGGAGTGTCCCCCATTGGCAGTCTTGCGATCTCGGCCATCTCATGAAGGGCCAATCCTAACTCCCCCAGTGGAGTGGCAAAAGTCCCGGTGAGCGAAATATATTGCTCCATCAGTGCCAGGAACAGGTTAGGGTTAGGAGGTAACCCAATACTGGTAGCACTCACAGCTGCAAACAGACCAATGTTCTCCAACTCGGTCTGGAAATGGTTCAAGGCCCAATCAACTAAGCGAGCCCATCGAAGATTTGAAGGGGTGATCCACCCGCCACACCGAGGGTTCACCTTATGGTATACTCCCCCACGCCCCATAAAATAATTACAGAAAGTCGGTAACTGGACCGGCTGGATCACCAAACTGTCTTCACTCGGGACACTGCCCGGGTACAGCCCCCTGAACAACGTCACAGAGCCAGAAGGGAGGCTGACAAACGACCCCTGGTCAGCTCCTCTCAGATGAAAGATCTTCCCTGGCTTGCCATGAAGATCGGGAGTCAAAGTCCACGACATCTTCCTGGGATGGGTATCATGGAAGAAAGCCGAAATGGGGTAGTCTCTCGGCATATTGGGCAGATATAAGACCAAATCCACGGCAGGAAAAACCCAGAGTTCTCTCTTAGGTTTTGTCTGGGACTGCTTATCAATCATGTCCCCGAAGAGGAAAGCCTGCTTCAGGTATTGCTCCCCGTCTACGTACGTTAAGGGCTCCCCGTTGATCATGCTCAGCAGCATTCGCTCGCCCTGAGCCGATATCAGAATTGCCCTCCCTTCGGGATACTGGGGCCCGGAGATAGGGAATGTCACGTGTGACAGATCCTCCAAATAGTTGGAGTGCAGCATCCCGACGGCAGAGCCCATCACTTCAGCCAGCGGAGACTCATACAAGTTAACTGCAAAAACACAAAAGAAACACGTCAGTTCCTAACTAGACATTTCTGGACTTGCAACATCCGCAAAAAGGAAAAACAACAGTCCGTGCTCTACGCCGAGACTGTGAAACTTGAGTCTTTACGCTGGAATCCATTTCCTTAAACGTAAAATTCAAGATTGGCAGTATACGGTCTGTGTTTTACGCCAGATCGATTAAATTGAGTTATTACGCCAGGATTTTCATCCACAAGCATAAAACTCAAATTTTAATACTATACACCAAGTTTTCGGCGGTCAAAGCATTTACGCTCGACTGCAAAAAAAATTGAGTTTTTACGCTGATACATTAGGAATGTGGGCATAAAAAGATGAAACGTCTCCGTGCATCATCTTCCTCAAAGAGGCTATCAGCACAGAAGACGACCTAGCGCGGTCACGTTCAACCTGTGCGAAGGATTTTCAGTCATTCTCTCTTTCCCAAAAGCTCTACCTTCCAGGCCGGGTGCACTACTCGTCGGCGGGATGCTCCGCTCAGAATAAAGTTCGCCTTGTCCAACCAGAGACGCTCTCGCTTTTGCGGAGGAATGAGAAGAAGAATCAACCTTCTTTCCCTTAGTGGAGGAAGCTTGTTTTGAAGCCATTGCTGGAAACTTTGAAGACTCGAAGAAGAAACGGAGAAGAACTCGAACAGTCGAAAGCTTTCTCTCGCAGAAGATGGATGGAAAGTTTTTCTCTCAGAAACTTGGGATATATATAGAGTTCGGATGGACTCCTCGGACCCCGAACCAAATCCCCTAATTAATATTCGGTTATGATTGGGTCCTACGTCAGCCTATTTATTCAGAGAAGGCGGACAGTCAGCGAATTCGAAAAGTTTTTCGTGCAAAGCAGGTTCGTGGTTTCTACGCTAAGGAGCTTTCTACGCTCGACAGCTACAGATCTACGGTTTTATGCTCGCAAGCTATAAGTCTATGGTTTTTACGCCCGGATGCCCTTGTGCTCGGTAGCTTTTATGCTCGAGAGGCTACAAACCCACGACTTCACGCTCAACAGATACCAAATCGATGATCTCACGCTCGGTGGCGCATAGTTTACGCTCAGAGGTGACGGATCCACGACTTCACGCTCGAAAAATTTTCTTTTCAGAAGCAACAAATCTACAGTTCTACGCTAAGGAGCTTTCTACGCTCGACAGCTACGAATCTACGGCTTTACGTTCGACAGCTACAAGTCGGGTTTTACGCTCGGATGCCTTTGTGCTCGGTAGCTTTTATGCTCGAGAGGTTACAAACCTACGACTTCACGCTCAGGAACTACAAAGTCTATGATTTCACGCTCGATGGTGTTTAGTTTACGCTCAGTGGCTGCCAACTTATGATTTCGTGCTCCATGACTTCCCGCACATCTGAAAGATATGCAGGCCAGAGTACGCATACATCTGAACGATCCTCAAGGCGGTCAATTACAGGAGTTCACACAGAAGATACTCCTTCTTGACCTCAAGATATCCCAAGTACCCGAAGCATACAGAGTTTAAATATTGAAAAATTACTCTTCTTCATGGGTCGATTCAAAGTTCATCCAGACTCCAGTCTGAATATTTTATCTACCAAGATGGCAAATCAGTTTGACAGCCATTTCTCGCCCTGTTCCAAGGGATTTTTCGAGAAAAACATTCTTGAAGATGACGTCTGAACAAAAGAAATTCTGTTTATCAGAAGTAAGAGTTCAGGATTCTACGCGGTTCCTCACTCCTAAACAGCAGGACAGTTCGAACACTCGAATGCTAAAGCGGCTTTCTACGCGTCCCTAAGTTATGCGTAAAAGAAAGGATAGGATCAAGCACTCTTTCTAAACAGAGTCAGCGTAAAGAATCAGACGTGTCGAAGCTACACATATTCAGACTTCACAACAAAGTATGGCAACGTGATCATATGAAGAAGAAAGACGATTTTATTAAAAATTAAAGTCATGATTACATATGAGGGAAATCCAATCTACAAGGGTTTTTCTTCATTTTTTATGATTGCATATGAGGAAAACCCCGTCTACAAAGGGCTTCCTCATCATCGTCTGAAGATCGCACCGAGAAGCTGTTCTGACAGGTTCTCACATTGGTGAAGGTCTTCCTCTTCTTCCAAGACGGTTTGTCGACATCCACAGTCGATGAACAAGAAGATGATCAGTGGAGGGAGGATACAAAAATGGGCATGGACCCATCCTCCAAACAGAAGGAAAGCAGGGTAAATCTGCTTTCCTACAGACCACCGCCACTCAAGCCGGGACAGAGCTAGTATGTCTGCCTCTCGTCCCCGGAGGTAACGGGAGAAGGTGCCACTTGCAAGCAGCGTGGTGAAATGTGATTCTTCTTCTCTCCCGAAGAACCACCATACAAAGTTGCTGATTATCCCGAGCAAAGGAGGCTATGATATCCTTCAATGATCCATCGAGGATATTTGCTCGAAGATGCCGTCTTTTTCGACTCCTTACATGCTGGAAGAGCATGATCTCCTTCTTCCTCAAGTCAACCCGACGAACTCCGGCCATCATCTCTGTATGATGAAGGAAGTGTAGGAAGAACAGGAGAACTCCTCAGCCTTTTTATAGGCGAGAGAAAGCACCGATCCCCAATGAATCCGCCATAAAGTCAACCTCGACCGTTTCAAAACTCCATTCAGAAACGTTTCGAGTTACGAGGAGCGGTTCATGCTTCATTCAAAGCGTTTCAAATTATGAGAAATTTAAAAGCTTTGAAGGGGGTCTTGTAGAAGCATGAAAAATACGCTGGAAGCTCTACGCAGCATATTGATGCAAAGCAGCGTAAAAAGAGGACTTCAGAGCCTTCAACGTGCAATCACAGCTTCTCCGTCAAGCGCATCATGAAATATAGGCTCGAGGACCATCCACGTAGGGCAATATGTCCGGCTGCTTCAGCGTAACCAGGCTGCTTCAGCGTAAACAGGGTGCTCCATCACCTTTATGGCGTAAAACTCATCCTCTTTCAACGCAACATTGAAGTGTACGAGGGACGCTTCATATTCTCCGAAGTGAACCTGTCAGAGCCTGCAATGAACCTGTCAGATCCTGCAATGAACCTGACGTCTCGACTTCTGACAAAAGGATACAGCTCAACTACCCAGGCGACGGCTATAATGATGGTGCGACACTGCAACCCAGGCTATCGTTTACTGCCATTTCCCTTGCGTAAACCACTTTTTACGTACACAGAGGAATACGCTGCCTAGTTTACAGAGGCAGATGAGAGCTCCTTACGCTCCACAGAAGACAAACTGCCTGCCACATCAAAAGCTGTACCTCGTACGAGATTCGAGGCACGTCTCTGCATTTTATGCACAGAGCGGTGACAGGTTCTCGAGGCACGTCTCTGCATTTGAAGCATCAAAAACTGACAGATGCCCGAGACACGTCTCTGCACCATGCGCAGGCCAAGTGACAGACCTTCAAAACACGCCTCTGCGTTTAATGCACCGGATGATGGCTAATCTCCACAATTAATGCTGGAGATTTGATTATATCTCCAAAAGCTGTAATTCCGGCTAAAACGTCCGCATCATCGCTCTGGCACGTTACGAAGCGGCTTCTATACCTATTCAGCTTCGATGCCTGCTCGGCTTCTACGCTCATTCAGCTTCGGTGCCTACTCGGCTTCTACGCCTACTCGGCCTCTATGACCACTCGGCTTCTACGCCTACTCGGCCTCTATGACCACTCGGCTTCTACGCCTACTCGTCCTTTATGACCACTCGGCTTCTACGCCTATTCGGCTTCTATGCCGATTTGATAACTATTTGGCTTCTATGCCATGGTGACAGACATTGTCTTCTATGCCAACCTCTTCTACACGATGGATACCTACCTACGTGGCTTCTACGCCATGATCTTTGTAGCGATTATACGCGTTTTGTCCCTTAGTTGGACCTGCGTCACACGCTCATTCAAATGATCATCTATACGCAGGTATTGGTTATTTTAACCATTGTGTAAAAGGGTGCTGTACTTTCCACTACTCGGTTTTTACACCGATTGAGTGGTCACTGTCACTAAAACTCTATAAATAGAGACCTCTATCAACGAGGAACAAGGTCGAAGAATTGAAGGTCGAAGAATTGAAGGTCGGAAAAGAAAAAGGTTGAATGATCAGAGATAGGTCGACAAATCGGAGAAAAGAGAGAGAGAGAGAGAGAGAGAGAAGAGTCCAGAGCTCAGGCGAAGAGAAGGGATCGACGACTTTGGCATCGGACATCCGCCCTCTTCAGCAACCTTCGAAGCTGCTACCTGTCTTCCACGACACTTTTTCAACATCGTGTGGTCCAAGGGCTAAAGTGATCGACTGCAGATCAGACACCTATAGCAATATTCATCCAAATTAAATAAATTGTACTTAGACATCCTCGTGTAGGATCAAATTTGTACAATCTTGTTTGTAAACATAAAAGAAGGGCGGGTCTTCGTACAAGACCTCGTTTTCCGCATTCATCAAATCTTTTTTCGTTTATTATCCTAAACAGTTGTGGACGCTTGCACTATACGGAAACCTTGCCCGACAAGTATACCTTATCATAGTACTATTATTTATATTCCAAATGATGCCTGATTCTATTTTTATTCATGTATTTGCATTAGACCTTGTTTATGAGACCACCCTAGTATTATGGAGCATCATGAGATTCATTTGCCGTGACACAGTTGTTACACGAGTTGTGAGTCTCATATAGATCCCGGACTACGTATTGGGTTGGCCGCTTGTACGTAAGTATCGTGCATTAGGGATGACTGCTGATAGAAACTTTGTATGCTAGTAGACCTGGCAGTTATTTAGAGGTTTTATCGTGTCATGGATATGGCATGCTTAGAGCATGGGGTGGGGAGAACAATAAGTCAAGCATTTGGGCTCCTTTTCACTTTTCTCCTGTACCCCCGGATTCTCCGTCGGAGAAATGGGTGATGATGACCACTATATATTACTAACGACCTCTGCTGTTCAAAAGACGACATTCTTTTAGGCCCCTGATTCTCTGAGAGAATCATGCCAATCCCATTATTTTCTAGATAGCCTACGTGTTGAAAAGTTGTTCTCAAACTGTATGCACTTAGATGGTTAGGCGACCCAGTGGATGTTTATATTTCAGTACTTTATTGGCATGTTTATATGTATCTTGTTATGTCCCTCTGAGGAATTGGTCTCTTTCCAGATATGGACGAGCAGGAGTACCCACAGGACTACGGACCTGGACCTGACTCTACGTACCTGACTGAGGAGATCTTACCCTCAGAGTATCTATGATTTATTGACGCTGTTTAGATATTTTTTTGCTACTTCAGTATAGTCGTTTTGTAGTGGATTTGTTTCCACCCGACTACCAGACTTGATACTCATTTTATATATTCAGTATTATTCGGCTCCTTATTCCTACTGATTATTTGTGCTATGGATGAGATATAGATTCTGTGAGACTTGTTGTGACAGTATATTACCACTGGTGGATTGAATATTCATATACAGCGTACGTGTGTATATGGTTTCCATATATTAGAGTTCGTATACATACGGCTGGGCATGTTACATATTCCTAGTCCTACGTATTTTGGGACTGGGGCGTGACACCCTAGTATCCCAGCAAACGTCCGCAGGAACGAGATTCTTTACCCTGTGCACATGTTGTCCGCGATGATGCAAGTCTTGGTTCTTCCAGATTCACGAGATTCATGACACGATATATTCAATTCTTGATTCATAACGAGTATTTCTCTACGATCTGAGTTAATCACGATTTTTGCTTTGACTTGACATGATGCACTCCCCTAGTTCGGGCACTTCCTTGGCGACCTAATGGTTCTGAATACTTTTATGTTCATACTTGCACGAAATAGCTATTTGAAAGTCTTCCGGCTAACTAGATAATGCAAGACATGTTTTGTATTACTTGATTGTGTCATTATCTTACGTGACGAGCCTCGAACGAGACGAGCGCGTACTAGTTAGCACGTAAAACAGACAAGCATTAAAACATATAAAATATAAGCCTTTACACTAGCACGAGTCTTAAAGGGTCAGTGCGAGGATTGAAACCGTGCAGAGGTATATAGAGCGGCGTATAAGTAAATCTATCAAGTTACTTCTTTTCCATGTTCTAGGCAAGCAATATAAGATGGAATTATTCCCTTAGCTAGGTGCGTTGTATTCTTATTAGCATACAAAAGGTGATTCACCTAGCGACTAGTATGTATCATCCATATTTTTATAGTGTGCAGGCTAAGAAAAGACAGGTTCATCATATCCACCCACCTTAGCGATAATTCGCCTCGGCCGAGCAATACTCCAAGCGCGCCTCTGAAAGTCTAAGTCTGAACTCCTGAAGGGACAAGTCTAAATTCCTTTGCCTCAAGCGAGTCTTTTCACTGAGCTAGGCAGGACGGGTCATCGCACTTGTGCTGTTTGAAATGGCTATCTACATTGATGCGTAGCGGGTCATTATATTATAAACCACTCAGAACAAGTCTCATCCTAGAGACTTTTTGAGCGCAAACCGTTCTATCGCACACTATCGAATCTAACTCAAGCATATCACTCTATATCCTTTAACCATTTTCAAATACAAGTTCCTACTCATTTCTCATTCTGTGTCGCATACCTACTTACCAAGTTTTCATTGAATGACTCTATCACTCAATCCATGCTAAATATATCCAATTGATCGTCATGTTCTATGACTCAGTCTCTGTTGTACCTCAGTGCAGAACATACATCGCTTAACACGGGGCTTGATCTACCATATACAAAGATCTATGGCTGAGGCTAACTTATCCAAATTGTTATACTCGTCCATGCAAATCTAACATATTCACTTATAATTGCATTCAAGTTCAGTATATCACTGAGTCTGGATCGTACACATATTCCAGGCATCCCATAAACACATGTATTTCAACCAAGCTTAGCGAAGTCTTTGCACTCGAGTTCAGCATATCACTTAGTCTGGATCGTGCACACATTCAAGGCATCCCCCAAACATATGCATTTTAACCAAACTTAGCGATAGCGAAGTCGGATAAGCTACTTGCGAAAGTCTCAAGTGTTCTAGTCTTATGAATCGCTATGTCAATTAAAATCTAAATTATTTCCAATCCAACTCAAAACCAAATATTGTACTACCACCAAGCATGATCTATTCGATACCGACTAGCATCCAAGTTCTATCGTCCATTCTGTTTGTGTCAAACATTAATTTCTAGCACACACTTACCGTTCCATGCTTAACTCTAAGTGGTTTCCCCAGTTCTATGGCTTGCCCAAGCAGTACGCTAAAGTCGGTCACACAAGCTCTTTTACTCGGCATAGGGTCATCTACCTAACTGCTAGGTTGGCTCACAAGGTCATAGGTACAGTTCATGTTCATGATGCATATCGTGCAATCCATTGCACGATACTCGCCCCAATTCCTAATGTCAAACCATTATTCATTTGTATGGAGTATTCTACCCAAGCTCACTTTACTTAGATTTCTAAACATCGAGCAGTGATCATCCTACTTGTATCACACATATTCGTTATACAGGGCTCGAGTCCGTTCAGTCAAATCTGTTCCCAAGACAAGTTCGTTCAACCGAATCTATGATATATCCATGTCGCATGTCAAACCTATCGATTCACATAGTCTATCTTCTCAAGTATGTTTAATAGAGTCCCCTATCCATTTATTTCCAAGTCTAGACCACCAAGTCATGATTCAGTTCTAAATCTTTGATTTTACTCATAAACTCTAAGTCGTCCAACATAATTTTCGTATTCGTTCACAAAATTATCGAGCGCAACTTTGCTTCAATTCTAGACTAACTCATCCTCAGGGCACTTTCGATTCACTTGTATCATGAAACTCATCTTATCATGTCAAACCACAAGTCAAGACGATCATTCAATTATCACGCTCTGGTCTCCCGCAAGTTCGATCATCCCCGTTAGACATGAAATTACCACTCCAGCACTCCTGCGGGATAATCACCCTTATCCAGACGTGACGCATGTGCGAGCCTGGAGTTGCGCTCGCACAAGACAAGAACGTCAAACGTTATGGTTATCATCAAAATAACCAAGACACCTTTATCCTTATATTTTATTTCATCCAAGTTATATATATTAATCTATCAAGTCTTGTTCATCTAATAACCGTTCATGTCGTGATCAAAATTTGCCTAACAACTCGTCCAACTTCAATGTTACCATACGATCAATCCATAGTCTAACTCTAGCAATTCTCAAACAGCTAGTTCAAATCCATTATCGCTTACCTCTATTCATTGAACCACAAAACTTTCTAACTTGTGTCAATCCGTGCTATCTTCCCACTATCAATATCGTATCAAGTCTTCCAAATTCGAAACCAAGACAATCATACTCGGGCTAAATTCTATCGAGCGATATCCTTTCAAATCTAAATTTTTTATGTGTACTAACCTTCGTTCGTGCTAATCCAACCGCACCCTCGATTATTCTATCTCAAACTCAAGTTTAATCTATTTGAGTTAATTCAAAATTGCACGTACGATCCACTAAGTTTCCACGACCAAGTTATCCATTTATTCCAACGTTCTGAATCCCTATTCGATATCGTTCTTGGTTCACACTATTTATCTCCAAATCACTCAAACTTTACAAAGATGGTCCATACACCACTCAGGGTTCGAGCTACTCGATAAATCCTCAAAACTCACTTTTTTCATAAATTGCTCATTTGTCCTAACCTATCGCATACACCACTCAGGAATCAAGTCATCCAACTAAATTCTCAATCGTGTTCACATATATCGCATATCCATTCGATTTGTTCCTTATAACTCCTATGTAAACCCCCTGATTTTCAGATAGGGTTATTTTGGTAATTATTAAAAAAAATTATATATTAAAAGAATTATTTATTTAATTAATAAATAAATCATTAAAATAATTTTAAGAACTTAGAAGCCCTTTAGTGTAGTCTTAATGTCAGGAATACAACACTAGCTTTTTCGTCAAACCAACTTTGCATAATAGGCTTAGCCGACACAAATTAGGCTCATGGCATGGATGTCTCTCTTAATTGTGAAATCCTACACTTCGTTTTGGTCGCACAACAACCGCGATATTTTTTGACTCAAAATATGACACTTGGACACTTTTTCGTTGCGATCAATTTAGACGAGCAATATGAATCAAATTTTGACACTGACTTTTATAACCCCTAGCCTAACATGACCAACTACGCACATGATATTGGTTTCACACTTATTTGAGTTCCCGTAGGATCCAAAAATAATATAGAAACACCGTATATTTTAATTAGTCAAAAATAACCCTTTTTGATTAATTGCACCTGACCGAGCCCGAACCCCCAACTTGAACCCTCAAACTAACTTGACTAACTCATACACAATACCACACACCCATCCCCTACATTTTTACACACCATATACCATTTTTCCCACACCAAATCATATTTTTATATTATTTAAATTCAAATTTAACTTTTACCCAAAATAGCATGGACCTTGGACTAGTTTAACTTAAAATGAACCTTGTACATACATGAATGGAGAGGGGGGGGACCAACCTGCAACCAACATCTATGAGGTCGGGATGTAATATTACTATTGACGTTTGGATTTTAACTTGAAACCCCCAACCTTTTCACCTCCCGGTCCATTATTACTACATGTAGCTATAACTCCTAGGGAGTAACCCCCCAACCCATAAATTCGGCCAACCAATTCATTCCCCAACCAAAACCAACACCTCTTCTCTGCCTCTCTCTTCCACTTCCTCAAGGTCATCTCCTCCTCCACCTCCTTGGAGCTCCGGCCGTCCCCAACCCGAGAGCAACTCCTCCCTCCATCCGCTACCCCAGAGCAACCCGACCGGCCCCAACCCGGGGGTGGCAGTAGCCATCCCCATTATTCAGACCTTGGGGAGCCCCTCTATCACCCCTTGGATCGCCTCCCTCGAGCCTAGGCTGGCCATAGTGGTGGTGCAACCACCTGGAGTCGAAAACCTCGCCGGAGCTAAACCAACCATCGTATACATCAAGTTGTGGTAAACCTCTTCATCCTCTCCTTCCCTCATGATATTATGGTTGTAGGGAGACATTAAAACATCTATAATTGATCTATGAATCACCCTCCCCATGTGTTTAACCCATGCACTAAAGCCTATATTGCATGTATATGTTACATAGATGTTGTAAATAAAAATATTGAGTTATTGTCTACAGTTAATTATTTTTAGATTATTATAATTGTTATCTAGAATTATATGAAGCAAATTTTAGATTATATATATATATATATATATATATATATATATATATATATATATATATATATATTAAAATGTGTATTTTTGTGGTTTAAAGTATGAATAATTGAAAGTTAAGTTGTATGGATAATATCGGTGAACTAGTGTACATGTTATATTATTGTAATATAAAAAATGTGTGTTTCACTATAGTTAAATAAATTTTAGAATATTTATAATAATAAATAGAAATATATGTATTAATATATTTATTTAGTGGCCTAGTTGATAAACAAATGAAGGGTAGAGTGCATGCATGGTAGTGGTAACTATGTATAGTTATATTGCATGCAAATATATAAACTTGAATATAAAAAGTGTGCATGAATATATTAATAATTAAAATAAATTTTAGAATATTTAACTTAATTATTTTTGTATTTTAAGATGTTAATTAGTGAAATAAAGTAGTTTCATGCATGTTTAATTAATCGGTTAGCGTCATATAGCGTCTTGTAACATTGAACAATACCTACGTACGTGTAGAAATATTTTGTTTAACATAGAAAAATGCCTATATGTACGTATGGTATATCAATGTACAAGATTCTCACAACGTAGTAGAGTAGCGTGGCACATTGTTCGAGGCTATGCTAATATTTAGATTGTGGGCAAGGTACGCCAAATATTGGTTATTCCTGCACAACGATCACTTGGTTGGTTTTCATAATCGATAGTCGAGTGGTATTAATTGGAGTACGTTGACTGGACAACTTGGATCCGCCATACTTTCGGTTGATGACATTGGTCAGGCAGCCCCGCCGTAGCAACCAACTGGCAAGTGTACCTTGCCAAACTTGTAGTAGATCATGTTGTATTATTTGCTTGAGTTTACTTTTATATGTACATTCTTGTGATTTACCTGTTCATCCTAGGACGGTAAGATATTTTTTAGCATCCGAATGAGATTCGGGTGTCGACGTAGTACGCGATGTCGAGCAAAATAACTTAGAAAGTTGATACTACGGTCCTATTTTACGTGCTTGCACTACTGGCACGATAGACTATAGGACACCTGACACTGATTACATGTTACAGAGTTCGTCTTGATGTATTTCTTGATAGCGGGATTCTGTATAGGACTATAGGCTTCGTGATATTTACAGACATACTTATATACTTGTACTTATGACTCATGGTGATAGATAGAGGTCTTGGCCCTGCTTGTTACAAGGTGATACGTGAGGTTACGTGGGAGGGGAGAGTCACACCATACTACAGGCTGATTCTGGTAATATATATATATATATATATATATATATATATATATATATATATATATATATATATATATATTACTGGAGAGTATCTTAGTCTCTGTACCAGAGCTTTGGCACATGTACTGGACCTTCAAGGTACTACTTGCTGCTATGGGTTCTCCGACACAGAGCATGTAGTAGTTTCAGCCAGAGTATGAGTGATGCTCTCATTTGTATTTCACTTAGTTGGTTACGTAGCTTGTCCTCGAGGATCTATTTTTACTGTACTTTTTTCTTTTGGCTTGAGTTTTTATTGTACCTTGCTATGTTCCCTGAGGACTTGGATCCGGATTATGTTTCCAGGTATAGCAGAGGAGGATTACCCCAAGGTTTACGGGACATGAGCTGACGTTGTCGCGGTACTTGCACCAGGGGACAAGATTGTGCCAGGGGACCTCTCCTGAGTACACAGTTGTCTATTTAGTTATTTATGCTTAATGTTATTTATATTTAGACTTGGACTTCTGGATAAATGTATTTGGTTTTATTTCTCTTTTCTTTATTATGACGGGTTATTCCCCGAGACACTACTATTTGGACTTATTGATGGAAAGTTTCCTGTTATTTAATATCTTGACTGGACTATCATCGTGTGTTGTGACTGTGGTCTGTGGATGAGATTAGATTTATATACTGTGGAAGATGTTGTAGACTTTTATTTATACTTAATACAACTTAGGTGCACTTTAATGGGTCTATTAAATTTGGTTTCCCAATGGAGTTGTACTGATGGCCATTGCCACGTGACTAGTCCCTTAGTATTTTGGGACTGGAGAGTGATATGGTTTTTGTGGTTGATCATGCAGGTTCCCGAATATATTGCTACGGATTTCAATTACAGAACGGAGCAAGCCTGCAAATTAGGATAAAATAAATTATAGGATCTCATTCACTTGTTGACCCGTTCTTGACCTCTATATCGAATTCAAAATAATTTCTTGACTTGGATCATGCCTTGATTCCTCTATGCGACCCTCATAGTTTACTTTATGTGTAGGGTAATAGATCCACGAACTATTGATGATACTGCCACGAGAACTCCATTGGGTGCGGTAATTACTTATGGCGACGGGGTGACACCATTGGATGGAGATCCATCCACTCAACAAAGTAACCCGATAGATCAACACACCTCGAGGTTTCGGAGAGATGATATTCCACCACCACCGTAATTCACTCCACCAACACCACCGATGACAGTTTTAGAGCCAGGGCAGCCTATGGACGGGCAGCAGTTATTTCATATGTTCTATGCAATAATGAAAGCCCAGCAGCAGATTCAACAAGAGGCCTAACAACGCCAGACAGAGAATCTGAGGGACAGTATAGTGACAGCGCCGGAGCAGGCGACTCCACCTGCTAGGCAACCATCGGTGGGATCCATCAAAGATTTCTGTCAGCTGAAGCCACATACCTTTTCAGGCAAGGAGGGGACCACCGAGGTACATGAGTGGCTCACAACATCCAGCATCAATTGAAAGCAGCTGAGCTTTCAAGGGAGCATTGGATGATTGCCGTCAGGATGCAACTGACAAACAATATACATCACGGGTGGCTCACTAAGGAGAAACGACTCAGACCAGGCTGAGTTACTTGGGAAGAGTTCTCTAGACTCTTTGCGGAGATATTGTAAACCCCTTCACCCAAAAATAGGTATCTTTGTGTATTTTGTATTTCTTATATTTGTTTTAGATTATTTTTAAAACAATTAAAATCCAATAATTTTATTAGGGATACTTCACCGTGGTTTGGACATTAATGATATAGGATAACCCCAAAAATCTGTATCGTCATTCATAGGAAGTAGCCTACATAGGTGATACTACATTTAGGATCCTTTCGTGACACAAAAATTTGATCCCTTGGTGTTAGTATGGCATTAGTGTAACGACCATAGATTAATTATTAAATATTTAGATAATTTTTATATATAATTTAATTGTGGTTATTTTCTAATTTCAACTTTTCTACATTAGCATCCCATAATTTCTCATGCCAAGTTAGGCATTTTTTCTTTTTATAGTTGTGCATATTATTTACTATTAACCTATTTTGTGGATAACCATTTAATTATTTACTTAGTTAATTAGATAATACAATTATTTATTTATATAACTAAATAAATATCTAATTATTAATTATAAAATATTTCATAAAATATTTTGAGTGTAGTATTTTATTAAAACTTTACAAAGAAATTTTCTAGAATTTATTTTGTGTGCAATATTATTTTTTGATTTTTTATCATCTATATATGTGAATATATGTTAAAAAATATATGGTTAATAATCATAATAATAATAATAACAATAACAATAATAATAATAATAATAATAATAATAATAATAATAATAATAATAATAATAATAATAATAATAGCATTAGTAATAATGATAATAATAATCGAAATAAAAAGAAAAGAAAGAAAAAGAAAAAAAGAAAAGAAAAAGAAAAAGAAAGAAAACAAACAAAAACCTAAAACTCCAAACTAACAAAACAACACCCAAACCAAATCCTAAACAAACTAACTAGTACTATCCCACCTACTCCACAACAGCAACCCAACTCCCCCTTTTCCCGTATCTCTCTCTCTCTCTCTCTCTCTCTCTCTCTCTCTCTCTATATATATATATATATATATATATATATATATATATATATATATTATCATAAAACCCTAAACCCTAATCCTACTCCAGTTCCCGCGCCGACCGTCGCTGCCCTAGACGCCCCGTGCTGCCGCAGTCGCGCAGTCCGCCATCCGCGTGTGCACACCGTGCACGTGCACAACAGACCGAGTCCCCACCTTGGAGGTAACATATCTCTCTCATCCCTTATCCTTTTCTTGAGCGGTTTGTCCGTGCACGTTCACAACCTAACCATCTAGGATTCCCTTCAAGCGAGACGAGTTTTTGTGCCCTAGATTGGTCGAAAAATCGACCGAAAGTTGGCCAAAAAACTGACCAATAATAGTCCAGAATTTCAACCCGAACTCCCACATTCATGCCTAATTTTCCACCAACCTGTTTAATATTTTCAAAATCTAATTAAAGGATTTTCTTCTCTATATAACCAAGAATATTTTTGTTCTTTTACTTTTTATTAGTTTGCTTTAATTGTTAAATTATTCGACCTCCAATATGACCAAAAACTTGATAATTTAAAACTTAAATTTTGTGATACGGAGTGTGCCCCACCAAACGGGACCACCTCATCACATACCAATTACACCAAAAGGTGCATATGGTATCCTGATGTGTGGGCTTTCACGAAAGTTGATTCGGACGTGTGTGTGCGTTGGAATCAACCCGTATCCGTAAAAAGCCCCTTTATCGTGACTTTTGCAAGCTACCACTCCATTTTGTGTACGCTCGTTGGAATGTGACAAAACTTGCATTATTGGATTCGTGGTAGCACGCTGGTCCTGTGATCCAAGTTTCACGCGGTTCTGAGACAGTTGATCAAGCCGCCTATTTGCGGGCCCCATAGTTGACTTTAAGGGCAAATTTGTGATCGGCTCACTGGAATCCAAAATTGGACATACCGTTGAGTTCGTATCGATGTTTAGAATTTGTTTGACCTATAATTTGTCTCATTTAGAGATCTTTATCTCTGGCACGTATTTCGGTACAAGGTAGCCTACATGTGAACCTACTTTGATCCAAAATTATTGTTTTGCTCCTGTGTTTAAATTGGACGAAAGGGTAGTATTTTTTTAGCTATCTCGCTTATTCCGGGAATGTTGGTGGTGTTTATTTCAGCATCCGGAGGTGTTCATTCGGAGGCCCTAGTTTCTGATTCCTTGTGCTTGACATCTGGATCCTTACACTACGCAGCTTTCTTGCCAAGCAATTATACCTTGTCATTGTATTGTGATTTATATTTTATATGATGCATGTCTTTTATTTCTGTCATTTAGTTCATATATTTTAACTGCTATATATAAACTGCACGTCCAAGAATAACTTGGGTGCAACAACGGTGGCATCGTACCTTATCTTTATTATATATTATGCATGTTGACCTAGTTTAACGAGACCAATACATAATTTAGAGGCATCATTATATTTCATTGGCCATGACACAATTGTTACAGGAGTGTGAGTCTCATGTAGGACACGAACTTGCGTATTGGGTTGGCCACCGGTACGTATGGGACGTACGACGGATAGGGATAACTGCTGATAGAATTTGCATAAATAGAAGCCTTGGCAGTTATTAGAGGTCTCATCGTATCATGGATATGATATGCTTAGAGCATGGGGTGGGAAGGACAACAAGTAAGACGTTTGGGCTCCTTTGTACTTTCTTTGTGTAACCCGTACGCTCCGCCGGAGATGCGCGGTCATGATGACCCTTATATTATTATTATTATTATTATTATTATTATTATCAGGCGGCCTCTAACGTTCAAAAGACGTCATGCTTTTTAGGCCCCTGATTCTCTGAGAGAATCATGCCAATCCTATTTTGGCCAGATAGCCTATGTGTTGGAAAGTTATTCTCAAAGTGCATTCACATAGAAGGGTAGGCGACCCATTGGATATTTATTTTTTAGTACTTTATTGGCATGCTTCTATATATTTTGTTACGTCCCTCTGAGGACCTGGTCCCTTTCCAGGTGTAGACGATCATGACTATTCGTAGGAGCATGGATCAGGACTTGCTACTCCATTCTATTTGAGGAGGTCTTCTCTTCGAGCCTCATTGTTCATTAGATGTACTTATTTTGTTTCTCTCACATTCTAGTTTGGTAGTGGATTTGTCTCCACCCAACTACTTATTCTTATCAAGCATCTTATACCTGATTCAGTTATATAGTTGATTGGCTTTTCATTTTTATTTGTTTATGTGGATAAGATTTAGTTATGCCCTGTGACTTGTGACAATTATATACCACTTATGAATTATTGTTCATAATACAACGTACGTATGTGTTATGGTTTCCATATATTAGAGTCTCCATATACATACGGCTGACATGCTTACGTATTCCTAGTCCTATGTATTTTCTGACTGGGGCATGACATATTTTTAGTGGTGGCCCATGCAGGTCGAGAGTATATTGTCTCGGTTACGTTACTGTACCGAGCAAGCCTGTACCTAGGATTAGAGTTTTAGGTCTCATCCATATTTGACTATGACTCACCTTCCTTCCAATCTGTTCTATTTAAATAATTGTATCCTGCTTGATTCATGTACTTCCCTAATAGTTCCTTGAGTATAGCCTTCTCCTAGAATATAGGAATCCTTGTTGTTAGGATGATAATTAGGGTAACATTCCTACTAAGAATACAACTAGAATATTGGCACATCACTAAGTTTAGAATACCTAATGAACCATAGCATCCCTTACTTGTAGATTAATTGACCATTATCCCTTGATATATTTATGAAGGACTTGAGAGTAGTATAGACACTATTAGGGTTAGTTAGAAATTTGACCATATCGTTTGACCCTAGCATTGAGTAACCAATAGAAATCCAAGGTTGAATATTAGGACTAAACCTAACTTTCATAGTGAGATAGTTTTAGAGAACTATAAATTTAGCTTATTGTCTTGATATTAGTAGAACAGTACCTTAGGAAGCCAAGAAGAATGAATATAACATTTTCTTTGATCATATCTCGAACACAGAGATTAGCATACCATATTTCCTTAGGAAACCATAATGTTATCAAGAGTCTCTCATTTTAATTTCATATCTTGTTCCTCCGAAACCATAACGCTCGCTAATTGTGCGACGACTACAACTTTCTTTCATCTTTCAATTCGTGCCACCTAACCCTTCTAACTGTAGGCCAAGTGATTTCCTTTTATGATAGGATATATAGTTTACTAGGATTAAAGTTGTTAATCTTGAATTTTGAAATTCTGTGCTTAGTAGTTAGAACTTGATAGTTTGAGTTGTTCATTTAGATTATGATTTTATGATTATCCTTTAGTTTCAAATCAAGTAATCTGTTCCACGTATCTCAATACAGGTTATGTCTTATTTCACTTGAGAGCCAGTAACTTCTCCATTCTTAGTATTAATACTTTTGTTCTATAAATACTATGAAAGACTTAAGGTGACCATTACCTATGGAGTTTTATAATGCAATAGGATACCTTAATAAGTACCAAGATCTTTCCCTCTTATACCCTAACAAGATTTTCTACTTTATTTACAAGGACAAGGTTAATTTATAGATTCCCCTTAAGGCAGTTATATTATTAGTTAATTCATGTAAGTTGGGAAGTATGCCTCACAATCTAGTATCACATAGTCTCGACCTATTAATGAAGTGTAATTGAATGACATTAACTATATGCTAGCATAAGAATATAGTGTTTATCCAGACTGTAGAACTTAGAGGCCCATACCTCCATTTGGTCGACTAGAGACTTAGACAAGGAGTTAGTATGACAACTGTAGAGGCAAAACATCGGACGAGTCTCATTTTCTTGGTGAATTTGAATTATTTTGTACCTTCCCTCATCATAATCCAGCGTACTTATATTTTCTGGACTACCTCGACTTATGCTACTATTATAGCTTAGTTTTACAAGCTTATTCTTTTATCGAGCTTGTTCATAACATATGTGTTATTGGGGTCTGATCAACCACACTAATACAATTGTCTATTTAGAATCAGAGTATTATGGTCTGATCAACCTTAGTACGCTTGGTTCGCTCTTCGCATGACTACTTTACATTGATTGAGGTATAGTTGACTCAGCTTGTTAGATAAATATACTTGCCCTCTAGACATGTCAGAGCATATTATATCAGGTACATAACTGTTCTGATATGAGCATGTGAATAAGAATTTACCAAAATAGGATTTTAATCCACAACTGCATTGACAACTCCCTTTTTGAATTCTTTAATCGCTTTGAACCCCATACTTGTATTTTATCACCTCCTCCTTGAATTCTTTATTATTGTTTTTCATCTTTCTCTATTTCGGAAAGACGAACACTCGTGCTTGATATAAGTTTGATATACGGAGAGTACTAGACATACTCTATAGGCCAATCACATTACTTTGTGACTATCTTTTGTAACTAAGGGCATATCATATGTGATATATTTGGTGTTAAAATTTTAAGGATTGAATAGCACGATTAAATAAGTTGAGGAATATTTTTATTAAATGTATAGCCTTATATGATAGATGGGTAAATTCTAAGTTGGGTAGAAATTGCATTGTCAACTTAAAGTAATTTTTTTTTATTGTGATCAAGTAAGATCAGATTGAGAGATTTAAGTCATTTTAATTTGGAAATTTTTAGAAGAATGAATAAGATGATGAGGATTTAATAAAATTTAAAATCTTAATATGGCGGACCAAATATTTATACTTTGAGCACATGATTTAAATTTTGAATATTGGAGATTGAATTAACGATTTAAATCTTGAGAAAAATAAATATAACTCTAAACATGAACATTGATGGATTGAGTTCAAAATTTCATAATTTGATGATTTAAATTAAAAGTTAAAATTTGATTGTTGGATCACCTAATTGAAATATTGAGGATGGAATTCGAATTTTAAAATTGAAGAGTACAAAATTCATAAGTTAAAAATAGGAATAATATTTTATTAGAATTGTTTATTATTTACAATCTAGAGAAGATTATGATAGTTAAAAATCGTGATATAAAATTTGATATGGATTATTTAAATCTTGAAAATATTATATGGATTTGACTTAAATTTGGATGTTGATAATTTAAAAATTGAGAAGAGATTACAATAGGTTAAATTTTGATTAAATAATGGTTATTTTAAATTTGAAGTAATTACGATAAATTTGAATAGATTTTATTATTTAAATTTTTGGAAGAGATTGCGATAGACTTGTCTTATATACGAATGTGAAGGATTTAGCAAATTGTGCCTTATTTTTAATTTCGAGGACGAAATTTTTTTTTTAAGTTGGGTAGATTGTAAACTTCCTTACCCAAAAACAGGTATCTTGTGTGTATTTTCTATTTCTTGTATTTGTTTTAGATTATTTTTCAAAACAATTAAAATCCAATAATTTTATTAGCGATACTTCATCGTGGTTTGAACATTAATGATATAGGATAGCCCCAAAAATTAGTATCGCCATTCATAGGAAGTAGCCTACATAGGAGACACTACCTGTAGGATCTTTTTGTGGCACAAAAATTTGATTCCTTGGTGTTAGTATGACATTAGTGTAACGACCATAGATTAATTGTTAAATATTTAGATGATTTATATATATAATTTAATTGTGGTTATTTTTCAATTCCAACTTTTCTATATTAGCATCCCATAATTTCTTGTGCCAAGTTAGACATTTTTCCTTTTTATAGATGTGCATATTATTTACTATTAACCTATTTTGTGGATAACTATTTAATAATTTACTTAGTTAATTAGATAATATAATTATTTAATTTATACAACTAAATAAATATCTAATTATTAATTATAAAATATTTCATAAAATATTTTGAGTGTAGTATTTTATTAGAAATTTACAAAGAAATTTTCTAGAATTTATTTTGCATGCAATATTATTTTTGAATTTTTCCTCATCTATATATGTGAATATATGTTAATAAATATATGGTTAATAATAATAATAATAATAATAATAATAATAATAATAATAATAATAATAATAATAATAATAATAATAATAGTAATAGTGATAATAATAATCGAAATAAAAAAGAAAAGAAAGAAAAAGAAAAAAGAAAAGAAAAAGAAAGAAAACAAAACAAAAACCTAAACCTAAAACTCCTAACTAACTAAACAACACCCAAACCAAATCCTAAACAAACTAACTAGTACTATCCCACCTATTCCACAGCAGCAACCCAACTCCCCCTTTCCCCGTGGAGCTATCTCTCTCTCTCTCCATATATATATATATATATATATATATATATATATATATATATATATATATACATATCATAAAACCCTAAACCCTAACCCTACTCCAGCCCCCGCGCCGACCGCCGTCGCCCGAGATGCCCCGTGCCGTCTGTCGTCCGCGTGTGCGCACCGCGCGCGTGCACAGCAGCCCGAGTCTCCACCTTGGAGGTAACATATCTCTCTCATCCCTCATCCTTTTCTCGAGCGGTTTGTCCGTGCACGTTCAAAACCGAACCATCTAGGATTTTCTTCAAGCGGGACAAGTTTTCGTGCCCTAGATTGGTCAAAAAATTGACCAAAATTGGCAGAAAAACTGATCAAAAAAGTCCAGAATTTCAACCCAAACTCCCATGTTCATGCCTAATTTCCACAAACTTGTTTAGTATTTTCAAAATCTAATTAAAGGGTTTTCTTATCTATATAACCAAGAATATTATTGTTCTTTTACTTTTTATTAGTTTGCTTTAATTGTTAAATTATTCGACCTTCAAAACGACCAAAAACATAATAATTTAAAACTTTAATTTTGTGATACGGAGTGCGCTCCACCAAACGGGACCACCTCATCGCATACCAATTGCTCCGAAAGGCACGTATGGTATATTCTGACATGTGGGCTTTCACGAAAGTTTGTTCGGACGTGTGTGCGCGTCGGAATCAACCCGTATTCGTAAAAAATCCCCATATCGTGACTTTTGTAAACTATCACCCAATTTTGTGTATGCTAGTGGGAATGCGACGAAACATGTGCCATTGGATTCGTGGTATCACGTTGGTCCTGTGTGTCATGCTCCGCTTTTGCCCAATCGATAATCGTCCCAGGGGCGTGATGCCGTGCACGCGTAGGGCGCGCGTGCACAAGGACTAGGCATAATGATAATCTTAAGAACATATGCAACATAGTATGCAATTAAGATAACACACATTGAGGCATAGAAAAGGTTTCTTTTTATTGATAATGAACATCTGTTTATAGACTCTTGACCCAAAACGATAAGGATGCCACACAGGCTTACAACTTGGATACAAAATGAGATAACCGTTCCATATATTACATCCTTTACTAGAATTCAAACCGCAAAATACCTTGGGTGCGAGTCAGCACCATCGCCCTGTGGCTTCCAAAAGTGAGAGCGAGCTCCTTTCTGCTTATGTACTGGAGCTACCAAAAGTCGCATTACGAAAGCGTCTTGATTCAGGAAGGGGGTTGGAGAAAGCTTCAGCTCCTCGTCGCGTCGCCTTGGCTCGGGGAACCTGCTGCAACGAGGTTCAGTACTTCAAATAGTACTAGTGGGGCGAGCTAACCCAACTTAACCAAAATCTACAACGAGTTCATATGAGCATGCAACATTTATTATCATGTGATCTATCTACCTTGGCTTAGTTCAATTCTTCGCATAAGATAGAGTAAAATAACATAACCAAATGTGGCACCGCTCGGTGACTTTACTTGTACCGTCTGAGCCACCTGTACAAAACTTACCATTACCTTTCCTACCACGAAGACATAGTTAGTCTGCACAGTTTAAATATACATAAAAATCACTTGGTTGGACTTGGGATGGGTCGGCTGCCATTCTGCCTAAGGTGGCTAGCCCTTAGCGGACGCACGGACCCATCCAATGCTAGGACTACACTAGCAAATTGTTCTACCCGGGGCGAAGCGGTCCCAGTGCCCCGGCGATCGTTCGTAGAACGATATCCCATGTATACAAGTTGTCCAAGACCATTATTCCACAACCAACTAAGTTATCATATGAAACACATTTTCAAGCAATACAAGCAAGTGAACATAGTGCGTTTTCCATAGTTTAGGCTACTTTGTGTAAGGATCGCATTTTCCTTCCCATTTTGCACCATACCATGAACAGTTATAGATAAATGAATCTAACTACAACTGACACAAAAATGGTTATGTATATGACGGGCATGCACGCTACAGTGTGATCGTTCAGAACAATTCCATATGACAAGCATTATTAGTGTGTCAAGTCTACTTCTTTTCTATTTTGACTCAATCTTAAATGTTTCAGCATCGTTTGAATGGGATGAACAATGAGTATATTTATTTAGAATGCAGACTTGGAAGAAGGGAGCTAATCGAAATAAAGCCACTCACAAGTTGGTGAAGTAGGAGAGAAAAGGAAGAGCTTTAAGACTCCGTACGAGCGTCGTCTACCCGATCACCTCCATGCACCAACAGACGATCAATATCCCCTGCTTCGGTCTCCAAGGTTCGATACGAAATACGAAATCCTAAGAACGATAGCAATGAAACCCATTGAAACCGTTCAAGAAAACGCAAGTCATAAAATCAACAAGAAAGCAACCAAGCGGCTTCGAAAACGGGCAAGAAAACCAACACAACGGAAAGGCCCCTCTCGACTCTGTCGTCGAGTCGTTCCTTGAGGCACGATCCGTTGAATATGGGACCTGATTCCGAAGAAACCAATCCATAACTAGGAAAGGATCTTGATTCAATCTATCCCGCTTGGACGGTCTTAAGTATTTCTTGGCCGCGCTCCCCTAATAGGGGGAACGGGGCATTACATCATAACCATCCAAAAGAAAGTTTCATCCCGAAACTAAGGAATAGAACCTACCCCTAAGGAATAATGAAGAAAACATTTCCCTCATATCATATTCGAGTTCCCATGTCGATTCTTCGACCACGTGGTTCCGCTACAGAATGCGTACTAACGATACTGCCCGATTCCGTAACTGCTTTTCCTTACGTTCCAATATCTGTACGGGTTCTTCAGCGTACGACAAGTCCGCCTACAGATCTAACTGACCCAAGTCTACCACATGGTTCGGGTCGTGCACATATTTTCCTAGCTGAGACACATAAAAAATATCGTATACATCTGATAGGGCTGGCGGTAATACAATTTGATAAGCAACTGAAGTGACTCGTTTGAGAATTTTGAACGGGCCAACAAATCTCGGACTCAACTTTCCTTTTATCCCGAATCTTGTAACACCACGCATGGGCGAGACTTTTAGGAACACATGGTCCCCCTCTTGAAATTCAAGGGGGCGACGATGAACATCGGCATAGCTCTTCTGCCGACTTTGTGCGATTTTTAACCGTTCTATCTTCAGCCGAACCTTCTGCACTGTTTGTTCAACCAGTTCCGGCCCAAGGATTTGTCGCTCCCCAACTTCATCCCAGCAGATCGGTGACCTACACTTTCGTCCATACAGTGCCTCATACGGAGCCATCTGGATGCTAGACTGATAACTATTGTTGTAAGCAAATTCGGCTAGCGGCAGGTTGACATCCCAACTTGACTTGGAATCGATTACGCAGAGGCGCAGCATATCTTCTAGTACCTGAATCACCCATTCTGTCTGGCCATCAGTTTGAGGATGGTAGGCTGAGCTGAATTTCAACTTGGTCCCCATTGACGACTGAAGGCTTGTCCAGAAATATGAGATGAACCGTCCGTCCCGATATGATACTATGGAAACTGGTACTCCGTGAAGACGGACTATCTCGTCAAGGTAGGCCTGGGCAAGGCGATCGGCACCCCCAAGTACTTTTAATAGCAATAAAGTGTGCAGACTTGGTTAACCGGTCGACGATGACCCAGATTGCGTCGTTCCCCCGTTATGTCCTTGGCAGACCAACAATAAAGTCCATGCTGATGTGCTCCCACTTCCATTCCGGGATAGCAAGATTTTCCATTTCTCCGCCCGGCCTCTGATGCTCTGCTTTTACCCTCTGACAGGTTATGCATTGCGACACAAAGAGTGCTACTTCTTTCTTCATGCCGTGCCACCAGAAGACAGTACGAAGGTTCTTATACATTTTTGTACTCTCGGGATGGATCGCATAGGCTGTATAATGTGCTTCGGTGAGGATTTTCTTTCTGAGTTCTGAATCATTTGGGACGCATAGCCTTTCCTTCACTCGCAATACCCCATTCTCATCTACTGCAAAGTCTTTCGCCTTCCCCGCTTGAACTTGCTCTCGTATTTTCCGGAGGAATGGGTCGTCTCTTTGAGTAGATGTGACTCTCTCTATCAGGTTGGGTACAAATCGCATCTGAGCAACCCGCGTGCCGCGATAACGAATTCTGAGTTCGATGCCCATTTCTTCTAACTCCTTTTGCAACCTGCGTTCGATGGACAGAGATCCTGCAAAGACCCGACTCAACGCATCCGCTACCACATTTCCTTTGCCAGGTGTGTAGTCAATCGTCAAATCATAATCTTTTATCAATTCTAGCCAGCGCCGTTATCGAAGGTTCAGATCTGCTTGGGTGAATAAGTGCTTTAAACTTTTGTGATTGGTGTAAATTCGGCAAGGCACCCCATAAAGGTAGTATTGCCACAATTTCAACCCGAACACAATTGATGTCAGTTCCAGATCGTGCGTGAGATAATTCTTCTCATGCTTTCTCAGCTGTCTAGATGCATAGGCTATCACTCTGTCTTGCTGCATAAGTACACACCCTAAGCCCTGCCCTATAGCGTCACTAAAGATTTGAAATCCCAAAGTCTCGTCCGATAGTACAAGTAACGGGCAGAAGTGAGGCGCTGCTTTAACTCAGCAAACGATGCTTCGCAGTCAGCGGACCACTCAAATGCGACTCCCTTCTGTGTGAGGCGAGTCAGAGGTGAGGCAAGCTTGGAAAAATCCTTTACGAATCGTCTGTAGTAGCCCGCTAATCCGAGAAAGCTTCGAATTTCACTAACGGATGCAGGTCTCTTCCATTCGATAATGGCCTCCACCTTCTTCGGATCGACTGAAATGCCTCCCGCAAAAATGATGTGACCGAGGAAAGATACACTGCTCAGCCAAAATTTGCACTTACTCAGTTTCGCATACAACTTGTTGTCTCGAATGATTTGTAGCACAGTCCGCAAGTGCTCTGCATACTCTGCCCCATTCATCGAGTACACCAAGATATCGTCAATGAACACTACTATAAATCGATCGAGGCATGGCCGAAACACTTGGTTCATCAAACCCATAAAGGCAGCAGGGGCATTCGTCAAACTGAACGGTATTACCAAAAACTCATAGTGGCTATAGGAAGTGCAAAAGGCTGACTTCGGCACATCGTCCGGCTTAATTTTGAGCTGATGATAACCCGAACGGAGATCAATTTTCGAGAACACTGTTGCAGCTTGTAACTGATCAAAAAGATCGTCTATCCTAGGGAGGGGATATTTGTTCCAAACAGTTGCTTTGTTTAATTCTCGATAGTCGATGCAGAGTCGCATCGAGCCATCCTTCTTTTTAACGAACAGTACCGGTGCACCCGACGGAGACACACTAGGCCTGATATACCCACGATAAAGCAGTTCTTGCAGCTGAATTTTCAACTCTTTTAGTTCTGCCGGTGCTATTCGATACGGAGGTTTGGAAATGGGTTGGGTTCCTGGAAATGTGTCGATAGTGAACTCTGTCTCTCGATCGGGCGGCATACCGGGCAACTCGTCAAAGAACACATCAGGAAAATCTGCCACAAGGGGAATGGACTCAATGTTTGTGCAAACTTGCTGAGTGTCTCGAACGGAAGCCAAGTACCCTACGCAGCCGGAGTGAATCATCCGTCGAGCAAACATCGCTGATATCACCATGCAGGCCTTTGACGCTTTCAATTGTGGACTGCACGAATAGCAAAACTCGATCTCGCCAGGAAGATGAAATACGACTTTCTTCTCCGCACAATCGATAGTAGCTGAACAAGCGCCTAGCCAATCCATTACCAGAATGATGTCGTAGTCCCCTATGTCTAGAACTATCGCATCAAGTGACAGTTTCCTCCCTCCGATGCAAATATAGCCGTCACGACAAACTGAATCTGCAGGCAAGCTCGTACCTGACGGTGTACTGATGCTAAGCCTTAGGTCTAACGGGGTTTGAATGAAATTGTGTTCCCTAGCAAAGTTTGTTGACACAAAACTATGTGTGGCACCAGAATCAAACAATACTCGAGCAGGTACATCATTGATGAGTAATATACCTGACATCGTTGCATTTGAGGCGAGTGCCTCATCCCGAGTCAGATCATAGACTCGGCCTTGAGCGTTCTGCTGTGTCGTCTGATTTGCTCGAAGTACTTGCCCCTCGTCCTGAGGCATACAATTTTGTTGTTGTTGCTGGTTAGGTCCACCTGCCCGACAATTTTCTGCCATATGCCCCTGACCACCGCACTTAAAGCACGATCCATTGAATACTCGACAGTTCCGAGCATGTGTCCAGTATGATTACATCGGTGACAAACGAGCTCGCCACCTTTACCCTGATTTGTACCCTTGTTATCGCCATTATTGGAGCGCTTAGGCCCATTGTTACCCCCTGTGTTGCTAGGACACTTGTGATTAAGATTTTGTATAGCGTCGGTACGAACTGGTGGGTACTGCGATTCAAGGGAGAGAGCGTGGTTTAGGGACTCACGCATGGTGCAGTATTGAGAAACGATGACGTGGGCACGAATGGAAGGTCGCAGTCCTATCTAAAATCTTCGTGCACGTGTCTCTACATCACAAATATGAGACTTAGCAAACTTTACAAGTCTATTGAATTCTGAAGCGTACTGCCGTACGGACATGTCTCCCTGCTGCAGATGGGTAAACTTGTCTTCCATCTCGCGGCGGACGGCGGGTGGAAGATACTCCTCTTCGAAGGCCTTACGGAATACTGACCAGGAGATAATCGTTGTGCCACCTTCACTCAATAAAGCTTGTTTGTGCACGTCCCACCAATCATGGGCGTTTAAACGGAGCTGAAGTTGGGCGCAAGCGACTCTCCTGGTTTCGTCCATACGGAGCACTTCAAAGTGGTCTTCTAACTCGACCAGCCAGTCTAACGCCACGGAAGGGTCTTCGGTCCCCTTAAAGGTAGTATGGCACATTTTCTTAAATTCTGATATCTTTAGGATGGACCCCTTATCATCTGAAAGTGGAGATTTCGGAGAGCCCAGAGGTCCCAAAATGTCAGCTACAACTGGAGCTGCCACGACAACCGCGGATGCAGAATGATTTCTGGCGACTAGTGTCGTCACTATCGTTTGCAAGGTATCCATTTGCTTCTACTGCATTTCGGCCTGAGTCCGTTACGCCAGAAATTGTGCTTCAATTCGAGACTCAAATTGATTCTGTCGTAGTTTGGCTTGTCTCTGTTGCGTTTCCATCAGACGCATCATTCGTTCGAACGGATCAACAAAGGGCGCGGCAGCCAGACTCCCTGATTGCCTGACGTACCGGAACTACTACCTTGCACTTGCGCCACCACCTGCGCTTGTGCACCCGACTCGGAGGCCGTTCCTTCAAAGAAAAGTAACTTATACCAGTCTCAAGTATATTATGGACTCACTATATGGAACGCATCTCATTTTGCACCAATCAATTTCAAGAGTTAACTCGGACGGGACAAGGTCATCTTAGGAAAACTTTTCGACTCGAGATCAAAGGATCTGAAGCTATGCTCTGATACCAATATGTCACGCCCCAATTTCGCCGAATCGATAATCGTCCCCCGGGCGTGATGCCGTGCACACGTAGGGCGCGCGTGCACAAGGCCTAGGCATAATGATAATCTTTAGAACATATGCAACAGAGTACGCAATTAAGATAACATACATTGAGGCATAGAAAAGGTTTCTTTTTATTGATAATGAACATCTGTTTACAGACTCTTGACCCAAAACGATAAGGATGCCACACAGGCTTATAACTTGGATACAAAATGAGATAACCGTTCCATATATTACATCCTTTACTAGAATTCAAACCGCAAAACACCTTGGGTGCGAGTCAGCACCATTGCCCTGTGGCTTCCAAAAGTGAGAACGAGCTCCTTTCTGCTTATGTACTGGAGCTACCAAAAGTCGTGTTACGAAAGCGCCTTGATTCAGGAAGGGGGTTAGAGAAAGCTTCAGCTCCTCGCCACGTCGCCTTGGCTCGGGGAACCTACTGCAACGAGGGTCAGTACTTCAAAGAGTACTGGTGAGGGCGAGCTAACCAAACTTAACCAAAATCTACAACGAGTTCATATGAGCATGCAACATTTATTATCATGTGATCTATCTACCATGGCTTAATTCAATTCTTTGCGTAAGGTAGAGCAAAATAACATAACCAAATGTGGCACTGCTCGGTGACTTTACCTGTACCGTCTAAGCCACCTGTACAAAACTTACCATGACCTTCCCTGCCACGAAGAGATAGTTAGTCTGCACAGTTTAAATATACATAATAATTACTTGGTTGGACTTGGGATAGGTCGGCTGCCATTCCGCCTCGGGTAGCTAGCCCTTAGCGGACGCACGGACCCATCCAATGCTAGGACTACACTAGCAAATTGTTCTACCCGGGGCGAAGCGGTCCCAGTGCCCCGGCGACCGTTCGTAGAACGATATCCCTTGTATACAAGTTATCCAAGACCATTATTCCACAACCAACTAAGTTATCATATAAAACACATTTTCAAGCAATACAAGCAAGTGAACATAGTGCATTTTCCATAGTTTAGGCTACTTTGTGTAAGGATCGCATTTTCCTTCCCATTTTGCACCATACCATGAACAGTTATAGATAAATGAATCTAACTACAATTGACAAAAAAATGGTTATGTATATGACGGGCATGCACGCTACAGTGTGATCGTTCAGAACAATTATATATGACAAGCATTATTAGTGTGTCAAGTCTACTTCTTTTCTATTTTGACTCAATCTTAAATGTTTCAGCATCGTTTGAATGGGATGAACAATGAGTCAATTTATTTAGAATGTAGACTTGGAAGAAGGGAGCTAATCGAAATAAAGCTACTCACAAGTTGTTAAAGTAGGAGAGAAAAGGAAGAGCTTTAAGACTCCGCACGAGCGTCGTCTACCCGATCACCTGCACGCACTAACAGACGATCAATATCCCCTGCTTCGTTCTCCAAGGTTCGATACGAAATACGAACTCCTAAGAACGAAAGCAATGAAATCCATTAAAATCGTTCAAGAAAACGCAAGTCATAAAACCAACAAGAAAGAAACCAAGCGGCATCGAAAATGGGCAAGAAAACCAACACAACGGAAAGGCCCCTCTCGATTCTGCCGCCGAGTCATTCCTTGAGGCACGATCCATTGAATATGGGACCTGATTCCGAAGAAACCAATCCATAACGAGGAAAGGATCTTGATTCAATCTGTCCTGATTGGACAGTCTTAAGTATTTCTTGGCCGTGCTCCCCGAATAGGGGGAACGGGGCATTACACTATGACCCAAGTTTCACACGGTTCTGATATAGTTGACCAATCTGCCTGTTTTGGGCCCTACGCTTGACTTTAAGGGCGAATTTGTGATCGACTCACCGGGATCCAAAATTGGACATACCGTTCAGTTCGTATCGACGTTTAGAATTTGTTTGACCTATAATTTGTCCCATTTAGAGATCTTTACCTTTGGCACGTATTTCGGTGCAAGGTAGCCCACATGTAGACCCACTTTGACCCAAAATTACCGTTTTGTCCCTGTGTCCAAATTGGACTAAAGGGTAGTATTTTTAGCTATCTCGCTTATTCCAAAAATATTTGTGATATTTATTTCAGCATCCGAAGATGTTCATTCGAAAGCCATAGTTTCTGATCCCTTGTGCTTGACATCTGGATCCTTACACTACGCAGCTTTCTTGTCATGTAAGTATACCTTGCCATTGTACTGTGATTTACATTCCATATGATACATGTATTTTATTTTTGTCATTTAGTTCATATATTTTAACTGCTATATATAAACTGCGCGTCCAAGAATAACTTGGGTGCAACGATGGTGGCGTCGTACATTGTCTTTATTATATATTATGCATGTTGACCTAGTTTAACGAGACCACCACATAATTTGGAGGCATCATTATATTTCATTGGCCGTGACATAATTGTTACACGAGTGTGAGCCTCATGTAGGACACGGACTTACGTATTGGGTTGGCCACCGGTACGTATGGGACGTGCAAGTGATAACTGCTGATAGAATTTGCTTATATAGAAGCCTTGGCAGTTATTAGAGGTCTCATCGTGTCATGGATGTGACATGCTTAGAGCATGGGGTGGAGAGGACAACAAGTAAGGTGTTTGGGCTTCTTTGCACTTTTCTTGTGTAACCCGTACGCTCCGCCTGAGATGCGCGGTCATGATGACCCCTATATTATTATTATTATCAGGCGGCCTCTGATGTTCGAAAGACGTCATACTTTTTAGGCCCCTGATTATACGAAAAAATTATGCCAATCCCATTTTGGCCAGATAGCCTACGTGTTGGAAAGTTGTTCTCAAAGTGCATTCCCATTAGATGTTTTTTTTAGTACTTTTTTGGCATGCTTCTGTATATCTTGTTACGTCCCTCTGAGGACCTGGTCCCTTTCCAGGTGTAGACGATCATAACTATTTGCAGGAGCATAGATCAGGACTTGTTACTCCATTCTCTTTGAGGCGGTCTTCTCTTCGAGCCTCATTGTTCATTAGATGTACTTATTTGGTTTCTCTTATATTCTAGTTTGGTAGTGGATTTGTCTCCACCCGACTACTTGTTCTTATCAAGCATCTTATACTTGATTCAGTTATATAGTTGATTGGCTATTCATTTTTATTTGATTCTGTGGATGAGATTTAGTTATGCCCTTTGACTTGTGACAATTATATACCACTTGTGAATTATTGTTCATAATACAGCGTAAGTATGTGTTATGGTTTCCATATATTAGAGTCTCCATATACATACGGCTGGCATGCTTACGTATTCCTATTCCTACGTATTTTTGGACTGGGGCATGATAGATGTATATTCCATTTATTGGTATAGCAAAACTTTGGGATAAGTTCAACCGCCTCACTCAAGAAAATAAGACTGTGGAAGAGTACAATGCAGAGTTCATTCGTTTGAGTCATTTTGCCCCTACTATGATCCTGACAGAAGAGGAGAAGGCAAAGAAATTATTTAATAGACTTAGCTTTGATTTAAAGAGGTTAATCGGCTCAGTTGTACCTACTTCTTACACGGACGTCTTTGTCGTACCTCGACGCATGGAATGCGTCATCATGAGAGATTCTAGCCAGAAGAGGCCGTATGCACTAGAACAAGACCGAGCATAACAGGAAGGAGCTACAAAGCGACCACAGATGAATCCACTACAGAGAGAATTTACACCACTAGCACTAGTCCTTCATACTTGTTACTATTGTGGCAAGTTAGGCCATATTGAGAAAGAATGCAGACGCAAATGGGGATTATGTTTAGCTTGCAGATCTACCCAGCATTCAGCTAGGGATTTCCCTTAGCGTCGAGAAGGAGCACCGATGGTACACCGACAGGTTTTACCAGCACCGAGACCAACCCAGCAGCTACCTAGGCCAGTTTATCTAGCCACCAGAGCACCACAAGCGGGAGATAGAGAATTCAGACCACCAGCTCCAGGAGGGTATCAGCCGAGGCTACCCTTGGCACCACAAGCAGCGCTCTTCCAGCAGGCCCAACAGCAACAGAGGGCACCAGCACAAGGAAGTGGTTAGGCTTTTGCGATGACATTGGAAGAGGTGCAGACTCGAGGAGTAGCAAATATGGGTAAATTTTAGTTAGATATAGTGGAGCATATTACTAGCACTATTTTAGCAGGTGCTTGTTAGTTTTACCCTCTAGTCTATATTCCTAAGTATTATACTAGCACATGCTTGATAGTCTAGAGTGGTAATACGTAGGGTGTACATAATGATTTTTCATGGTCAAGACTTGCAAGTGGACTTATCAGTTGGATTTTTTCTTCAGACAGACGGATCAATAGTGTCCAATTTTTCAGAAGCCGAAGTTTATCTTAATTCTAATCAGAGTCTTTCAATAGTGGAAAATAATTTTTCATTGCTTCCCTAGACATTCTGTTTGTATGGGAAAAAAAACCTCAACCTTTTTCTCGATTTTTCTTGCTCATTGTCCCTTATCCTTCATTTTTGTAGTTCCACACACATGTCCTGCAACCGTGCCATCTCTTTTGGAAGACACGCTTCCTGGCCTGTTATGATTCGTTCTTTTTAATTGCGAGGATACAATTCTTTTAAGGTGGGTAGATTGTAAACCCCCTGATTTTCAAATAGGATTATTTTGGTAATTATTAATTTTTATATATTAAAAGAATTATTTATTTAATTAATAAATTATTAAAATAATTTCTAGAACTTAGATGCCCTTTAGTGTAGTCTTAATGTCTTGAATACAACACTAGCTCTTTTTGTCAAACTAACTTTGCATAACAGGCTTAGGGAGCCAAATTAGGCTCATGGCATGGATGTCTCTCATAATTGTGAAATCCTACGCTTTGTTTTGGTCGCACAACAACCGTGACACTTTTTGACTCAAAATATGACACTTGGACACTTTTCCGTTGTGGTCAATTTAGAAGAGCAACATGAATCCAAATTCTGACACGGACTTTTATAACCCCTAGCCTAACACGACAAACTATGCACATGATATTAGTTTCATATTTATTTGAGTCCTCGTAGGCTCTAAAAATAATATAGAAACATCATGCATTTTAATTGGTAAAAAATGACCATTTTTGATTAATTGCACCTGACCGAGCCCGAACCCCCAACTTGAACCCTCAAACTAACTTGACTAAATCATACACAATACCACACACCCATCCCCTACCTTTCTACACACCATACACCAATTTCCCCACACCAAATTATATTTTTATATTATTTAAATTTAAATTCAGCTTTTACCCAAAATAGCATAAACTTTGGACTAGTTTAACATAAAATGAACCGTGTACATACATGAATAGAGGGGGGGACCAACCAGCAGCCAACACCCATGGGGTCAAGTTTTAATGCAATATTATTATTGACCTTAGGTTTTTAACTTGAAATCCCCAACCTTTTTACCTCCCTTCCATTATTACTACATGTAGCTATAACTCCTAGGGAGTAACCCCCCAACCCATACATTCGGCCAACCCATTCATTTTCCAACCAAAAACTCCACCTCTCCTCTCCCTCTTCTCTTCTCTTCCTCTTCCTCAAGGTCATCTCCTCCTCCTCCACCTCATTGGAGCTTCGTCCGACCCTAACCCGAGAGCAACTCCTCCCTCCATCCGTGACCCCGGAGCAACCCAACCGGCCCTAACCCACGGGTGGAATTAGCCATCCCCCTCATTCAGACCTTGGGATGCCCCTCCATCACCCCTTGGATCGCCTCCCTCGAGCCTAGGCCGGCCATAGTGATGGTGCAACCACCCGGAGATCGAAAACCTCGCCGGAGCTCAACCAACCATCATATACATCAAGTTGTGGTAAACCTCTTCATCCTCTCCCTCCCACATGATGTTATCGTTGTAGGGAGATATGAAAACAACTATAATTGATCTATGAATCACCCTCCCCATGTGTTTAACCCATGCACTAAAGCCTAAATTGCATGTATATGTTACATAGATGTTGTAAATAAAAATATTGAGGAGTTGTCTATAGTTAATTACTTTCAAATTATTATAATTATTATTCATAATAATATGAACCAAATTTCAGATTATATATATTAAAATATGTATTTTAGTGGTTTAAAGAATGAATAATTGATAGGTAGGTTGTATGGATAATATTGGTGAATTAGTGTACATGTTATATTATTGTAATATAAAAAATATGTGTTTCACTATAGTTAAATAAATTTTATAATATTAATAATAATAAATAAAAATATATATGTATTAAGACGTTTATTTAGTGGCTTAGTTGATGAACAAATGAAGGATAAAATGCATACATGGTAGTAGTGACTATGTATAGTTATATTGCATGCAAATATATGAACTTGAATATAAAAGTGTGCATGAATATATTAATAATTAAAATAAATTTCAGAATATTAAACTTAATTATTTTCGTATTTTAAGATGTTAATTAGTGAAATAAAGTAGTTCCATGCAGGTTTAATTAATCGGTTAGCGTCATATAGCGTCTTGTGATATTGAACCATACCTACGTACGTGTAGGAATATGTTGTTTAACACACAAAAATGCACATACTTACGCGTGGTATATTAATGTACGAGATCCTCGCGACGTAATAGAGTAGCATGGCACGTTGTTCGAGGCCATGCTAATATTTAGATTATTGGCAAGGTACGCCAAATATTTGTTGTTCCTGCGCAACGATCACTTGGTTAGTTTTCATAATCGATAGTCGAGTGGAATTGATTGGAGTACGTTGACAGGACAACTTGGATCCGCTATACTTCCGATTGACGACATTGGTCAGACAGCCCTACCGCAGCAACGAACAAGCAAGTGTACCTTGTCAAACTTACAGTATATCGTGTTATATTATTTGCTTGACTTTACTTTTATATATACATTCTTGTGATTTACCTGTTCACCCTAGGACCATGAGACGCTGCTTAGGATCCGAACGAGACTCGGGTGTCGACACCGTATGCGGAGTCAAGCAACGTCACTTAGAGAGTTGATACTGTAATGACCCGTTCCGTTCAAGCGGACTGTCGATTCAAACGACGAAAGTGCAACGAACTGACCCTCTTTGCTCAGCGAGAATACTCGTTTAAGGAAAAGAATTTTCAGACTTGGCCCTTCAGGAGTTCAGGCTTAGACTTTTAAAGGCTCGCTCGGAGTATCGTTCGACCGAGGCGAATCATCGCTAAGGTGGGTAGCTACGATGAACTTGTCTTTGCTTAGACGGCACACTAAAAATATAGACGATACATGCTAGTCGCTAGGTGAATCACCCTATGCATGCTAATAAAGAATAAAACGCACCTAGCTAAGAAAATAATCCTAACTTGTATTGCTTATGTTAGAACATGGAAATGAAATATTGCTTATAAATAGACCCTTGAATGCTACCTTTGCCTTGTGCAACTAGACCCCGTTATGCCTCGAGTAAAACGATATATACTTTTCGTAGTGCATTGTTCACTTGCTACACTGCACGCCCATAGATTATATCGCTCGATATGTCCCTTTACGGTTTTACTCCTCGCTTTACCTTAGACCCATGCCAAACATAAATACTTATGTTTTTATATAAATGCAATGCTTGTCTGCTTATATGTTAGTTTGTACTCGTTGCCTCATTTCAATGCTTATCACACAAATTATGCCATAATCAAGTAACACTATCCGTACCGTACATGCATCTAGTTAACCAGAAGACTATCAAATAGCTCTTTTGTGCAATATGAACCTGCAAGTATCCGGGACTAATAGGTCGCCAAGGCAGTCCCCGAACCAGGAGAATGCATCAAGTCAAGTTGAACTCTGGATGAGAATCATGTCAAGTTTACATTTGAACAAGAATTATGTCAAGCAAATCAAGTATCACAGCTCGTAGAGCAATGCTCGTTCAGAACAAGAATCATGGATTATCATGTCAAGATGTGAATTTGGATGACCTTAGAGACTTGCATGTCACAGACAACTTGTTTAACAAATGGATCTTCGGATCGAGTTTCACGAACGGTCTCCGGGGCACCGGGGCCGATTCGATCCGATCCGGATAGAATCTTCTAGTTTAGTCTCTCTTATACTGGACGGGATAGCTTATAGCGCACCTTGTTCTTTCGTTGTATACCATCCTCGTCCATGACTATGTCCTTTATGGCTATGTCAGCGACTCCAGTTCATATAGATAAGTCATCATCGCTTAGCGGCTATCCGCGTGAGAGTTATTGCATCGCATCAAGGATATCTGAAACACCTGAATGATCATGAGTATAACACACATGTATATATGGAGCATTTGAATATCTTATACAACACACCTGATAATTCGAGTAACTCGTGCACCCGAAACGTAACCTCACTCACTACACTTGTGTTTGCATATGCTATTATCTTGGATTTAATTATATATGCTCGTGCTTGATTTAACTTGGTTTGCCTTAGACAGGGATGGATAAATGGTAAGTTGGTAAGTCTTGTCGTGTTCCTTTATATCGCACGCCGTACTGCCACACGGGTTAGGCTTTACATTATTACCATGAAACTGATCCTAAGACAAGACTAGAAAGATAACTAAATAGATGGTGCACGAAATATATACAACGTGTTTGGATTTGTTGAGTGGACGAGAAACCTCTCCACTAGTGCATTCATGTACTGATAACTCAGCAGATTGCTTACAGGGTGCGGGAGAACCTCGTTCGGTGCGGATGCCTCATTCGTTCATGCTAAGGCGTGGAGTTCACTCTGAAGCCTTGGAGCGTTACGTCCAGAACTGAAAAACTTATACAAGACATAATGTTGAAACATCGCCTATACATTATTCCACAAATGTAACCACTTGGCATGCTTTTATTTTTTTTAGAGATAGTTGCTTGAGCGACTTGTAATCTCGGTCTAGCGCCGCTTGTAATAATTGTTCATATCAATAAAGAGCTTATTTATTTTTATACTTGTGTTATTCAATGCTTCCGCTATTGACGACTCTGTGAACTTATTACCAATTGCCTGTGCATTTCATATTCTGCTGCACTCGAACAATCTGTGTAACGTCGTTTTGTAAAATTGTAAGGGAAGTCAAACTGAGACTGCATTCAGTTTCCTCTTAGATGAAACTGAGAGTTATTGACTCTTTTTGTACTAAGTTTCTCTGAAGCTTAGACCTCTTACCGCCTGCTTGGATCACGGCCTTACACGGGCGCGGCTTACTCGTGCAGCATCATGCCCAGATGGGTCAAGCGATCATCCCGCGGGAGCGCTGGAGCGATGATTTGCACCTTGCGGGGATGGCTAATTGCCAACGGGATATTGGGGCATGACAGATACCACGGTCCCATTTTACGTGCTTGCAATACTAGCACGACAGACCATAGGACACCTGACACTGATTACATGTTACAGAGTTCATCTTGATATATTTCTTGTTACCAGGATCCTGTGTAGGATTATAGGCTTCATGGCATTTACAGACATACTTATATACTTGTACTTATGACTCGTGGTGATAGATAGAGGTCTTGGCCCTGCGTGTTACTAGGTGATACATGAGGTTACGTAGGAGGGAAGAGTCACACCATACTATAGGCTAAATTTGGTTTTATATATATATATATATATATATATATATATATATATATATATATTACTGGAGAGTATCTTAGTCTTTGTACCAGAGATTTGGCACATGTACTCGCCCTTCGAGATACTACTTGCCGCTATGGGTTCCCCGACATAGAGCCTGTAGTGGTTTCAGTCTGAGTATGAGTGATACTCTCATTTGTATTTTACTTAGTTGGTTACGTAGCTTGTCCTTGAGGATCTATTTTTACTGTACTAATTTTTTTTGGCTTGAGTGTTTATTGTACCTTGCTATATCCCTTGAGGACCTGGATCCGGATTATGTCCCCAGGTATAGCAGAGGAGGATTACCCCGAGGTTTATGGGACAGGAGCTAACATTGGAGCGGTACTTGCACCAGGGGACGAGGTTGTGCCAGCGGACTTCTCTTGATTACTAAGTTATCTTTTTTTTATGCTTAATGTTATTTATATTTGGACTTGGACTTTTGGACATATGTATTTGGTGTTATTTCTCTTTTCTTTATTCTGACCGTTTGTTCCCCGAGACACTACTATTTGGACTATTGATGGACAATTTCCTGTTATTTAATATCTTGACTGGACTATCATCTTGTATTGTGAGTGTGGTCTATGGATGAGATTAGATTTATATACTGTGGCAGATGTCGTAGACTTTTACTTATACTTAATACAGCTTAGGTGCACTCTAATGGGTCCATTAAATTGGGTTTGCCCAATGGAGTTGTACTGCTGACCATTGCCACGTGGCTAGTACCTTGGTATTTTGGGACTGGGGCATGACATCCTGCGTGATCCCTTCACGTTGCCTCGATAAATCTTAGTCTTATATATACCTCTATTGATAGTCATCCGCGCAACTATATTTGAGTCATATCATGTCGACACGAATAACCGCTTGACTATTCTTCAACATCCAAGCATCATTCTCTATATTCGCCTTAGCGATAATCTGATATATTTCTACGGGTCGTCATTCTAAGTCTGACTTAACTTATCGGAATGATATCCCAAATCTTGCTCGTAACTCGCTCGCACCAAAGGATCTGCGTACGCAATATCCAACACGACTTAGCCAAAAGGCTGCGTGCATAGCTATCCCGTCTGAACGATACACTAGTCTCGCACGCAAACTTGATAGTATCAAGGTAAAGGTAGTCTGGTTTGCATATAACTTGTAAATTCTAGCACGAGTATATTCCCATAAAGTCCTATACAGTTGGCACAAAGGCCATCGCATTACTATCTCATACAACCAATCATATCATTCGCATGCACTTACGAAAATATTTAGACTCATTGTATGGAACATCCCAACGGCCAACGAGAGAGAGTGTATTGTACATAATCCACAAACAAGCTTTCAAAACTGAGAGAATCGATACGAAGTCGAAGGACGTAAAGCCGTGCTCTGATACCAATATGTCATACCCCGATCTCCTGCAGGCTCGATCGTCCTTGCTGGACGTGAATCACCATGTTGCAACGCTCCCACAGGACAATTGTTCCCATCAGGATATGATATCGCACAAGCCTGGAGTTGCGCCAGCACAAGGCCAATACCAAAACGGGCGATTGATAACTAGTTCACTGAGTCTACATAGAGGAAACATAGAATAAACACAAGGATAAAGAAAAATAAGCTCTTTATTGATATTGAATAAGTATTACAAGCAGTGCTAGGCCGAGATTATAAGTAGCTCAAGCTCTCTCTCTCAAAACAATAAAATACGTGCTAAGCGGCTTACAACATGGAATGATCCATAGGCGATGTTCCAATATTATGTCATGTATATTTGCTTCAGCTCCAGACACAGCACTCCAAGGCTTCAGAGTTAGCTCCACGCCTTAGCACGCACGAAGGGGGTTTTCGCACCGAATGAGGTTCTTCCACACCCTGCAAGCAATCTGGTGGTTTATCAGTACATAAATGCACTGGTGGGAAGGCTTCTCGCCCGCTTGACAAATACAAACACGATATATAAGTTCTGTGCACCATCTATTAAGTTATTTTTCTAGTCTTGCCTTAGAATCAGTTTCATGGCATAAGATATAAGCCTAACTCGTGTGGCAGTGCGCCGTGCGATATATGAGTAACACGGCGAGACTTACCAACTTACCATTCGTCCTTCCCTGTCCAAGGAAAAACCAAGTTAACCAGCATATAATTTATGAAATAGAACAATAGAATGTGCATACGGGACTTAGCGTTAACCAACATGAATATATACGTAAGAAAACCCAATGATCGCATATCAACACAAGCATTACGAGCATGTTTCTGATTTAGGTGCACGAATTATTCACCTTACAAGTTTATTACTCAGATTACCCATTTTTAGCTTCATGCAAGATATAATTCAATGACTCATAAATGGATAGCCACTAAGCGAGATGATTTAGTCTATATGGATAGTTATCGCTGGCATAGCCATAAAGGACCACGATGTAGTCTTAAGCGAGAATGGTATGCGACTTAAAGAACACGAGGCATCACATGCCATCCTGCCCGAACACGAGACTACTTAGTCTTAAGGCGAGAATGACGTACAACGAAAGGAACACGGAGCGCTACATGTCATCCTGCCCGAACACGAAGACTAACACGATGTTCCGTCTGGATTGGATAAGCCCCAGTACCCCGACGACCGTCTGCATGAACGAGATTCTTTACCCTGTGCACAGGTTGTCCGTGACGATGCAAGTCTTGGGTCTTCCAGATTCACGAGATTTATGACACGTCATATTCAATTCTTGATTCATAACGAGTATTGCTCTACGAGCTGAGTTAATCATAATTCTTGCTTTGACTTGATACGATGCAGTCCCCTAGTTCGGGTACTGCCTTGGCGACCTAACTATCCCAAATACTTTCATGTTCATACTTGCACGAAATGGCTATTTGATAGTCTTCCAGCTTACTAGATGATGCAAGACATGTTTTGTATTACTTGATTATGGCATGATCTTACATGACGAGCCTCGAACGAGATGAGCGCGTACTAGTTAGCACGTAAAGCAGGCAAGTATTAAAATATTTAAAATATAAGCCTTTATACTAGCACGAGTCTTAAAGGGTCAGTGCGAGGATTAAAACCGTGCAGAGGCATATAGAGCGACGTATAAGTAAATCTATCAAGTTACTTCTTCTCTATCTTCTAGACAAGCAATACAAGATGGGATTATTCTCTTAATTAGGTGCATTTTATTCTTATTAGCATGCAATAGGTGATTCGCCTAGCGACTAGCATATATCGTCCATATTTTTATAGTGTGCAGGCCAAGTAAAGACAGGTTCATCGTAGCCATCCACCTTAGCAATGATTTGCCTCTACCGAGCGATACTCCGAGCGCGCCTCTGAAAGTCTAAGTCTGAACTCCTGAAGGGCCAAGTCTGAATTCCTTTACCTCAAGCGAGTCTTATCGCTGAGCTAGGCGGGGCAGGTTGTCGCACTTGTGTCGTTTGAATCAGCTATCCGCATTGATGCGGAGCGGGTCGTTACAGTTCGTACTCAGAGGATTGCGCCTCGGATTAGTGAGTGGGTTATCTTATTCTCCCACTCCTTTTGTACCTTTATTTTGTGGTGTATTATCCCAGGACATGTGTTAGTCCTTGTTTTTCTAGGTCTTTTGTTACCCTCCGTCCTTGGGACGGCGTATGTGTATTTTCTGGACCGCAGCTAGTTGTATATTTACGTACTTATGTATATTTCAGTTGATGTATCCTTACATTATGTCAACTCTTATGATTATGTATGCATATATGTTTCGAACGTCTTATCCATCGCATATATGATAAACTCTTTATTATTTTTTGTGTTTAATGGATTGAGATAGGACTTGTCCGACCATAGGAGTCGTTAGTGGCATGCTAGAGTCCTCCTACTTGTCTTATAGACAGTCGTGACCGTATCTCGGGGTACCTTTGTACTCTGATATATATAGCTGGCTTTGTCATGCTCCCGCTCTCCAGTATTCTGGGTCCGGGCCCTGACACCAGTCCCCCCTCCTCAGCTTAGGAAGAGAAAAGGGGTATTTCGGTCAAAAATTAACGGTCAACAGAGTTTACCGTTAGTTTTTGACGGAAGTAGGGGATATTGTACATTATGGTAAAGCAATGGGTGCACCTTGAATATGGTTAAATAAGGTGGGGTGCAACTCAAATTTTCTCTTAAATTATTTATTAAAGTTAATAGGGAAGCTATATAATTACGAAAGCTGTCATTTGGTCTTCCTAAATAGTATTACATGCATGTATAAAATAATATATATATATATATATAGTTAAGATTATTATCTTTTAGTCTTTCTAAGTAGTTTTAATAAAGATTAGAATAATTACAACAGCCTATTAGTCTTCCTAATAATAATATATAAAATACATGTTTTAAGAACAATCTATAAAATATGTGCAAAGCACGTACATATATACTAGTCTAATAAGAAAGGTTACATTTACCTAATTTTAATAATTAAATTTGTTCATTAAATATAACTAGGCAATCTATGTAATTATGCATAGATTTTTTTTAAAGAGAAATGTAGTTTTTTTTTTGGCTTTTGTCCTTTCCAAGTACATAATTTTTTAATTTAAATATGATTAAAATACGTGTAACACATGTGCATATATATATTTTTTTGAAGAGATAATTGTGTTACAAACTTTTCTGGTCCAAAGGCCTACAAACTCGACTCGAATGTCCCACACATCCCGGCCCGAAGGCCTGCACAAACTCGACCCGAAGGTCTCACACATCCTGGCTCGAATGTCTGCACATGTACTGCACTTGAACTGCACCGCTACTCACATTAATTCCTCTATAGAAAATTAAATGTGATTCTCTGTTGCTCGAATCTGCAACCTCTTTGGAGGATATGTCTCACTCTAACCACTTGAGCTAGAGGTCATTGGCAACACATGTACATATATACTAGTATTAGCATATATAATAAGAAAGTTGGCTTCATCGAAAATTTTCTTTTAATTCAAATATGTTATTTTTTTAAGTAAAAAAATTTTAATTAGAAGACTGTTTTTTTTTTTTTTTTTTGACGGATTAGAAGACTGTTAAAATAGGTGCAAAAGTGTTGTCATAGTATCCATATGATTCAAGTGGAGAGATTCTCTCCTTCACACAAGTCGAGGCACTGCCAACCGCCTACAGCCGGTAAACACAGCCGGGGCAACCGGGTGGACGCGGTTGCCGCGGAATCCACAATATAAAATGCCCCCCTTTTACCAAACTGTCATCGATCCCCATACTCCATCTCCCCCATGTAGGTATGATTTCCTTCTCAATATGGCATTTTTTTCCATTAATGAGTTATTAGGGTTTAATTCTGATCCTTCCATTGAAGCAAAGATCGATTAGGTTGGGTTTTGATACTCTTTTGCAGGGGCGGCGCCAGGACTATCACCGAGGGGGCAATCCTTAACATGAAGGTGCTCAAGTGCAAATTAGACCAAGAAAAAGTAACTGACGGTAGGGATTAAAGAAGGCAGTGTTTGGCTACTTAGTAATAACCTAATAAGCATTTATAAGTTTACATAAAAATTATACTAAAAACACAATATATGCCTCATTTCAATGGTAAAAGGGAAATCCATATATCTAGTATCTTCTATAAGCATTTATATATACGTTTGCATAAAACCTGATGGCGGTTGAATTTTCATTTCCACAACAAACTATCACTCCATATCAGATGGGATTCATCAGGTCTTCATTCAATTATCATGCAAAGCTTTCATTAGATATAATCTGCTGAAACTGTCCAACAATCCTGCAAAGTGTAGATTTGAGCAATTAGCCATCATCATTTGAACATACAAGTATTAACCATCATCATTTGAAGAAATTAGCCATCATCATTTGAATATTGTGCAAAAATAAAATCAAATCAAATCAATGCACAATTCGGTATTAAATAATTCTAGAAGTGTTAATAGAGGTGAGCATATACAGGACAAAAAAAAATATCACATTGATCAGTAAAAATCCAGTTACAAATTTATCTATTGAGAAGTAGAGAATTGAACATATTAGTATATTACCAAGGGAGATGTACTGAGTTGCCGAGTTGGGGACTGAAACTAGCAACTTTAATAGCTTGATCTAATACCAGCAAGAGGTCTCTTGCAGCAGGACTTCACTTGGGTCGCTCTAAAATTGTTCCAAAACATCAATATGTTCAGTAAAAATTTACCGAGTTGGAGACTGAAACTTGCAGCAAGAGATCTCTAGTATCAGGACTTTACGTGTTGCTGGACAATAACTATATTTAGAGTACTCAAGGTTGCCTTTAATGTTTCTAAGTTTTCTCACGCTGATGAGGATGATATTCTGAAATTTATTGTCGAAAAGTCAGATCCGATGGAAGAGTTTCTAAGTTTATTTTAATGCCTCTATGTCTAGATGACTGTGGTCTTTCATCTTCATGACTGCAATCCTTACTTTCTTGAGTAAGAGGAAGTGGCTCCAATCTTTTTAGTTTTACAACGAATTTATCAAGTACCATATTTGCGGAGCCATGTACTGAAAATTGTGTTCATTGTCCCCACGAACTTATGAAATTTTACCAGATTTTTTTTTTAAGTGTGAGTCATATTGTCTTAAGCCTGACCCCACAACAGCAAAACAAAAAGAGGGCAGGCAGCCAGCAGGCCCTAGTCCCAACTAAGTAAAGTGAATCATACTCTCATAATCGTGTCCTTACCACAGGAAAAAAAGAAAGGGCAGACATGCCCCAAGTCCCAGACCCCCACCACAGCAAAAGAAAAGAAAAGAGGGGGTTACCCCAACTCTTCCTCACCATCTTCTCCGTTTACTGTTCTTGAATGTTGTGGCAGGACGTTTGAGACGCCTTACTTCCTTGTCTTATATGTTTACTGTTCTTATTTGACTGACTGAGACAATAGATGTTCTATGTGACCCTAAGTGACTTGCTTGTAGTATGCACTCCCTTGTCTAGTTACAGTTGTGACCGTCGTACAATGTTCTATACCTTGTACGGGAGAGCTGGCCATGTCCGTCTTCGTTTTCCATTACTGGGCATAACAAGATTTTAGTGGTGGCCCATGCAAGTCTGTGTTTTTAGACTTGTGGGGTGTTATGGTCATAGGAGTCTCAATCAAAATTTGTCCCCCTTGATATCTTGCTTCATCTTCCTCGATACTACCGCTTGAACTGTTAAACTGCTTGCCTACTTGATCCTTCTCGTCCTGTTCTTGATGGTTCTTGTCCTTTTCTTTAGGGCTTCTTCAGTTGCTGGAGCAGCAGGCATGGCAGGACAGGGTTCCCCTGGGCAACAACGGGAGGTGGCACATGTTCAGAGTCAAATTCGAATAGAGCCAAAAATCGAACAAGCTGGCACAGTAGAACCAGAAGTAGGACATATCGAGCAACCAGCCCCTGAAATACTCATACCCCGAGCAGTATCAACAATACCAGTGGTACTTGACACCCCGCCATTGCTGAAGATCCTCTGGGGAATGATGGCTACGCAGCAACACCAGATGGCGGTGCAACAGCATCGGCAGTTTCAACAGCAAGAACAGAGCGTTTTGTTGAGTCAGGGTTTGCAGACAGCCCTGGAAAGAGGAGGAAGGACTGATTTGGGGGCATCGATTAGATTTTGTCGACTTAACCAAAGGTACTTTGATGGCACGGAGGACGCCATCACAGCAGATGCCTGGTTACAGGATATTGAGGTCATTATGGCAGCAGCAAGGGTTCCAGGTGATGAACAAGTTGATCAAGTTTGATTGCAGCTTCAAGACCTTGCCCGTGACTAGGGGGCGTCAGTAGAGGTTGGCTTGAGGCATCCCATCTCTTGGGATAGTTTCAGGGTTTGATTCAGGGCTAAATATTTTGGAGTTGTAGCGCAGTATGAGCTCCAATAGAGATTTATCGGTCTCAAGCAGGCCGGTAGAACAGTGGATGGATATGGAGCCGAGTTTTGCAGGTTGAGTAGATTTGCTCCAACTATGGTGGCTACGTTGTCGGATAGATCAATGAGGTTCCAGCAAGGACTTCATCTGGAGATTTTACAACTGGTAGAGGGGCACAACTACTAGACTTATGAAGAGGTACTAATAGCAGCTCGGAGGTACGAGCTTACCATGCAAAGGTTATCGGCAAGGACATGAGGCCAGAAGAGGTCTCATGCTCAGAGTGGAGGAGGAGGTGGAGGAGTACCTCGGATATCAGCACCATCACCTGGCGTTCGCATCCATGATTCAGCGCCGAGGAGGGCGGCAGTTTCGACGATGACAGTACCGGCTCGACAGTAGCCGAGGCAACAACAACAACAATGCTAGGGAGCACAGTTGCACTTACTGTGGCAAGGGAGGCTATACTAGAGATGCATGTAGGACAGCCAATGGATTGTGTATAAGGTATGGAAGTCCAGATCACCGGATTGACAATTGCTTGATGATGCAGAGGCCAGGAGGGCCAGTCCAACAATTACTAGCACTGCCAACAGCAGGGGCATGCCAGCAGAGAGGGCCAGCAATAGCAGTAAGGCCATTAGCTCAGCATCCGTAACTGACGCAAGCTGAGATGTACCAGCAGCAGCAGAACCAACAGCAGGGCCAACAGAGGCCATAAGAGCATCAACAAGGGAGACAGCAGCGAGGAGTACAGCAGGGCCAAGGAAAGGCATTCACCTTGTCTTTGGATGGGGCTTTAGCATCGAGCGACGTGGTGGTAGGTAACATTTTTGTCGCATCCTTTCTTGCTATAGCATTGTTTGATTCAGACGCATCTCATTCATTTGTATCCGCACAATTCGTGACACGTATTGGATTAGAGTTCGAGGCATTGCCAGAGAGGTTGAATATACTCATTGGTAATGGGCCCGTAGGAGTTAGTAGAATATGTATATCGCGTTCGGTCGTAGTGTGCGGGCATTCACTACCAGCACGGTTGATCGAGTTTCCTATGGGTAACTTTGACGTTATCTTAGGCATGGACTGACTGAGAGACAATCATGCTACGATATATTGCCATAAGGGTAAGGTATTATTTATAATCCCAGACACGGTAGGTTTTACCTTCGACAGATCTGTGGAAGACCAACATGAAAAGAGGATCGCAGCGACAGTGTTAGTAGAAGAACAACTCCCTGAGATAGTTAAAGATTTCTTAGACGTATTCCAGGAAGAAACACCAGGGTTACCCCCAGTAAAAGACGTTGAGTTTTGTATAGAATTGATCCCTGGGACAGGACCAATATCTTGTAAAGTTTACAAAATGGCACCATCAGAGCTAGACATATTGTATCAATATATAGAGAAACTGAAGTCAAAAAAGTTTATTCGAGCCAGTGGATCACCTTTGGGAGCGCCAGTGGTTCTATCGAATAAGAAGGATGGGTCATCACGGTTATATATCGAATACAGACAGTTGAACGCTGTAACAATGAAGAACAAGTATCCATTACCAAGGATCGATGATTTGTTTGATTAGCTAAGTAAAGCCAAGGTTTTCTCCAAGATCGATCTTTGATCAGGGTATCATCAAGTAAGAGTTCGGGAGCAAGACATACCCAAGACAATATTTATGTCACGATATGGGTATTACAAATTCTTAGTTATGCCATTCGGACTGACTAATGCTTCAGCAATATTTATGGATTTGATGAACCGCATTTTTATGCCATACCTAGATCAGTTTAGGGTGGTTTCCATAGACGACATTCTTATTTATTCCAGTAGCGAAGAGGAACATGAGGGGCATCTCAGGAAGGTCTTACAGATTCTAAGAGAACACCCGTTATATGCAAAGATCAACAAATATGAGTTTTGGTTGGATCACGTGTCATTCTTAGGTCATATCATCTCTGGAGCAGGAGTCGCAGTAGATCTGAAGAAGGTTGAGGCCGTAGAGAGTTGGCTAGTTCCTAAGACAGTAGCTCAAGTGCATAGTTTCCTAGGATTAGAAGGATACTACAGAAGGTTCGTAGCAGACTTTGCAAGAATTTCATTACCGCTGACTCGATTAACGCATAAGGAGGCTAAGTTCGACTGGTCAGCAGAGTGCCAAACATCATTTGAAGAATTGAAGAAGAGACTGATTTCAGCTTCGATTCGCATGCTTCCAATAGGTTCTGGAGGATTTACAGTATATTACGATGCGTCTGGCAAAGGACTTGGGTGTGTATTGATGCAACACGGAAGAGTGATAACTTATGCATCGTGGCAGCTTCGAGATCATGAGAAAAATTATCTGACTCACGATTTGGAGTTGGCGGCGGTAGTATTTGCACTTAAGCTATGGAGACATTACTTGTATGGTGATCGGGTGGAAATATTTACAGGTTACAAGAGCTTAAAATATGTATTCACCCATAAGGACTTGAACATGAGGCAGGGGAGGTGGCTAGAATTGATAGAGGACTATGATATGGAACTTCAGTACCATCCAGGCAAGACAAATATGGTAGCGGATGCTCTTAGCAGGAAAGGTAGTACATTTACGTTGACATCATAGCGGCATATCTTAGAAGATCTTCGAGAATTAGGGATTGGGATAGTACTTCCACAAGACGTAGGAGTATTGGCTACTTTATAGGTACAATCTACCATTATAGAAAGGATTAAGGCAACTTAAGCAGTGGATCCGAAAGTTCAGAAGCTTCGGGCTGAGTGTGAATCTGGTCTCAGGAAAGAGTTGACTATTCATGAAGATGGAACTCTTAGGTTCAGAAATCGTCTCTGTGTACCAAGTGGAGATATCCGGCAAGAAGTAATGACCGAGGCGCACAGTTCCCAGTATTCAATTCATCCAGGATATACCAAGATGTATCAAGGCATCAAACAATATTTCTGGTGGAATAGGATGAAGAGGAAGATAGCACGATTCATTTCTCGGTATTTGGTATGTCAGCAAGTGAAGGCCGACTAACAGAGACCAACAGAACTATTGCAGCTGCTTTCTATTTCGGAGTGAAAATGGGAACATATTACGATGGACTTTGTGACTGGTTTACCTAGATCCCCGTCTGGTCGTGCTGCAGTTTGGGTAATAGTAGACCGTCTCACAAAAGTAGCTCACTTTTTTCCCTTTCGAGTAGGGCAATCCATATAGCAGTTAGCGGAGATGTACATACGACAGATAGTAAGACATCACGGTGTCCCAGTGAGTATCGTATCAGATCGAGACACTCGGTTCACTTTAAATTTTTGAAAGCGTTTACACCAGAGTTTGGGCACTAAGTTGAGATTTTGTACCTCTTACCACCCTCAGACAGATGGAAAATCATAAAGAACCATCCAGACATTGGAGGATATGTTGCGAGCTTGTACTTTAGACTTTGGTGGGTCTTGGGAAGATCACCTATATCTCGTCGAGTTCTCGTATAACAACAGTTATTAGGCCAGCATCCAGATGGCACCCTTTGAAGCGTTGTATGGGAGAAAGTGTAGGTCACCATTTGTAGTGCCTCAAATTCTAATCCGACCGGGATGCGCACTATATAATTGGGCTTGTGGCTAGTCCGTCTGAGTCATAGTTTACATCTTTGGCATCTTCTTGCCATGGACGAAATGCGATGATCCTTTCCAACTCATGGAAAGGCCTCTATTGAAACGAGTCCAATAGTTTTCGTGTTTGGTTGCTTGGTTTTCTTGATTGCCGCTTTGAGATTTTGATTTGGTGTTGCTTTCGATTTGCTTGGTTTTCGTTGCTGGTTTTATCGTTTGGAGCTTTGATTCTTTGGGAGTTCGGCAAGGAAGGATAAGCAAGAATTCTAACTCGGTGCTCGTGCTATTGCAGGTCCGCGTAACTGAGGTTTGATCGTCGCTAGGCGGGATTCCTTGTTTTAGCATCTTTTTCCTTAACCAGTGAGTGGTTTGGACCCTTCTTTCCTACTTCTTCACGTCCACATCTCTAATGTTTCAAACGTTCACTCGAAGATGCTCGGTTGGACGCCTAGGAAATCCTTAGCCACAATGCATGCCAGCCACTAAGAAAGGAACATGGGAATTGTAGACTAATTTTACTATATGCTTGCACACCTTATAACTTGAGTTTGTTTATAAGGAAATTGGTTGTTGGTTGCGGCCTAGTGCCTCGGATAGAGTTTGGGCCTATGGGATACCAAAATCGGAACACCGCTTGAGAAAATGTGAACTGTTCCATAAGATATATATTGCTGCTTTACTTTTTTGTTTATTTCGATGCTTTGTATGATATATGAATTATTCATGCATTTGTATGGTCTGGGACAACTTGTGCACAAGGTTTGGCATTTCCTCGAAACAACATTCCGGGGCATTGGAACCGTATCGATCCGGAGGAAAATATTTGATTGTGCTAGTCACGATGCATTGCGGGACCTCCAGCAGGACTTGCTATCCGGGCTGATAGGGCGCACCGCAATGCTTGGAATAAGTTCCTAAGGTGTCGATCACACTAATGACCGCATAGAATAGAACACATGCTAATTTATTGTCTTGTGCAGATGGTAAGTATATGTAAAAACCATGATTCTGAAAACTATATTTTTATTATTATTTAATTATTTAAATTATGGTAAATATGAGCTAAATAGAAGAAATAGATTTTATTTGATTTTTATTTGAGGTGTTGGTGCAATTAGGAGATTTATGGAGCCATTATAAATTTTTCTTAATTTATTCCATGTAGGAGACCTTTGGACAGTTGCTAGCTTAATGGTGTGCACCAATATAATTTTCAGAATTTTCTATGTATAAATATGTATATATATATATATATATATATATATATATATATATATATATATATATATATATATATATATAGATATTAATTATAAAGAAAAAGGAATAAGAAAAAGAAAGAAAAAGAAAAGAATAGAAAACAAAATTCCTATTGGACTCTAACCCAACCCGCAACTCGTTTAACCAACCCCACCCCCCCCCCCATGTATACTTTTCTTTTCGCACGTATATATCAACAGCAGCAGCTCACCCCGCGTAAACTTTGCTTCCCCCCCCCCCCCCCCCCGCGTAAACAAATAGCAGCAGTAGTAGCAAACCCAACTGCACGTGTGAGCCTCCCATTCCACCGCTCCTTAACACTAATATTACTAATCTATCCTTGATCGTAACCTAAACCAATGAAAGGAAGCAACAGCAACAGTAGTAGTTTCTTAAACACTAAGTTTCCCTACCGCCTCTTGATCCCTATATATATTACAACTCTCCTAAAAATCTAATTCCACTTCTTACACCAAAGCTTAAACACTGTTGTGGACGTTTGCACTATACAGAACTTTTGCTCAGCAATTATACCTTGCCATCGTACTATTATTTACATTTCATATGATGCATAATTTTGTTTTATTTATGTATTTGCATTGGACCTTGTTTATGAGACCACCCCAGTATTATGGAGCATCATTAGGTTCATTGGACGTGACTCAGTTGTTACACGAGTTGTGTGTCTCATATAGATCCTGGATTACGTATTGGGTTGATCGCCTGTACGTATGAGTCGTGCGTTAGGGATGACTGCTGATAGAAACTTTGTATGCTAGTAGACCTGGCAGTTATTTAGAGGTTTTATCGTGTCATGGATGTGGCATGCTTAGAGTATGGGATGGGGGAAACAACAAGTAAGACATTTGGGCTCCTTTGCACTTTTCTTATATATAACCCGTACGCTCCACCGGAGATACGCGAGATAACCCCTATACTACTTGGCGGCCTCTGTCGTTCAAAAGACGACATGCTTTATAGGCCTCTGATTCTCCAAGAAAATCATGCCAATCCCATTTATGGCCAGATAGCCCACGTGTTGGAAAGTTGTTCTCAAATTGCATTCACTTAGATGGTTAGGCGACCATTAGATGTTTATATTTTAGTACTTTATTGGCATGTTATTATGTATCTTGTTACGTCCCTCTGAGGACCTGGTCCCTTTCCAGATATAGACGATCAGGAGTACCCACAGGAGTACGGACCTGGACATGACTCTATGTACCTGACTGAGGAGGTCTTACCCTCAGAGTATCTGTGATTTTATTACCACTATTTAGAGATTTTGTTGCTACTCCAGTATAGTCGTTTTGTAGTGGATTTGTTTCCACCCGACTATCAGACTTGATTCTCAACTTGGATATACAGTTGTTATTTAGCTCTTAATTCTTACTGATTATTTGTGCTGAGGATGAGATATAGATTATGTGTGACTTGTTGTGACAGTATATTACCACTGGTGGATTAAATATTCATGTACATCGTACGTGTGTATATGGTTTCCATATATTGGAGTTCGTATACATACGGCTGGACGTGTTACGTATTCCTAGTCCTACGTATTTTGGGACTGGGGCGTGACATGTTTTTGGTGGTGGCCCATGCAGGTCAAGAATATATTGTCTTGGTTATGTAACTGTACCAAACAAGCCTGCGTATAGGAATAGAGTATAAGGATCTCATCTATGCCTGACTGAAACCTCATTCTTCCTTAATTTTTACGCCAAAGACCCTTTACCCTTATTGGCGTAAAAGCCAAATGATTGTTGTTGGCGTAAAAGCCAAACAACTGCCTAGTTGGCATAAAAGCCAAATAACTGTCTTGTTGGCGTAGAAAGCCAAGCCATAAAGAAAATTTTTGACTTTACGCCACAGTAAATGACAAACTGCTACCCACGATCCCTTAGTCTTCCTAATCCTGCGTATGACACGCAAGCCACGTAGGTAACTGCCCCTGCGTAAACTTGAGGGTTCATGAAATATAGATAACCAGCGTAGAATAGCCTGATTAGGCGTAAAATGTAAGGATGGTGATGTGAGCGTAATTGTCATAGTCTTAGCTTTCCCAGTCATGACCAATTAGAACCAAATCTCGTACATTTAATGAAGAGATATGCCTCGAGCCCTGTGCAGCAACAACTTTTGACATGGCATCTGATTTTGTCTCATCTTGAGCGTAAAAAATTATCTCTGTAGGTAGCGTATTCAGAAGCCTCAACTTTTCTTCCTTTTGGATGCGTAAAAACGACTTGTATCAACTATGTCACTAAACGACAACCTGGGCCTCTGTGCAAAATCATCATCACAGCCGTCCTCTCGATCATCGTGCAGTACTTTTGTCAGATGTCAGGTTCACTGATTGTCTGACAAACTCATCCGAGGAAATACAAAGAGTTCCTTGTACAATTTTACGCTGCAAAGTATGTTATACTTTCAGACAGATTTTACGCGCAGAAATTTTTCGCAGATTTTACACGCAGAATTTTTTCGCAGATTTTACACGCAGAACCCCTACGCATATTTTACGCAGACAGATTTTACGCAGACTTTATGCAGTGAATCTTTTACACACAAACTTTTACACGGACAGTTTTGAAGCTCTATTTTATGCTGACTTCTTTGAATCTCTGTTTTACACCGACAACTTTGAATCTCTACTTTACGTTTCTCTGCTTTACGCGGGCAACTCTGAAGTCTTACTTTACGCCAAACTTCCTTGAAGCTCTGCTTTACGCAGCTAGCCCTGAAGCCATGTTATACGCGGACAAATTCCCCAGCATATTTCATGCTTCTCCATTCTATTTTAATACTTGCATCATGTTTGATTCCTGCACCTCTTCTCCTAATCATTGTGTATATCACCTGCAGAAAGATGGATATGCAAAAGGGATGTACTGTCTCCGATGGTGACACAACTCCTGGAGTCAATGGTCAGACTCAAGAAGGGACCTCAATAATTCCTAGTCTTCCGGGACCCGATGGACAGATTCACAATCTAGTTCCATCTGATCTTCCCGTTCCACCTAATGGAAACCTTCTAGTATCATATACACCGCAGGATGGCCAGGCACAATTGTTCCAGTTCTTCCAGATGATGATACAGGAACAGAAACAGCAAGCAGCAGAACAGAGACAAGAGTTCCTAGCAGCTCTTGAAAGGATGGCTGCACAGGCTGCTGTACCAGCTCAAGCACTAGCTCCAGTACCTCGAGCTAGAGTTGGTTCAGTAAGGACTTTGTATAAATGGGTCTGAGGCCGTACAAGGGTATTGAGAGCCCAGAAGAAACTACCAACTGGATCACACACACTCAGAAGTTATTAGAGGCATCACAGCTACCTGCAGACCTATGGATGACAGGTGTAAGGACGTTTCTAGATGGTAATGCTCATCACTGGTGGTAATCCATGGAGCGCCAGTTGGGTACATACCAGACTTGGGAGCAGTTCTTGGAATGCTTTGAAAGGAAGTACTTTCCGGACACCGTCAGAGATGCATTGTACGATCAGTTTCTCCACCTGGAGTAGGAGAACAGAACGGTGGACGAGTATGATGTCGAGTTTAATCGCCTTAGTAAATATGGCACTGCCCTGATACCAGATGACTTGGCCAAGGCTAAGAGGTTTCATCACGGACTGACTCAGGAGCTCCAATATTATACAAGCTTACAATCACGAATTTCTTATGCCAAGTTACTAACAGAAGCCAGATTGCAAGAAACCATCAGCAGAGGAAAAGGAGGTCAGCTCAGGACGCAGCAAGTGCACAACAAAGAGGACCTATCAGACGTCCTTTAGCTCAGCAACAACAGTACCAGCAGCGAGCAGGACCATACCAGATCCCAGGGAAGCCCTACTGCAATTATTGTGGGAAACGCGGACATATTATGAGGGACAGTCGAACTCGCTTAGGACAATGTATGAGATGTGGTTCCGGACAACATATGATGAAAGATTGTCCTATGCAACAAGCATTTACACTTCCACCGCCAGCACAAAGGCTAGCGCTTCCAGCACCGAAGCCAGCTCAGCAAATAATGAGACCAGGAGTACCTCGACCTCCAACAGCAGGGGGATTTCAACGAGGACCACCGCTACCTGCACAGGAGGATCAATTTGTGAGGGCCAGACAAGGACAAGCACAGAGGAACGGACAAGCTTTTGTAATGGAAGTAGATGACATGAATCAGGAGATTGATGTCATAGCAGGTATCACTCTTGCTTTTACTTTTCCTGCTGTGACATTGTTTGATACGGGAGCTACCCACTCATTCATATCATCTAGATTTATTACCAAATACAACATTGCCTCCACACCTTTATCTAGTTGTGTTAAAATTCTTACCGGGGGAGGAGTTGTACCTATTAGTAGAATTTGTAGATCGTGTCCTATAGTAATTCGTGGCAGAGAGATGAATGCCCGACTCTTAGTCCTTCCTATGTCGACTTTTGATATTATGCTCGGAATGGACTAGCTGAGCAAGTACCACGCTTTCTTCAATTGTATTGGAGGAAGCATTCTTTTTAAGGTACCAGGCCAGCCTGAACTTGAGTTTGTACGAGGATCCACTGAAATCCTTGATAGTATGCAGCTCGCAATGAACGATGTTGTCTATCATCCCATTATTTCAGAATTCCAAGACATTTTTCCAGAAGAATTACCAGGACTACCCCCAGAGACGTAGAGTTTTCGATTGAGTTGACACCGGGAGTAGCACCCGTTAGCATCACATGTTTATAGACTGGCAAAGAAGGAGATGGATGAACTGAAAACACAGTTGAAAGAACTAGAAGAGAAAGGTTTCATCCGACCAAGTGCATCACCCTGGGGAGCACCAGTGTTGTTTGTACCAAAGAAGGATGGGTCAGTGCATATGTGCATTGACTATAGAGCCTTGAATGTAGTGACAGTGAAGAATAAATATCCACTGCCACGCATTGATGACCTATTTGATCAGCTTAGCGGAGCCAAGATGTTCTCAAAGATAGATTTGAGATCGGAATATCACCAGGTAAAGGTACGGAAGGAGGACATCCCGAAGACCGTATTTCGGACAAGATATGGGCACTACGATTTTCTGGTCATGCCATTTGGATTGACCAATGCTCCAGCTATCTTTATGGACTTAATGAATCGTGTCTTCCATCAGTATTTGGACCAGTTCGTGGATGTCTTCTTAAATGATATACTTGTCTATTCGAAGAGCCACGAGGAGCACGAGAAGCACCTGCAAATTATTCTAAAACTTTAAGGAGAGAGCAGTTATATACAAAACTCAGTAAATATGAGTTTTTCTTGGACAGAGTTTCATTTCTTGGACATGTTGTTACAGGAGATGGTATTTCTGTTGATCCAGAAAAGATCTCGGCAGTTGAGACATGGCCTATTCCTAATTCAGCAGCAGAGGTGAGAAGTTTCCTTGGACTTGTGGGATATTATCGACGGTTCATGGAGAACTTCTCAAGGATAGCTACACCTATGACTCGGTTGACTTGCAAAGATCAAGAGTTCACATGGACCAACGAATGTCAAGCCGCTTTCGAGGAGTTGAAGAAGCGACTGACTACAACACTAGTATTGACTATTCCATCAGGATCAGGAGGCTATGTGATCTACAGTGATGCATCAGGGAAAGGCTTGTGATGCGTATTGATGCAGCATGGCAAGGTGATTGCATATGCATCTAGACAGTTACGAGTACATGAGAAGAATTATCCAACTTATGACTTGGAACTTGCAGCCGTTGTATTTGCTCTAAAGCTATGGAGATATTACTTATATGGGGAACGAGTAGAAATCTATACAGACCACAAAAGCCTCAAGTATGTCTTCACACAGAAAGAGTTAAATATGAGGCAACGTCGATGGCTCGAGTTGATAAAATATTTCAAAATAGAGCTACATTATCACCCAGGCAAGGCTAACGTTGTAGCAGATGCGTAAAGCCGGAAGCCAGCAGCTTATTTCTTGATAACACAGAGGGAATTATTGAAGGACTTGCAAGGTCTTGGCATTGAAGTGATATTACCCGGAGCAGACGGGACACTAGCCAACTTGCAAGTACAATCATCACTAATAGAAAGAATCAAGGCAACATTGTCTACAAACGCCAAATTCAGAAGATAAAAGGAAAGGATAGAGGCCGGAGAGCAGACAGGACTGTGCATCCATGATGATGGGACATTACGATGTGGTGATCGTCTTTATGTTCTAAATGGAGAGATTCGACAGGAGCTGATGACAGAAGCTCATAGTTTGATATATTCTATTCATCCTGGAGGCACCAAGATATATCATGATTTACGACAACACTTTTGGTTGCATGGAATGAAAAGAGAGATAGCTCGCTTTGTAGCTAAATGTTTGGTATGTCAACAAGTAAAGGCGGAGCACCAGAGAACAACAGGATTATTGCAACCACTTTCGATTCCAGAGTGGAAGTGGGAGCACATCACTATGGACTTCGTCACGGGTTTTCCCAAGAGTCCCAGTGGAAGAGATGTAGTATAGGTAATAGTGGACCGACTCACCAAGTCAGCCCATTTCTTGCCTTTTAAAGTTGGCCAATCTACAGAAATTTTGGCTGACTTATATATGAGGCAGATCGTAAGATTGCATGGCGTACCAGTTAGCATTGTATCAGACAGGAATTCGCGCTTTATATCGCACTTTTGGAGGAGCATGCAAGAGAGTCTTGGAACTCGTCTGAAGTTCAGTACATCTTATCACCCACAAACAGATGGGCAGTCAGAATGTACTATTCAGACATTGGAAGATATATTAAGGGCTTGTATGTTAGACTTTGGAGGATCATAGGAGGATCACCTATATCTTGTGGAGTTTTCCTACAACAATAGCTATCAGACGAGCATCCAAATGGCTCCGTTTGAAGGATTGTATGGAAAGAAGTGTAGGTCTCCTGTGTATTGGAGTGACGTGGGAGAACGTCGGATTTGGGGACCAGAATTAGTGGTCAACACCATTAAAACAGTTAAGAAGATACAAAGACACTTGCGAGCAGCGCAAGACAGGCAAAAACAATGGGCAGACCTTCATCGTCGTCCTTTGGAATTTAAAGAGGGCGATCATGTCTTCTTAAGAATATAACCTACCAGAGGCACCATTCGATTCGGAGGGCGCGACAAGTTAAGTCCAAGGTATATTGGACCATTTGACATGCTAGAGAGAGTGGAAGAAGTGGCATATCGACTTGCGCTACCACCTTCACTTGAGGGAGTACATGACGTATTCCATGTGTCACAGCTCAGGCGATATGTGGCAGACAGAAGTCATATTCTCGACCATTCGGAGATCACCATTGGGCTGAGGTTATCATATCAAGAGCAACCCGTAGAAATCCTCGATCGTTGAGAAAAAGTATTGAGGAACCAGTCTATTCCCTTAGTCCGCGTGGCATGGAAGCATGGCTCGCTAGAAGAATCTACTTAGGAGCGCGAGGATGACATGCGCCAACGTTTTTCGAACCTATTCGCAGACCAAGGTATAAATTTATATTGTTAATTTATATATTACACCATTCTTGACTTTCTACCGAGACTTAGTTTTAATTTCGAGGACGAAATTTTTATAAGTTGGGTAGAATATAAAACCCCTGATTCTGAAAACAGTATTTTTATTATTAATTAATTATTTAAATTATGGTAAATATGAGCTAAATAGAAGAAATATATTTTATTTGATTTTTATTTGAGGTGTTGGTACAATTAGGAGATTTATGGAGCCATTATAAATTTTTCCTAATTTATTCCATGTAGGAGACCTTTGGACAGTTGCTAGCTTAATGGTGTGCACCAATATAATTTTCAAAATTTTCTATGTATAAATATGTATATATATATATATATATATATATATATATAGATATTAATTATAAAGAAAAAAGAATAAGGAAAAGAAAGAAAAAGAAAATAATAGAAAATAGAATTCCTATTGGACTCTAACCCAACCCGCAACCCGTTTAACCACCCCCCCGCGTATACTTTTCTTTTCGTGCATAAATATCAACAAAAGCAGCTCACCCCGCGTAAACTTTGCTTCCCCCCCTCCCCCGCGTAAACAAATAGCAGCAGTAGTAGCAAACCCAACTACACGTGTGAGCCTCTCATTCCATCGCTCCTTAACACTAATATTACTAATCTCTCCTTGACCGAAACCTAAACCAATGAAAGGAAGCAACAGCAACAGCAGTAGCTTCTTAAACACTAAGTTTACCTACCGCCTCTTGATCCCTATATATATTACAACTCTCCTAAAAATCTAATTCCACTTCTTACACCAAAGCTTAAACATTGTTGTGGACGTTTGCACTATACAGAACTTTTGCTCGGCAAGTATACCTTGCCATCGTACTATTATTTATATTCCATATGATGCATAATTCTGTTTTATTTATGTATTTGCATTGGACCTTGTTTATGAGACCACCCCAGTATTATGGAGCATCATTAGGTTCATTGGACGTGACTCAGTTGTTACACAGTTGTGAGTCTTATATAGATCCCGGACTACGTATTGGGTTGATCGCCTATACGTATGAGCCATGCGTTAGGGATGACTGTTAATAGAAACTTTGTATGCTAGTAGACCTGGCAGTTATTTAAAGGTTTTATCGTGTCATGGATGTGGCATGCTTAGAGCATGGGATGGGGGGAATAACAAGTAAGACATTTAGGCTCCTTTGCACTTTCCTTAAATATAACCCGTACGTTCCACCGGAGATACGCGAGATGACCCCTATACTACTTGGCGGCCTCTGTCATTCAAAAGATGACATGCTTTATAGGCCTCTGATTCTCCGAGAAAATTATGCCAATCCCATTTATGGCCAGATAGTTGTTCTCAAATTGAATTCACTTAGACGGTTAGGCGACCATTGGATGTTTATATTTTAATACTTTATTGGTATGTTATTATGTATTATGTTACGTCCCTCTGAGGACCTAGTCCCTTTCCAGATATGGACGATCAGGAGTACCCGCAGGAGTACGGACCTGGACCTGACTCTACGTACCTGACTGAGGAGGTCTTACCCTCAGAGTATCTGTGATTTTATTACCACTGTTTAGAGATTTTGTTGCAACTCCAGTATAGTCGTTTTGTAGTGGATTTGTTTCCACCCGACTATCAGACTTGATTCTCAACTTGGATATATAGTTGTTATTTAGCTCTTTATTCCTACTGATTATTTGTGCTGAGGATGAGATATAGATTGTGTGTGACTTGTTGTGACAGTATATTACCACTGGTGGATTAAATATTCATGTACAGCGTACGTGTGTATATGGTTTTCATATATTGGTGATCGTATACATACGGTTGGGCGTGTTACGTATTCCTAGTCCTACGTATTTTGGGACTGGGGCGTGACAGTATACTTGTGTTTCGTTGCAGGGAAGGCATGCATCGGTTGAGTAAGCAACCGATGTACTGGTTGGATTCGATGTTATATTCATTCCTATCAAAACATGCAATTGATATGAATTGAATTCACTTACTTCTTTATAGAAGATCATCTTAATGCATGCTTGCCCCTAATAAGCTAGTGTCGATTTAGTCGAGTGGGTTCATCCCGTTCACCAGTACAAGTTGAGTACTGACCCACGTTGTGGGCATCTATTTCAGGTGCTCAGACGACACAACGCTAGTGGATAGACGAGGAGGCGTTAGGAGCACCTCTATTTTGAAGTATAGTTGGAGTCAGTTTATTTTGGAGGCTTGGACTTTCAATCTATACAAGGGTGTAATGTATGAACGACGTGGACTATCTGATGGAGCGCGCCCTGCCTTTTGAGTTATCTTTTGTAATACAAATCAAGTAGCCGAGAGGTGCATCAATGTAAACTCTATATAAATTACTCTGAATTATCAATAAAAAAGCATGTTTCTTCCTGCGCTTGTGTTCAAATATCTGTGAATGTGTTTTCTAAATTGTGTTTTAAAATGGTTTCCTATCACTGCAAGTTCTTGCCTTGTACGAGCGCAACTCCAGGCTCATACGGCATCACGCCCCAGCGAGGACGATTCGGTTCTGTAAAGGATCCAGCGAGGACGATTGACCCTTACGGGATCGGGGCATGACATATTGGTATCAGAGCACGGCTTTACTTCCTTGGTATTTTAAAAGAACTATAAAGGAGTTTGATGCGCCTCTCAATTGAGTTGCGTTCGGCGTTCGCTGTATGAGATGAGTCGCCTATACAATGAGCCCATAGATATAAAATCTATCGTTTTTGGAGTGTTGACAAGCTACTCTCTTTTGTAGCCATGGCTAAGAAAAATACTACAACTGCCAGCAGTGCTCAGTCCATTCAGAGCGATCCAGCAAGTTCTGGAGAATCCGGAGGAGCGGGTTCAACCGGTATGGCCGAACGGCTTATGCATCTCATGGAGGTGTAGCAACAACAAGCCGTTACTCAATAGGCGCATATACAAGCGTAGTTTACTTCTCAACAAAAGTATATGGATACCATGATACAACTTATTGCATCCTTGGTACCCAGCAATGGGGGAGCTACAGTGACGCTTGTCATGCCGCCGGCTGTGGCGGTAGAGGATGAGTCAGAAGAAACTCAGCCTCCAGCTAGGAATACCTGTCGAGCAGCAGAGTTCACTAAAATGCATCCACCAATGTTCAACGGACGAGCAGAACCGGACGTGGTGATGGGATGGATTGCAAAGCTGGAAGGACTCTTCAATCTGGTTGGCATTAGAGGATCCAAATGAGTGGCCTGTGCATCGGTTCAACTGGAACTGCGTGCGCATGATTGGTGGGAAGCCACTAAGCAAGGGATTTCTGATGCCAATCCCAACTGAAAAATCACCTGGGAAATGTTTAAATCTGCATTCATTGAATAATACATCCCCCGGGTCGTGCGGCAACAAAAGAAAGACGATTTTAGCAACCTTGTACAAGGAAGTATGTCTGTTGATGATTACGACTCAGTGTTCGCTAGACTGGCTAAGTTTGCTGGACACTTCTTTCCTAACCAGCAGGCGTGGTGCTATCATTTTCAGAAAGGTTTGAATGACGATTTGCGTAGGGACATCATCAACCAGAAATGTCAAACCTACAGGGAATGTTATGAAGCTGCCCTGAATAGCGAGCGGATCTTTGGGCGCTATCTACCAAAGGTCGACGTACAAACCTCCCGTACCAACAACAATAAGCGGCCTCAGGAAACGGGAGGGTCTGGAGCACAAAAGCGTTCGCACACATCCGAACACCGGGGTCTATCCCAAGCACCGTACTGCCAATTGGGACATCGAGTGAATGAGTGCCGAGTTGTTGGGTGTTTTAAATATGGTCGTCTGGACAACAAACATTTTGACTGTCGAGATCCAAGACCGATGGTCAATACACTGTCGAATCAGAACCACGGGAATCAGAACAACGGGAATCAGAACAAAGGGCCTCCAGCAAATGGTGTCAATGCTGTGCCAGTGAACCCACGACGCCAGGGTACTCAAGGCCGAGTCTATGCACTGACTCGGTGTAATATCCCTGATTTTAAAAACCGTATTTTTATTATTAATTAAATTATTTATTTATTAATTATGAGATAAATAGAAGAAATAGATTTTATTTGATTTTTATTTAAGATGTTTGTACAATTAGGGGATTTATGGAGCCATTATAAATTTTTCCTAATTTATTCCATGTAGGAGACCTTTGGACAGTTGCTAGCTTAATGATGTGCACCAATATAATTTTCAGAATTTTCTATGTATAAATATGTATATATATATAGATATTATTAAATAAGAAAAAGGAATAAGAAAAAGAAAGAAAAAGAAAAGAATAGAAAATAAAATTCCTATTGGATCTAACCCAAAACCCAAATCCTATAACCAACCCGTTTAGCCCCACCCGCGTAAAAGAAGAAAGAAAACAGCAGCAGCCCACACCCCGCGTATACTATTCCTATCACCCGCGCGTATAACTTATTTCCCGCCGCCTCTTATATATATATATATATATATATATATATATATATATATATATATATATATATATATATATATATATATACGCTCACCTCTAACCCAAAACCCGCAACCCTTAGCCCCAAAACCATTTAGCCGAACCCGCGTAAACCAAAACAAAGCAAAAAAAAAAAGAAAACAGCAGCAGTAGCATCGCTTCTTCCCCCCCCCCCCCCCCCCGCGTAAACAAACATCAGCAGCAGTAGCAAACCGACTTCCTATTTCTTTTCGCGCATGTAAGCTTCTCATTCCCCCGCTCCTTAACACTAATATTACTAAACATCCCTCAACCGAAACCTAAACCAATGAAAGTAAACAAATAGCAGCAACAGTAGTTTCTTAAACACTAAGTTTCTCCACCGCCTCTTGATCCCTATATATATTACAATTCTCCTAAAAATCTAACCCCACTTCTTACACCAAAGCTTGAACATTGTTGTGGACACCTGCACTATACGAAATTTTGCTCGGCAAGTATACCTTGCCTTTGTACTATTATTTACATTCCAGATGATGCCTGATTCTGTTTTATTTATATATTTGCATTGGACCTTGTTTATGAGACCACCCCAGTATTATAGAGCATCATAGGGTTTATTTGTCGTGACACAGTTGTTACACAAGTTGTGAGTCTCATATAGATCCCGGACTGTGTATTGGGTTGATCGCCTGTACGTATGAGCCGTGCGTTAGGGATGACTACTGATAGAAACTTTGTATGCTAGTAGACCTGGCAGTTATTTAGAGGTTTTATCGTGTCATGGATATGTCATGATTAGAGCATGGGGTGGGAAGAACAATAAGTAAAGCGTTTGGGCTTCTTTACACTTTTTTCTTCTGTATCCCGGAAGCTCCGTTGGAGATACGGGCGGTGATGATCCCATTTATTACTTGGCAGCACAAAGATGACATGCTTGGTAGGCCCCTGATTCTCCGAGAGATTTATGCCAATCCCATTATTGGCCAGATAGCCCACGTGTTGGAAAGTTGTTCTCAAATTGCATTCACTTAGACGGTTAGGCGACCATTGGATGTTTATATTTCAGTACTTTATTGGCATATTATTATGTATCTTATTACGTCCCTCTGAGGACCTGGTCCCTTTCCAGATATGGACGAGCAAGAGTATCCGCAGGAGTACGGACCTGGACCTGACTCCACTTACCAGGCTGAGAAGATCTTACCCTCAGAGTATCTGTAATTTATTGACGCTGTTTAGAGATTTTGTTGCTACTTCAGTATAGTCATTTTGTAGTGGATTTATTTCCACCCGACTATCAGACCTGATACTTATCTTGGATATTCAGTTATTATTCAGCTCTACTGATTATTTGTGCTGTGGATGAGATATAGATTCTGTGTGACTTGTTGTGACAGTATATTACTACTGGTGGATTGAATATTCATAAACAGCGTATGTGTGTATATGGTTTCCATATATTGGAGTTCATATACATACGGCTGGGCGTGTTACATATTTCTAGTCCTACGTATTTTGGGACTGGGAAGTGACATGTTTTTAGTGGTGGCCCATGCAGGTCAAGAATATATTGTCTTGGTTACATAATTGTACCAAACAAGCCTACGTATAGGAATAGAGTATAAGGATCTCTTCCATGCTTGAATGAAACCTCATTCTTCCTTAAGTTTTACGCTAAAGACCCTTTACCCTTGTTAGGCGTAAAAGCCAAATGATTGTTGTTGGCGTAAAAGCTAAACAACTGCCTAGTTGACGTAAAGGCCAAATAACTGTCTTGTTGGCGTAGAAAGTCAAGCCATAAAGAAAATTGCCTACTTTACGCCGCAGTAAATGACAACTGCTACCCACGTTCCCTTAGTCTTCCTAATCCTGCCTATGACACGCCATGCAAGCCACGTAGGTAACTACCCTAGCGTAAACTTGATGATTCCTGAATAAGAGATAACCAGCGTAGAGTACCTGATTAGGCATAAAATGTAAGGATGGTGATGTGAGTGTATTTGTCACAGTCTTAGCTTTCCAGCCATAAACCAATTAGAACCAAATCTCGTGTATTAAATGCAGAGATATGACTCGAGCCCTGTGCAGAAATGACTTTTGACATAGCGGTCGATTTTGTCTTATCTTGAGCATAAAAACTTATTTCTGTCTATATAGGTTAGGCAGCGTATTTAGAAGCCCCAACTTTTTCTTCCTTTTGATGCGTAAAAACGACTTGTATCAACTATGTCACTAAACGACAACCTGGGTCTCTGTGCAAATTCATCATCACAGCCGTCCTCTCGATTAGCGTGCAGTACTTTTGTCAGATGTCAGGTTCACTGATTTGTCTGACAAATTCATCCGAGGAAATATAAGGAGTTCCTCGTACAACTTTAAGCTGCATTAAAAATAACGTATCCCAGACTTTACGCAGGAAATCTTTTACGCCGACTTTTTACACAGATTTTTACGCAAGCTTTACACAGGCAGACTTATGCACGGAAACTTTTTACGCAGACATGTTTTACGCCGACAGTTTTTGAAGCTCTATTTTACGCTGACTTCTTTGAAACCCTGTTTTACGCCGACGACTTTGAATCTCTACTTTACGTTTCTCTGCTTTATGCGGGCAACTCTGAAACCCTACTTTACGCCAAACTTCCTTGAAGTTTTGCTTTACGCGGCTAGCCCTGAAGCCATGTTATACGCGGACAATTCCCCAGCGTATTTCATGCTTCTACATCATATTTAATGCTTGCATCCTGTTTGATTCTTGTACTTCGTTTAAACGTTGTGTACATCACCTACAGAGTAATGGATATGCAGAAGGGATGTACTGTCTCCGATGGTGACACAACTACTGGAGTAAACGGTCAGACTCAAGGAGGGACCTCACAAATTCCTAGACTTCCAGGACCAGATGGACAGATTCACAATCCAGTTCCATCTGGTCTTCCCGTTCCACCTAATAGGAACCTTCCAGTATCATCAACACCTCAGGATGGCCAGGCACAACTGTTCCAATTCTTCCAAATGATAATGCAGGAACAACGACAACAGGCCGTCGCACTAGCTGCAGATCAGAGGCAGCAAGCAGCAGAACAGAGACAAGAGTTTCTAGCAGCTCTTGAAAGAATGGCTGCACAGGCTACTATACCAACTCAAGCACTAGCTCCAGTACCTCGAGCTAGAGTTGGTTCAGTAAAGGACTTTGTACAGATGGGTCCGAGGCCGTACAAAGGCATTGAGAGCCCTACCAACTGGATTAATCACACTTGGAAGTTATTAGAGGCATCACAGCTACCTGCAGACCTATGGATGACGGGTGTAAGGACACAGCAAGGAGGACCTATTAGATGTCCTTTGGAACAACGACAACAGTATCAACACAGAGCCGGACCGTACCAGATTCTGAAAAAGTCCCAATATAATTATTGTAGGAGACGCGGGCACATTTTGAGAGATTGTCGAAAATGCTTGGGACAGTGTTTACGATGTGGTTCCGGACAACATTTGATAAAAGACTGTCCTATGCAACAAGCATTGACACTTCCACCACCAGAACAGGAGCTAGCACTTCCAGCACCAAAGCCAGCTCAGCAGATGAATAGACCAGGAGAATCAACTTGGTAAGCGCGGGGATGACATACACAAACATTTTCAGAACCTATTCGCAGACCAGGGTATGAAATTACTTTGTTAATTTATACCTTATACCATCCTTGACTTTTTAACCATGGAATAAACATGATTAATTTGAGGAATAGTTTTCTTAGATGTATAGCCTTATATGATAGATGGGTAAATTCTAAGTTGGGTAGAAATCACATTGTTAACTTGAGGTAATTCTTTTAGATTATGATCAAGTGAGATTAGATAAAGAAACCCTACCCTAGTTTAATTTCGAGGACAATTTTTATAAGTTGGGTAGAATGTAATATCCCTGATTTTGAAAACCGTATTTTTATTATTAATTTATTTATTTATTAATTATGAGATAAATAGAAGAAATAGAATTTATTTGATTTTTATTTAAGGTATTTGTGCAATTAGGGGATTTATGGAACCATTATAAATTTTTTCTAATTTATTCCATGTAGGAGACCTTTGGACAGTTGCTAGCTTAATGATGCTCACCAATATAATTTTTAGAATTTTCTATGTATAAATATGTATATATATATATATATATATATATATATATATATATATATATTATTAAATAAGAAAAAGGAATAAGAAAAAGAAAGAAAAAGAAAAGAATAGAAAATAGAATTCCTATTGGATCTAACCCAAAACCCAAATCCAATAACCAACCCTTTAGCCCCACCCGCGTAAAAGAAGAAAGAAAACAGCAGCAGCCCACACCCCACGTATACTATTCCTATCACCCGCGCGTATAACTCATTTCCCGCCGCCTCTTATATATATATATATATATATATATATATATATATATATATATATATATACGCTTACCTCTAACCGAAAACCCGCAACCCTTAGCCCAAAAATCGTTTAGTCGAACCCGCATAAACCAAAACAAAGCAAAAGAAGAAAGAAAACAGCAGCAGTAGCACCGCTTCTTTCCTCCCCTCCCCCCCCCCCCCCTCGCGTAAACAAATATCTGCAGTAGTAGAAAACCGACTTCCTATTTCTTTCCGCGCGTGTAAGCTTCTCATTCCACCGCTCCTTAACACTAATATTACTAAACACCCCTCAACCGAAACCTAAACCAATGAAAGTAAACAAATAGCAACAACAGTAGTTTCTTAAACACTAAGTTTCTCCATCGCCTCTTAATCCATATATATATTATAACTCTCCTAAAAATCTAACCCCACTTCTTACACCAAAGCTTAAATACTGTTGTGGACGCCTGCACTATACAAAATTTTGCTCGGCAAGTATACCTTGCCTTTATACTATTATTTACATTCCAGATGATGCCTGATTCTATTTTATTTATATATTTGCATTGGACCTTGTTTATGAGACCACCCCAATATTATGGAGCATCATAGGGTTCATTTGCCGTGACACAGTTGTTACACGAGTTGTGAGTCTCATATAGATCCCGGACTGCGTATTGGGTTGATCGCTTGTACGTATGAGCTGTGCGTTAGGGATGACTGCTGATAGAAACTTTGTATGCTAGTAGACCTGACAGTTATTTAGAGGTTTTATCGTGTCATGGATATGGCATGATTAGAGCATGGGGTGGGGAGAATAATAAGTAAAGCGTTTGGGCTCCTTTACACTTTTTTCTTCTGTAACCCGGAAGCTCCGCTGGAGATACGGATGGTGATGATCCCATTTATTACTTGGCAGCACAAAGATGACATGCTTGGTAGGCCCCTGATTCTCCGAGAGATTCATGTCAATCCCATTATTGGCCAGATAGCCCACGTGTTGGAAAGTTGCTCTCAAATTGCATTCACTTAGACGGTTAGGCGACCATTGGATATTTATATTTCAGTACTTTATTGGCATGTTATTATGTATCTTGTTACGTCCCTCTGAAGACCTGGTCCCTTTCCAGATATGGACGAGCATGAGCATCCGCAGGAGTACGGACCTGAACCTGACTCCACTTACCAGGCTGAGGTTTACCCTCAGAGTATCTGTGATTTATTGACACTGTTTAAAGATTTTGTTACTACTTCAGTATAGTCATTTTGTAGTGTATTTGTTTTCACCCGACTATCAGACCTGATACTTATCTTGGATATTCAGTTATTATTCAGCTCTACTGATTATTTGTGTTGTGGATGAGATATAGCTTCTGTGTGACTTGTTATGACAGTATATTACCACTGGTTGATTGAATATTCATAAAAAGCGTACGTGTGTATATGGTTTCCATATATTGGAGTTGATATACATACGGCTGGGCGTGTTACGTATTCTTAGTCCTACGTATTTTGGGACTGGGGCATGACACTCGGGATAAGGCATCTGTCTCAGATACTGTTATGACAGGTACCTTACTTTTTCGAGAATTGCCTGTTAGAGTCTTATTCGATTCAGGTGCTACGCATAGTTTTATATCTGCTGATTTTACTGTTGAGCATAAATTAGCTTCTACTCCTTTAAATATGAATCTTTGCGTGAGTACCCCTTCGGGAGTCGATATGCCCGCCCATGCGATCTGTAGGGATGGTTATATTTGCATCGGAGGAAGGAAGCTTTCCTTAGATGTCATTGTATTAGACATTAAGGATTATGATATTATTCTCGGTATGGACTGGTTGGGTGCTTGCTATGCAACAATCGAGTGCGCAAAGAAGCGAGTCATATTCTGTCTACCCGGCGAGGCAGACTTCTACTATTTGTGCAGCGCTGCACCGAAGACGGCAATGGTGATATCAGCAATTTCGGCTAGGCGTATGTTGCATTCGGGCTGTGAAAGGTACTTAGCTTCTGTTCAAGACACCCGGCAGGAAAGTGCAGATGCAGCTCAGGCTGAAGTCATAGCAGATTTCCTCGACGTGTTCCCAGACGAGCTGCCTAGAATGTCTCCTGATCGTGAGATCGAATTCAGCATTGACACCTTTCCGGATTTGCAACCGATATCGAAGGCACCTTATCGAATGGCCCCAGTAGAGCTGAAGGAACTTAAGGTTCAGTTACAAGATCTGTTGGACCGAGGATACATTCGTCCAAGCATTTCTCCATGGGGCACGCCGGTGCTGTTCGTGAAGAAGAATGATGGATCCATGCGGCTGTGTATTCACTACCGAGAACTGAATAAGGCGATCGTACGGAATCAGCACCCATTGCCAAGGATAGATAACTTATTTGATCAGCTGCAAGGTGCAACAGTTTTCTCTAAAGTTGATCTCAGGTCAGGGTATCACCAGTTGAAAATCAAATCAGATGAAGTTCAAAAATCTGCATTCAGGACCCGATACGGATACTATGAATTTCTTGTGATGTTGTTCGGCTTGACGAATGCCCCTGCAGCTTTTATGGATTTGATGAACCGCATGTTTCGGCCGTTCGTAGACAAGTTTGTGGTCGTGTTCATCGACGGCATACTAATCTATTCCAAGAATGAGGCAGAGCACAAGGAACACCTGAAGATCGTGCTGCAGACATTACGAGAGCATCAGTTGTTCGCTAAGCTCAGCAAGTATGAGTTCTGGTTGAACAGCGTGGCATTCCTTGGACATGTCGTCTCGGCAGAAGGCGTCGCCGTTGACCTGAAGAAAATAGAGGCAGTGGTGGACTGGAAGCAACCTACGTCAGCCAGCGAAGTTCGACGCTTTCTGGGCCTAGCGGGATACTACTGTAGGTTCGTGAAGGATTTTTCTAAATTGGCCTCGCCTTTGACTCACCTTACTCAGAAAGGGATTGCATACAAATAGGGTGATGACTGCGAAGCCAGCTTTCGGGAACTTAAGCGGCGTCTTGTTTCAGCTCCGATTCTTGCACTTCCAGATGGGGTAGAGGAGTTTCAGATATACAGTGATGCTTCGGAACTCGGCTTAGGGTGTGTGCTCATGCAAAGGGACAAGGTAATATCGTATGCCTCCAGGCAACTGAAGCCGCACGAGAAAAACTACCCAACACATGACTTGGAATTGGCGGCAATTATATTTGCATTAAAGTTGTGGAGGCATTATCTTTATGGTGTTGCTTGCAAAATCTTCACAGATCACAAGAGCCTCAAGTATCTATTCACCCAGTGGGAACTGAATCTCCGACAGCGGCGTTAGCTAGAACTGATTAAGGACTATGATCTGACGATCACATATACACCGGGCAAGGGAAATGTGGTTGTTGATGCTCTGAGTCGAAAGCACGTAGGCTCGTTATCCATAAACAACCTTTTACTTCGAGATCTAGAGGCGATGGGCATCGAGTTTCGAGTTCGGCATCAAGGAGTGCAGCTGGCACCACTCCATCTTGAACCGAGTTTACGTGATAGAATCAAATCAGCTCAGGAGGGCGATCAGTTCCTAGCGAAGGTACGCAGACTGATCTCGGTGGGGAAGACGTCTGACTTTGTGGCAGGCAAATATGGGGCCTTGCAGATGAAAGGGAGGCTATGTGTTCCTAGTGACCCAGAACTCCAAAGGGAAATTATGGCGGAAGCACACTACGCGAAGTATTCTTTGCATTCAGGGAGCACTAAGATGTACATGGACTTACGCGGGACCTTCTGGTGGCACGGTATAAAGCGGGATGTGGCGACCTTTGTGTCACAGTGCATGGCCTGTCAACAGGTGAAATCTGAGCATCAGAGGCCCGACGGGGAGCTGCAAAACCTCGCTATTCCCGAGTGGAAATGGGACAATATCACTATGGATTTCATTGTGGGATTTCCGAAGATGCCACAGGGGCATGATGCGATTTGGGTCATAGTTGATCGTTTGACCAAATTAGCCCACTTTCTGCCTATAAAAGTTACTTGGAGCGTCGATCGGTTCGCACAGATTTACATAGACGAGATTGTCCGATTGCACGGAGTACCTGTCTCAATCGTCTCTGACCGTGACAGACGTTTCTTATCTCATTTTTGGACTAGCTTACAGTCTGCCATGGGAACCAAGCTTAAGTTCAGTACCGCATACCACCCGTAGACTGACGGACAGACGGAAAGGACAAATCAGATACTTAAAAATATGTTACGGCTGTGTGCAATTGATTTGAAGACTAGTTGGGACACGCATCTTCCGTTGGCGGAGTTTGCGTACAATAACAGCTACCAATCGAGCATCCAAATGGCACCGTACGAAGCACTCCATGGGCGCAAGTGTCGATCTCCAATCTTTTGGGATGAAGTCGGCGAGCAGCAGGTACTCGGGCCAGAGCTGGTAGAGCAGGCAGTTGAGAAAGTTTGCTTGATTCGGGAAAGACTCCGTACAGCGCAGAGCCGACAGAAAAGTTATGCTGACGCCCACCGAAGACCTTTGGAGTTTATCGTCGGGGACCATGTCTTCTTGAAAGTGACGCCGATGCGTAGAGTGATGCGTTTCGGTGTGAAAGGAAAACTGAGTCCCAGGTTTGTCGGGCCCTTTGAAATACTGGAACGAGTGGCAGTTGTGGCATACCGGATTGTACTACCTCCCGCCTTGGCTGAAGTACATGACGTATTCCATGTTTCTCAACTTTGGAAGTATGTTCATGACCCAAGTCATGTGGTTAGCTTCGAACAATTGGAACTGCGTACGGATTTATCATACTCAGAGGAGCCCGTACAGATTTTAGACCGGAAGGAAAAAGTACTTCGCAATCGTACGATGTCCTTGGTTCGCGTGCTGTGGCAGAACCATTCAGTTGGGGAATCAACTTGGGAATTGGAGTCAGAGATGAAGGAGAAGTATCCTTTATTGTTCTTTCAGTCGGAGGTAAGGCCTTGTTCTTAAGTTTCAGGACGAAACTTTTTCTTAGTGGTATATTATGTAGTGCCTCAAATCCCGATCCGACCGGGATGCGCACTATATAATTGGGCTTGTGTCTAGTCAGTCTGAGTCGTAGTTTAGATCTTCGATATCTTCTTGCCACGGACGAAATGCGATGATCCTTTCCAACTCATGGAAAGGCCTCTATTGAAACGAGTCCAATAGTTTTCGTGTTTGATTGCTTGGTTTTCTTGATTGCCGCTTTGGGATTTTGATTTGGTGTTGCGGTTTTATCGTTTGGAGATTTGATTCTTTGGGAGTTCGGCAAGGAAGGATAGGCAAGAATTCTAACTTGGTGCTCGTGCTGTTGCAGGTCCGCGTAACTGACGTTTGATCATCGCTAGGCGGGATTCCTTGTTTCAGCATCTTTTCCCTTAACCAGTGAGTGGTTTGGACCCTTCTTTCCTACTTCTTCATGCCCATATCTCTAATGTTTCAAACGTTCACTCGATGATGCCCTGTTGGACGCCTAGAAAATCCTTAGCCACAATGCATGCCAGCCACTAAGAAAGGAACATGGGAATTGTAGACTAATTTTACTATATGCTTGCACACCTTATAACTTGAGTTTGTTTATAAGGAAATTGGTTGTTGGTTGTGGCCTAGTGCCTCGGATAGAGTTTGAACCTATGGGATACCAAAATCGGAACACCACTTGAGAAAATGTGAACTGTTGCATAAGATATATATTGCTGCTTTACTTTTTTATTTATTTTGATGCTTTGTATGATATATGAACTGTTCATGCATTTGCATGGTCTGGGGCAACTTGTGCACAAGGTTTGGCATTTCCTCGAAACGGTATTCTGGGGCACTGGAACCGTATCAATCCGGAGGGAAATATTTGATCGTGCTAGTCGTGATGTATTGCGGGACCTCCAGCAGGGCTTGCTACCCGGGCTGATAGGGCGCGCCGTAATGCTTGTAATAAGTCCCTAAGGTGTTGATCACACCAATGACCGCATAGAATAGAACACATGCTAATTTATTATCTTGTGCAGATGGTAAGTATACTTGTGTTTCGTTGCAGGGAAGGCGTGCATCGGTTGAGTAAGCACCCGATCTACTGGTTGGATTCGATGTTATTTTCATTCCTATCAAAAGATGCAACTGATATGAATTGAATTCACTTACTTCTTTATAGAAGATCATCTTAATGCATGCTCGCCCCTAATAAGCTAGTGTCGATTTAGTCGAGTGGGTTCATCCCGCTCACTAGTACAAGTTGAGTACTGACCCATGTTGTGGGCATCTATTTCAGGTGCTCAAACGGCACAACGCTAGTGGATAGATGAGGAGGCGTTAGGAGCACCTTTATTTCAAAGTATAGTTAGAGTCAGTTTATTTTGGAGCCTTGGACTTTCAATCTATACAAGGGCGTAATGTATGAACGACGTGGACTATCTGATGGAGCGCGCCCTGACTTTTGAGTTATCTTTTGTAATGCAAATCAAGTAGCCGAGAGGCGCATCAATGTAAACTCTATGTAAATTACTCTGAATTATCAATGAAAAAGCATGTTTCTTCTTGCACTTGTGTTCAAATATCTGTGAATGTGTTTTCTAAATTGTGTTTCAAAATGGTTTTCTATCACTGCAAGTTCTTGCCTTGTACGAGCGCAACTCCAGGCTCGTACGGCATCACGCCCCAGCGAGGATGATTCGGTTCGGTAAAGGATCCAGCGAGGACGATTGACCCTAACGGGATCGGGACATGACACCATTGGCATAGGATGACATTGGCGAGCGGAAGATGTTAGGCCCTGAAATGATCACGCAGACAGTATAAGTTGTCAAGCAAATCAGAGAGGAACTTTGGGTTGCACAAGATAGGCATCGACATTGGGCAGATCAGCATCGTAGGCCATTAGAATTTTGTGTCGACGACTACGTGTTCTTGCGAAGAATCATTAGATTCAGGATTCGAGGGAAGCTTAGTCCGCGATATGTCGATGCATTTGATATTCTCGAGCGGGTAGGCGATGTTGCTTATCGTCTTGCCCTTTCGCCTTCGCTACGTGAGGTGCATGATATATTTCATGTATCTCAGTTGCGCTGGTATATCCCAGATCCGAGTTATATCCTCGACCATTCTGAGCTAGTCGTTGGTACCGACTTGTCTTACGAGGAGCAGCCCGTATCTATTTTGGATCGAAGGGAGAAGGTGCTCAAGAATCGAACTATTTATCTTGTCCGAGTTGCTTAGGATTATTACCCTTAAGGAGAGTCGACGTGGGAGCGCGAGGATGATACCCGATCTTGGTACCCGCACCTATTTGACTCGAAAGGTATATTTATTCTTATGCCTTTGTATCTCGAATCTCGTGATTCATTTATCCATGCTACGTGACACTGTTTCTTCATATGCTTGAATTTGATTGCATGATCTTGTAGTTAGCGTAGTGCTTGTTCTGATTTCTCTTGTTAGCCTTGGGTTTGAATTTCGAGGACGAATTTTTTTAGGTGGGCAGAGATGTCACTCCTCTTTCCCGAAATACGTATTTTAGGATATATTTATTTCTTGCTTATATTTATTCCTGCTTAGAGTATTTTTTGCTCACATGTTCATTAGGTTGCATGCATGGAGACTAGACCCATTCTTTGGTTTAGCATGGTTCATGATTTATTTGTGGGTTGGTTTATTCATGAATTTGAACCCATGGTTTAAACCTTAAACCCTAGCTATATAGGCTAACTTGTTTCTCTCTCTCTTCCCTGATTCTTTATTTCCCCTATTTCTTTCATTTTTAGGCAAGTACACCTTGCAATACATGGAGAACCCTTTTAATTTTTGTTTCTTATTCTTTCATTGCATTTTATTAGTCTATTATGTGCTTATGATGATTCTGACCGCTTTTAATACTTGGAGTTCTCGATTTTGATGGATAGATTTGCTTAGATCTACTTTTCTAACTTAGGATTTCATGGGTTCCTTGAGTTTTGGGTGATTTTGATCTACTAAAATATAGTATTTTTGAAAAATAGTTTTTGGGAAGGATAAAGCACTTTCTTTCGAACGTTTTGGCTTTTGGTTCACTTAATTCTGAGTTAAAATATAGTTTTTGTGAAGAAAACAAATTTTAGATTTTTGAGCTTTTTCGCCATGGCCGAACCTACTGTTGGAGAAGACGAAGTCTTCATGCGGCCAGCAAGCTATGCGGCTGAGAGTGCTATGCGGCCTGAAAGGGTTATGCGACCAGAGCTCTTGCCCATATTGACCAGTATGAGTCCATCTTGTTGGACGCATGACTGCCATCGCATAAGTGTCCTTGAACACTTGTGTTCACTCGCTGAACGAATGAGAATTTCGCTAAATCCAAAATACTCCATGCAGCATCAAATCCCATTCGATATCGGCACTTATACAGAAAGCAGAGTATGCGGCCACCATCCTTGGATGCATGACTCTGAAATCGTGGCACATCTTTTCATGGTTTTATCTTTTCTTCCTGACACACTTTATGTTATATCATACTTTATATCACATCACTGACACTATTTATTTCCCGTTGCTTCATCACTTATCGAGGAGTAGACCTAGTCCTGACTCCATGCGGCATGACTCCATGCGGCCTGACTTCTCATGCGGCCTGACTTCTCATATGGCTTTGATCCTTCTGCGCCCATGCGACCCCTTGCACACGTTTTATTGGACTAGTTTTGGTTGAATGTTCCTTTGGACTTTATGAGTTGTATGTGTGACTTTGATGACCATAAAAGTATTAGACCCATCTATGCGTCATGATCCGACCACTTGTATCCGTGCTGATACACTTACTACATGCTATGTGTTCCTGTCATGCCCCAGTCCCAAAATACATAAGACTAGGACACGTAAGCATGCCAGCCGCATGGATATGGCAACTCCAATATATGGAAACCATAACCCATACGTACGCTGTAATATGAATATCAAATCCACAAGTGGTATAAAATATATCACAAGTCACATTGGTACACTCTATATCTCATCCACAGAAATTCAATATAAATAAATAACCAACATCTATATAACTAGATATCAATAAGAAGTATCTAAAGATGATAGTTGGATGGAAACAAATCCACTACCAACTCGAATGGAAAAGTATAACACAATAAACACAATATAAGAATACCAGCTAACAATCACGGGCTCGAAGAGAAGACATACTCGAAACATATATAACCATCAGAATCTGCGCTCCTGCGAATACTCAAGAACAGATACACCTGGAAAGGGACCAGGTCCTCAGAGGGACGTAACAAGATATATAGAAGCAAGCCAATTTGAATACAGTAAACATGCATAATGTTTAAAAATATATAAGTATGCTGTACAAGACAATCTATATGAATGCAAATGAGGACAACTTTTTGACGTATGGACAAGGGTAGGCTACTCGATCTACCTCACAACTCACACACCCGTCAGTGGACATCAGAAATCGACATACCGCGGGGGTAGGGACCAGCGAGACTCCAGGAATCGACATACCACGGGGGTAGCGACCAGCGCGACACACGCCCGTAGTACGAGCTATATACTACGGTTTACCAGAGTGGTTAAAATCCCATACGCGTAATGATTGTCCTTTATGATACTAAGTGTTAAGTGGGTGTCAACATATCTAATATATAGTAATGACTGAAAGAAACTACACATGCAATGAATAAACAGAATGCAATAAATATACAGAAATATACTAAGCATGCAAAATATTGTAAATAATTTGGCAAGGTATCTTGCTTGGTCTGAAAAAGAATGAAGTCCCAACTCAAGGCGTCGTCCGATCTACCCGTCACATAAATTAAGCAAGTTAGGTTACAAAAGTGGGTGAATAGGTTCCTCAATTTTAATCTATTTTAATTCTGAATAAAATAACTTAAAGTAGTATTTTAATCTTATTATAATCTGATTTTATTGTTAAACCCTAATTTTGGTCCAAAGAAAATCAACTTTACGGTTTTGTGATCCGTGACACACAAATCGAGGCAATCCGTTGACCAAAAAGTCAACCGACTCAAATCCTGGATTTGTGTGTAAAATCTTATAGATTTTAGCTCTACATGAACGCCAGAATCGACGTTTTATAAAATCACAAGTCGGTAAAGAGTTATGGCCACAAGGGCGAATAGATGATAGTTTTCGGTGGTTTCCTATTTACGTATATGTTGCATGAATTTTACAGTAGATTAAACTTGTATGTTAAATTCTGAAAAACTAAATTTTATGTAAGTTCATCATGTCAACTTTCCGAAACTTCAAACGGTTCGTAATTCCGAGTTCGGGATCTCCCGTAATCTTAAAAATACAAATATGCGTCTGATTTCGGACAGCTGACACTTTCAGAATATTATGGAAAAATAGGTTCTAAAATTATTAAAATAATTTATATATTCAGAAAACTAATAATGATATGGTTCTAACAAAAAAAACTGTAGTGCGTTTGGAGTCCGGAGCTAGGAAATATCATCTATTTAAGTCGTCATAACTACTAGAAAATGAGGCTGAATTTATGACGAATTTTGACTGTTTTTTGGACGAAAATGAAGTAAATTTGGGGAAGAAAAATATGAAGGATGAGGTATTTATAATGGTGTACACTACTTAATTTAATACGACTAGGATTGACTAATTTGGATATGATTAGGATCATTTTAAATAATGATAGGATATGCATGAAGTTGCTTTCCTAGTAGGCTCAGGATTTAAATTAATTTAAAATAGAGTTTGAGTTTATCTCAATAATTTATTATCTTAAATAAAATTAAAGATATTTCAAATAATTTATATATAATCTTATTAACATCTATTAACACTAAATTATCATCTATCTAATATTAAGACTATATATATCCAAATAAATCCTAAATAATTTCAAAAATCTAAATAAATTTCTTAAAATTCTAAATAAATTACAGAAAAATATAATTAAATATTTTAACCTAAAATAATTATTTGGTAGAAATAATATGCAAGTATGGACTCATAGTAAATCATGGAAGTCCTAAAAATTTAGGTTCCCTATGTTTTAATTTCCTAAAAATTCTAAAAAAATCTCCAAAAATCTAAAATGGCCTAAAAATGATTCTAAATAAATATTTACATAAGTAAATATACTAAGAAATTTTTTTCTGAGAATACTCTAAAGTAATTCAATATTTAAAATAATCTATAATAAATATAATAATATAAAAAACACACAAAATAGCTATTTTGGGTGAGGGAGTTTACAATCTACCCAACTTAAAAGAATTTCGTCCTCGAAATTAACACTAACCAATATTCATAATAAATCACTATAGCTATTACACTACATTGCTATCTAGCAGTGCTTCCTCAAAGTCATGGTCTGTCATCCTAATACTTCTTATTTATTGTCCATACAATATTCTGTTTATAACTCATCTACACTACCCAACTTACAAGAATTCTATTAGTAGTCAAAGTCTCATGAAGCTATTGTCTAGGTTGTAAGGCAAATTTATTTATTGGGTCGAGTATCTTGGGATACCCATCTAGAATCTCATAACTATTTTTTTTCTGTAACCGTCAAGTATCGTAGTCTAATACTGCCATGTCACCTGACCAGTATGTCTGCAAATACTTTGACTACTCTACTATAACGGTCTAGTTGCAGCTGTCGCTACTTCGCCAGCGAATTATCATAGTTGTCAGTTTGCAACAAGTGCCTTCAACTCTTTCCTAAGCTTAGTCTAGGTTTTTAGGGCAACGGTTATGGTCTTGACTAACTTTATAAAACTATTAGAAGTAAGTACTAATTCAACTAATCCAACTTATTCCTATTAGACTAAGGGATGTTATACATGGTTTTTAAAATAATAAAAGGATACAGATATTGCTATAGTGTATATACATAAGGGTTATCATTATGTACTCATCTTTTAGTTATTAATCATTTACTAAACCATTTATGTTTTAACTAACCAAATAAGGGTGGGGTTGAAGTAATTTAAATAATTCATAATGGCACGAAAGGATACGACTATGATAGGAAGAGTTAAGCACGAGATAAGGAATGGATATAGAAGAGAAGATGAGTCACCTAAGGGCGAGAGGGTAATAGGAAGAGAATACCACTACTGCTACGCATGTCATCCATTAGCTTCGTGGATATGCCATCTAGTTAGGATATCAACATATCCTCATAACTGCTAAACTACCTTATATATAATTTTACGTCTACTATGCACCTAAGATCCCGTGTCATAAAGGGGGTCTTGAGTATGAAATGACAAATATAACTAAGGTCGTACCTGTATCTACGACTTCCTGTGCCTGCGCTCTCTTGTTTGTCATCTTGAGTGCTTGGCCTATGAGATATATCTAGTACTATCCGTGTATCAAACTTATACTAAGCACGAACGTTCGTCTTTCCGAAATAGGGGAAGACAGAAAACAATAATAAAGAGTTCAAGGAGGAGTTGATAGGATACAAGTACGGAATCAAAAGGGATTAGAGAATTCGAGAGGGAGTTGCCAAGGGAGTTGTGGATTGAAATCTTATTTTGGTACATTCCTATTTGCATGTTCACATCAGAACAGTTATGTACCTGACATGATATGCTCTGACCAGTCTAGAGGGCAAGTATATTCGTCTAGCGAGTTGAGTCAACTATATCTCAATCCACATAAAGTAGTGATACAAAGAGCAAACCAAGTGCACTAAGGTTGATCAGACCATAATGCACCAATTTTGTTTTAGATAATGTATTAGTGTGGGCCCCCAATAATACATATATCATGAACAAGCTTAATAAAAGAATAAGCTTACAAAATTAGGCTATAATAGCAGCATAAGTCGAGGTAGTAAAAATATGAGTACGCTTGATTATGATGAAGGAAGGTACAGAATAATCTAAGTTCACCAAGAAGATCGGTGTTGTGTCTCTACAGTTTTTATAATAACTCCTTGTCAAGGTCTCTAGTCGACCAAATGGGTGTATAGACCTCTAAGTTCTACAGTTTGGATAAACACTATCTTTTTATGCAAGCCTATAGTTGGTGTCATTCATTTATACTTCATTAATGAGTCAACAGGACCATATGTCACTAGGTTATGAGGCATACTATCCAACTTACAATAATTTAACTAATAGTGTTATTGAATACTATAGTGTATATTCCTAGTATAAATTATCTTCCTAACCCCTATCAAGTACGAAAGATAAGATAAGATTGACGTTGAGAAGGGATCACGCAGGATGTAATGCAAGCAATCAAATAAGAATGCAAAACAAATCGAGGGAGGTGATTAAATAAGTAGATGAGATCCTATATTCTAATCCTATGCGCAGGCTTGCTCGGTACAGTAACGTAACCGAGACAATATGCTCTCGACCTGCGTGGGCCACCACAAAAACATGTCACGTCCCAGTCCCAAAATATATAGGACTAGGACACGTAAGCATGCCAGCCGCATGGATATGGCAACTCCAATATATGGAAACCATAACCCATACGTACGTTGTAATATGAATATCAAATCCACAAGTGGTATAAAATGTATCACAAGTCACATGGGTACAATCTAAATCTCATCCACAGAAATTCAATATAAATAAATAACCAATATATATATAACTAGATCTCAATAAGAAGTATCTAAAGATGATAGTTTGATGGAAACAAATCCACTACCAACTCGAATGGAAAAGTACAACACAATAAAAACAATATAAGAATACCAGCTAACAATCACGGGCTCGAAGAGAAGAAATCCTCGAAACATATATAACCATCCGAATCTGCGCTCCTGCGAATACTCAAGAACAGATATACCTGGAAAGGGACCAGGTCCTCAGAGGGACGTAACAAGATACATAGAAGCAAGCCAATTTGAATACAGTAAACATGCATAATGTTTGAAAATATATAAGTAATCTAAATTGGGGTGTGCAGGCTAGTCCTTATTGATATTGTTTAAATTCTCATTAGTGGATGGCAATATCCGACTATTATATGATACTATGTGTTCTATGCGATCTTAGCACAGTGGTCTTATGAGGGACCGGTGCATAATACTATGTGCTATGCGATAATTTGTGGCTCGGCTAACCCTGCTAGTACCTGGTTCGATCTGAGGATTCCTATATGCATAATATCTCTGGGATAACCTAGACTCCATCTAGTAAGCCGTGCAAGTGATTGACCAATTATGTAACTGAGCGTATTTGTGTATTGTATCTGCTGTCAAATAGTCTAGGGTCATGGACTATCATGGTGCGATGGTTTAACCCTTGTCCTTGTTTGGTTGTAGGGTTAGATTGTTGTGCCACGATAGGCTATGAACTGAAACTACGAGACATGAGTATATATATATATATATATATATATATATATATATATATATATATATATATATATATATATATATATATATATATGTATCTATTTTATAACCTGGTTTTATTTCTGCATTCGTGCTTCCTTTATGGTACTTGCTATTTGGGGTCTAACCCCACGGTTTTTGCATGGCCAGGTTTAGAGCTAGCACCCGAGGATCAAGCGTACTTTACCTTGAACAATGGCGCGCACAGACGGATGCCCACTGAGGGAAACGAGTGTGTCTCTTCTTCCCTGCTCATTATTTCATATTTTACTCATTTTTGGTGTTTAGCCACCGGCACTTGTTAGCCATGAATCTGAATATTTAGTTCCCTACATGATTGTAATTAATCAGACTGCAGCTGATCATGGTCATGTACTCTTGTTGCTCAGCCAACCTTCTCACTCTTGCACAACTGGTTTCTTGAATGTTGTGGCAGGACCTTTGGGACACCTTACTTCCTTGTCATATATATTATATGTTTACTTTTCTTATTTGACTGATTGAGACAATAGATGTTCTATGTAACCCTAAGTGACTTGCTTGTAGTATGCACCCCCTTGTCTAGTTACAGCCGCGACAGACGTACGATATTCTATACCTTGTACGTGGAAGCTGGCCATGTCCGTCTTCGTATTCCGGTACTGGGGCGTAACACACTCTTAATACAAAACATTTTTAGTGCAGGGTTATCATGTTAAACTTGCACACTGTAGGTTCTAAGTTTGATTCTGCTACAATATTTTTATGTTTATATTTTAGTTTCTTATTTTTTTACATAATGTATGGGGACCCTATTTTGGTAGTTCGTCTTGGACCCCCATGAGCTCCTGTAGAAGACTGACACGACACGAAGAACAACAGATGAAATTCATTGAAATTGACTTTTTTTGTAAAATAAGTTAATTATGATTCCTCTTTTTTGACATAAAGTTTTTGAGGTGTCTGACTACAACATAGGGACGAAAATAAGAAATTTGTATTTTACAGATCTAAATTAAATTTCATACAAATTGACATTTGATCAGAAATGTAAAGTGAATTCTCTCTGAATGTTGTAAATTATGACAATCCAATGCTAAGGGCACTACATTTGTTGTTAAGGACTGTGACCATTTTTTGTAGTCATGTGCTGTAATGTCCCGCTCCGCTTGGTGTCTTGAGATGGTTCATCGGCGAAGTGTCAGTTGGCTTGGGCTCATTAAGAGGTTTTGTTCAGAGTTTTTCTCGGCGAGGCAGAGTGTTCCTTCAGGTGAGTGGTTTCGATGATCACTTTTTTGCTTTATCTTCGTACTAAATAAATGGATGCTGCATGTTTTAGTTTGTTATGCTATAAGTTGACACATGCTAATAAAAGAAGAGAACCCACATAAATAAGAGAGTAATCTCATTTTGTATCTTATTGTATTAACTTGCTGTAAGAGATAGATTTTCATATTGCTGCTTAGATATGGACTGTGTATTGATATTATAGATTTGTGTAAAGTAGAAATGTTTCATCTTATCACATGGACTATTTATCTTACTGCTAAAGAAATAGACTTTCGTATTGTGCAGAAGTCTTATCATATTGAATATAACACAATTGTTAGAATCATCATATGGGATGTAGTACTATTGTTTGTACATGAAGACTATTACATTGTATTTCAGAGATAGCAACATGGAAGGTTTGGGACCGTTAGGTTACCAAGGTACTATCCCTGGACTAGGAACTATGTGAGTATGAGTATCTCTGGACTGGGAAGGATGGAACGAGTTATTGCTCGAGGAAGGATAATGCTGAGTAGTGATATGTCGTATGCTTATTTTTTGAGTTTGTACTATGCATTTGTGGAGAGTCTAGATGTTCACGCATTACATGGTTATGGACAACTTATGCGCAAGGTAAAGTTCTCAAATGATCATTGGGACACCGGGATTATGTCGGCCTGGGATGCTGAATTACTAGCACGTTAGCTGTGCTGACGTACTAGCATTTGGTGATTTAGAAACTTTTAGTAGGGCACCCTACCTACACTGAATGGATCTCCATTTAACCCAGCTACGGTCCAAGATGGCTTGTGGTGCTAGTTGTAATGATCCGCTCCGCTCAATCCGGAGAGCCGATTCAAATGGCACAAGTGCGATGACCCGTCGCGGCTAGCTCGGCGAGATGACTCGCTTGATGCAAGGCATTCAGGCTGTCTGGACCTCTTCTTCCCTAGTGAAGTTCCTGCTCCTTGCCACTCTACTTGTGGCCTTCCTTTGTACACCAGGTATATTTTCATTAACATCATGTTTTATTTGACTAATGGAACAATGTGTGCATCTTGATCCTTTCAGATTCTGTATAAGTGGGAGTCTTGTAGCATTAGAACTCCCTTAATTTATAGTGTTATGTTATGTTTCCTTTCCTCAAGTTCATCTTTAGTGTTTTCTAATTCTTGTATTGGTTCTACTATTTACAGTTCACGTCGCAGGAGATGAGCATGAAATAGGCTCATGCACTATGTTCCCCGACTGTGCGAATTCATGCTCTGAACGGGGATATGGTGGAGTTCAATGCATCAACTCGAAATGTATATGTTTTGATCCTTGATGTTTGATCTTGCATAAGCGCATGTCAAATTTACTTCTTCTCCAGTCGTTTATTTGCCATTCTTATGAATGGATAACAAATTCAACATGTTGGCCTCACACATAAAACTTATGTTTCTGTTATTCTGCAACCCTTTTTGTTATCAATATCAGGTTTTTGCTTTGCCTCCATGAATTTTCTTCAAAAAAAAATCACATAGTAACATTTTTTTCAATTTGGCTCTTGTGGGTTCGATGTAGAAGACTAACACGCCATGACATGACAAGGGTTTGAAGTCGTGTAGATCTCCTTCTGAAGATTCTAGAGAGGGAATGCATTTTTTTATATTTAACTAAGAAGTGATCATAAATATTATGGAATATAGTCATCTAGTAAAGTACAATCAATACCATACCGTAAGCCACCAAGTGCACTTTGAAGCATTACCTACAGACTTGTTTGGTATGCAAAAAGGAAATAAAATTAATTTTTTTTAAATTAATTTCAAAAGGAAAGAAAATCAATTCTTTGTTCTTTTCTTTCTTTTCCTTTAGGAAATACTAGACAATAACGATAGAGCTATCTGTCACTAAATTAATAAAGCGAGGGACACACGACGTCTACATAGCATCGACAAGAACATCACTGCTAGAATGACATCACCATGTAGTCACCACTTGAACTTCACAACGACGATCTAACGACGTCCAAATTAATAGTGACGTAATGGCGTCATCTTAGTGACCCTATACTAAACGACAACATCTAGACGACCAACTGGCGACGCTCCATTTATCATGAAAGCAACTATATAGCGATGTCCATTCGATTGCTTCAACTACGACTAGGCGAGGAATCAACGACGATTCTAGTTTTTGATACTTGATTCCAGTTATGATACTTCACTTAACGACAATTTTTTTTCCGTATCGCTGGCATCTTAGGCTATCATATGTGCATTGCTAGGTTGATTAAGTTTAGAAAAAAAAATTAAAAATTAATAAAATACATATTTAAATAAAATATAATATTTAAAAATACAATATATAAGACTCGGTATAATCTACTATAGAATTCATGTCCAATTGGACCTTCGGTGACAAAAATATGATCATTGAAAACCTAAAAAAATAAGAAAATATCATGCAATTGGAACTTCAACATTAAAAAATGTTCGCTAAAAATCCAAATTTACAAGAAATATAATTTAATTGTACACTCAACACAATATGCCATAAAATTCTCAAAGATCATATCAGTATAAATGTTGATATGGTATGTTGGGTGTCATATTTAAGTATAGTATAAGCACATGGGAATATCCTGAGGACATATTTGGGATGCCAGAATATGTCACAGGATATTCCATTATGAGATTATTGTCATAATGATTGAGATCATTGTATTAATGACTGTAAGGCTATATAATGCCAATGAGACAATCAATAAAATAATCAACTAATTACAACATGGTATCAGAGCCAAGTTTCCACAAACCCTAGCCATCACCAAGCTTCCACAAACCCACAGGAGGATTTTCTAGATCTCCTCCACCGAACTCTTCCACGCCCCCCTTTCTTCCTTTCTCCGCCCTTCGCAGGCCGCCATTCGCTGTTGCTACCCCGTCCCGCTATTGCTGCGGCTACTACTACTGCTGCGACTGTTGCGACTGCTGCTGCTGCTGCGACGACGGATGTGACATGCGTGCTGCCGCCTCCTCCACACCAGCACGAGACAGCGCCTAATAGGGATGCCTAGATCTGAAAAAAGGGGGGACATGTTCGGATCTAGGAGCGGACGACGAGGACGAGCGTGAGTCTTGGAGCAGACGTGACATGATTGGATAGACGACGCATCGATGGAGGAGATCATCAAGAAGCTAGATTCTGCAGAGGTGGCGACGTTGATGAAGTTGTTGACGATATCGGCTGGTGAGAACACGACACGAACATCGCCGGAGTTGAAGCTTTCCTCCATCGATCTGAAATTAGATGGACCAGCCACCTATCTGAGTTGGTCACGGCGGGTGAGAAGAACCCTCGCAGGAAAAAACATGGAGGGGTTCCTGACGGGCGAGACGACAGAGCCGGACGAGGGCTCGACAGGACGCGATAAGTAGAAGTCCACTCATATGGTGATCTACATCTGGCTTCTCAACTCCTTAGTCCAGTCTATTGCCGCCACAGTAGACGGTATTGAGATGGTGAAAGATGTGTGGGAGAAGTTGAGAAGGACCTATGATGGTGTGGGGAACAACTTACGGGTCTTCCAGATAAAGGAGGAGATTGATGACACCGTACAGGGAGAGAATACGGTGCAGGAGTATGCCACCGAGTTGGAGCGTCTGTGGTTGGATTATGATCACTCCTCAGATCAGGCAAGCTGCAGGGACCCTAAGTGTAAGGAGAGACAGGTGTGTCTGTAGGAGAGGACGATGAAGTTCCTCAAAGGGCCGACTGCAGCTTTCGCACAGAGGACGGCCCTACTTCTAGCCCAACCAAAGATCCCTAGCCTTGAGGAGGCTATCTCAGCCATAATCCAGGAGGAGACACGCATCAGGCTGCAAGCCGGGACAGGTGGTCCCCCCAAAGCAAAGTCAGCACTAGCGATCACCAGCTCAGGTAATACAGGATCTAAGGGAGAGCCCTGGCAGCATAACCGGCAGTGCTACAACTGTGGAGAGATGGGACATCATCGGTATACTTGTACCAAACTACCTAGGGAGGGAGATTCAGGTGGTGGACGAGGACCGTTCGGCGGACGAGAATATAATGGAGGACGTGGTCGTGGTCGTGGTCGAGGGGGTAGACGAGGCGGCCGAGGAGATTATCGGGCGAACCTCCTGATATCAGAAGGGAACAGAGAAGCTGATGGCACCTTTACTGTGGAGGACCAGGCACTGGGAGACATGAGGAGTAGAATAGAGGAGGCGTCCACCTCATTCTTTGTTAGGGGCAACGCTGTCATGTATGCCCATCCATCAGAAGGTACTGACGAATCACTTGCCCTTGCGTCTATCTCTTCCCTTAAATCATCAGACTGGATTATCGACTCGGGAGCATCTCGGCATGTGACGGGGAATGCTAGTGAGTTTTCTTTCTACACTCACCTAGCATCAGCAGACAGCATTCAGACAGCTGATGGTACTTTCCAGCTAGTGGTCGGTAAGGGTACTGTTAATTGTACAGGTTCAGTAAGATTATCCAATATTTTACATGCTCCATCTTTTCCAGTCAGTCTCTTGTCCATTAGTTCTATAATCCTCTAACTTAAATGTATTGTTTCTTTTGATATTCCTAAGGTGACCTTCCAGGAGAAAGGGACAGGACGAATACTTGGGACTGGCACTTGGCATGAGGGACTGTGGTACCTAGATCGAGAAGGACTGGACTCAGTATTGGTATCTATGGCAGAGAAGGCTGGCATAGAAGGACTGCAGCAGAGGACTGAGGATACCTTGATACTCCATCTTCGGAGGATGGGACATTCTTCCTTTGATACTCTAAGTAAGTTGTATCCAGAGATTTATGCAAAAACAAATAAAGAGAAATTAGTATGTGATGCGTGCGAGTTAGGAAAACTTACTAGGAGCTCATATGTTGGCACGGGTCATAGGAGCACTTTTGCTTTTGAGGTAGTACATTCTGATGTCTGGGGTCCATGTGCTACTAACACTATGAATGTTTATAAGTACTTTGTTTCTTTCATTGAGTGTGCCTCTCGTGTTACCTGGTTATATTTGATGAAAAATAAGAATGATGTACCTGCTTATTTTCGGGATTTCCATAAGCATGTCCAGACTCAGTACAAAACAGTTGTGAAGGTACTGAGGTCTGACAATGGAACGGAGTATACCAACAGGACGCTTGCAGAATACTTGTCAGCACACGGAATACAGCATCAAACCACATGTGCATACACACCAGCACAAAATGGAGTTGCAGAAAGGAAAAACAGACACCTTCTGGAGGTCGCAAGAAGTATGATGATCGACATGAATGTCCCACAGAGTTTGTGGGGGGGCATGCAGTGTTGACAGCAGCTCAACTCATCAACAGGATGCCCTCGAAGGTCCTCGGATGGAAGTCCCCATGTGAGGTATTGCAAGGCAATAATAGTGGGATACTCCTACTGAAGGTGTTTAGGTGTGTGTGTTTTGTGAAGGACAACAGGCCATCAGTTGGGAAACTTGACCTTAGAGCGGTCAAATGCATCTTCGTAGGCTACTCGGCGACCCAGAAGGGGTATGTGTGCTGGAGTCCAGTAGAGAAGAAGAAGTTTGTCAGTATGGATGTCCACTTTCGGGAGCATGAGCCATACTACCACCAGGACGGAACTTCACACAACACGCCTAATACTGCCAGTATTAGGCAAAAGGGGGAGATGGAGAACTTGGTGGTAACCGATTTAGAAGTTTGGCATGGAGTCACAGAGAAGGGACAAGAAGGTGAAGGTGTTAGGCCTACGGCTCAGGGAGAGTTACTTACCTACAGCAGGAGAGAGAAGCAAACTGCAGGACCAGTACCGACAGTGCCAGTGCCAAGTCCCTTGCCTGCGTTCGTCCCAACTCCTGAGGCACCGACACCAACCCCCCTTCAGGTAATACCCCCTCCTTCACAAGATATCATTCCTCCTACTTCTAATCCTCCCACACCACTATCTGTACGGTTGACCACTCGCAGCAATACAGAAAATCCTCCAAACAGATATGGTTGGGATATTGCTCAGTTTGTTTCTTATGACCATATCCCTTCTTCTCATGGAACATTTATAGCATCTTTGGATAGTATTACTGTACCTAACACTTGGCAGGTTGCCAAGAACGATCCAAAGTGGAAAGCGGCAATGCACGAGGAGTTGGGAGCTCTGGAGAAGAACCACACTTGGGAGCTTGTGAGACTGCCAAAGGGGAAGAGAGCAGTTGGATGCAAGTGGGTCTTTACCGTGAAGCAGAATCCAGATGGACAGGTTGAGTGCTACAAAGCTCGACTAGTAGCCAAAGGATACAGTCAGACGTACGGCATCGACTATGACGAGACCTTTGTACCAGTTGCAAAGATGAGCACTGTCAGGACTCTGATTTCTCTGGCAGCTAATGGTGGATGGAAGCTACACCAACTGGATATGAAGAATGCGTTTCTTCACGAAGATCTAGTGGAGGAGGTGTACATGGAGATACCACCAGGATTTGGCACCAATCAGACAGTAGGCAAGGTCTGTAGGTTGAAGAAGTCCCTCTATGGACTGAAGCAGTCTCCTCGAGCGTGGTTTGACAGATTCAGAAGGGCGATGATTGGGATGGGATATCAGCATATCAATGCTGATCATACTGTGTTCTTCTGTCGGAGTGGAGGCCACATCACCATGCTTGCGGTGTATGTGGACGATATGATTATCACAGGAGATGATGAGCAGGAGATCGCCCAACTCAAATGAAAGCTTGGCAAGAAATTCGAGGTAAAGGATCTCGGCCTTCTTCGGTACTTCCTTGGGATTGAGATTGCTCGAGAAGCAGAGGGGATTGTTCTCTCTCAAAGGAAGTATGCACTGGACCTTCTCACAGAAACTGGGATGTTGGGGTGTAAACCTGCAGCGACACCAATAGATCAGAGGTTCAAGATTGATGCTGAGGCTGGAGAACCAGTTGATCGGGACAGATACCAGAGACTGGTTGGCAAGTTGATCTATTTGAGCCACACACGTCCTGATATCTGCTTTGCAGTAAGTATGGTGAGCCGCTACATGCATGACCCACGGAAGGGTCATATGGATGCAGTGTACCAGATTCTGAGGTACTTGAAAGGTGCTTCCGGGAAGGGACTAATATTCAGGAAGAACAATCACGTGAGCATCGAGGGCTACTGTGATTCTGACTGGGCTAGTTGTGCTAATGACAGGAGGTCTACCTCGGGATATTGCATATTTGTAGTAGGTAACTTGGTCTCCTGGAGGAGTAAGAAGCAGTCTGTGGTGGCCAGATCGACAGCTGAAGCAGAGTACAGAGCTATGGCCTTGGGAGTTGCAGAGCTGCTATGGTTGAAGAATATGCTGGTGGAGCTGAAGCTGGATAAGGAGCCAAGATGAAGCTGTGGTGTGACAATCAGTCAGCTATTAGTATCGCCAACAATCCAGTACAGCATGACAGGACCAAACACATCGAGATTGATAGATTCTTCATCAAAGAGAAGTTGGATAGTGGATTACTGGAGCTTGGCCATGTTCCAACCAGGGATCAAGTAGCAGATGGACTAACCAAGGGACTCGCCTCAGTGAGCATGATTAGAGGATGTGACAAGATGGGCTTAGTGAATATCTTTCACCCATCTTGAGGGGGAGTGTTGATATGGTATGTTGGGTGTCATATTTAAGTATAGTATAAGTACATGGGAATATCCTGAGGACATATTTGGGATGCCAGAATATGTCACAGGATATTCCATTATGAGATTATTGTCATAATGATTGAGATCATTGTATTAATGACTGTAAGGCTATATAATGCCAATGAGACAATCAATAAAATAATCAACTAATTACAACAATAAATCATCACAAAGTTCACATCATTCTTCCAAACATGAATACAAATAACTAATGTTGCTCTGGTGCTGATGGTTGTGGTTGGTCCTACAAATGAGACAAAAAATCTGGTAGAAGTGAATCGAGGAATTTCATGAACATCTCGGCCATGTCTGGCACAAACGGGACAATAGAGTCAGCAAAGACATCAAGAGTGGCTTAAGTATAGGTCCACTTAGAAAATCTATATCTACAAAAGAACATGTGTTCTGTTCCGTCAGTCTGAGTCAAGTTGGGAGCCATCAAACTCTGATTGTGCAAAATTAACTGGCCCATCAGATAGGTAAATGGAAGCTCTGTTCGAGGGAATTCCTCTCGTCGAGGATGTACCACCAAATTATGAGAAAGTTTCAGTAAACCAGCGTTCAAACGGCACATCATAACTGATAGCAATGCGAGTCGATGCTTGAAAACCAAATGCACCGCAGGAAATAAAACATTCTTATAGAGACGGTCCACTGAGCCTGAACTTCCGGGGACTGGAGTCCGGTAATAGTGATAACGACTTTTGCTAAGACTAAATCATGCGTCGGAGAAACAGAAGAAGAAAAAGGAAGGAGCCGATAATATATCTTCATTTTCTCTTCTCTTTTCCATCAACGGTCTTTAACTAAAGATCATTATCTTCAACAGGCTTAGACTGTCTGACACTTAGTTCACACATGGGAATATATGAGTTCAGAAAGTATTTCTCATACTGGTTGAAGCAAGACAAGTGATGGTAGATGCGAGCTATGTTACTCTTTGTTAATAATTATTTACTCTTTGTATTGTCAAAGAAAGTCTTAAGAACTAGGTCTAGTCTTATTTTGCAAATAAGTTCTTGATCCTATTTTCGTTTCTCCATGATTTCATATGTTTTCCTAGTCTTACTAATCGTTCTCTCTTTTGTTTGCCAATGTAAAGGCCAAAATTAAGACACATTTTCATCTTGTCCTATCAAGTGCATCCATTTCTAAGCCACTTTGAAATAAAAATGTAGTCTAAATACATGAGCCCAACAACTTAAGTACAAGTCACGAAATCGATATCAAGGCTTTTATGGACAATTTTCTTGGTACATTTTAGATATAAACAACACTCAGGAGGTTGTTGCATCGGTATATTGAACATTGAGAAGCAATATATCTAGAAAATGAACATAGTCGAAATGAGAATATAGATGAATGAATGTCAATCCATTAAAAAGATAAAAAGAAAATTACTCTATTGATGTGGATAGTTTGAGTGGTGCTAATGAGGAACAACGTGATTAAATTGTCTCAGATGGTATAGGCATATACAAGACCAATAGATCCTTTACTAAGAAAGTGTCATGTCCCGCTCTCACTTTTGAGATAAGAGTACGTGGCCAAGTCTAGTCTATGTCGCGGTATCGACGGTAGTATGTTGTTTAGACCTCAATAGTATCATCAATCCAAATAAACAATATTTTGCCATAAAATAATCTCTTTATTCATTCACAACAACCATACAATTTATAAAATTCTCAATTTATTATAATTAAATCATAAATTCGGGAACAAGCTCGTTAAATATCAAATTCTAAATTCTAAGAACTTTTAAACTCTCTAATCACCCATGATCGACCCCCAAACATCCACATCTTCATCTTAGTCTCATGTCTCAGTTCTAAAACTTACGGGTTTAGCATGTAACAATGGTCAGCTATGTATCAAGTGAATTATAGTCCAATTCGAATATGTATACGCTGTCTAGAATCAGGTCAAGCTATCTATAAGTCTATATAATTGCAACTATTTCTCAATCCACAAAAATACGAATATAATAATAGATAATATGTATCATAGTGTGCACCCCATACTACACTTGTCCGAATAGACTCAAAAAAATAATATAAACCTACAAACACTAGGTTATCAAATCGATATAAATAATAGAACTACCACAGAAGAACATATACCTAAATCAGAAAAATAATCATCATTAATCCCATCATAAGAATTCTACAAAATATTCAGCTAACCCGGAAGAAAACTAAGTCCTCAGAGGGACGTAGTAGGATACATAATATACAGGTCACTAAGTACAGTAATAACATGCATGAAAGGACAAGAAATAAATAACTGATAATCGTTTAACGTGATAATGCAATCGGGGACAACGTTCAAGCCTTGGGATGACCAACCCGAAATACAAGGGCAAGGCTCAAGCGAGTAGCTAGTAAAATATATTGGGTACTGCTCGTAAATGAGACATTAGCAAAACAGACACGACAATATTGCCCAGACACCTCGTGACTTTCCTCTCCACCCAATGAACTAAACAAGCAACTCTATAGAAATGAGTAATATACATGCAACGTGGACTGTATCAGAATAGTATGTGTCAATAAGTCATATGGTTCAACATGTAGTAAAAGGATAACAACAATATATATTATGAGAAACTTGTAGGAATAATATATATATATATATATATATATATATATATATATATACTCAAAAGGTAAGGTATATTTTTCTGTTTCCGAAGATGATGAAGATACAATCTCAAGACAATACAAATCCAATCTACTAGATATCCAATAAAGACATGCAAAATTTTGTACTCAAAAGGTAAGGTATATTTTTCTGTTTCCGAAGGTGATGAAGTCACAATCCCAAGACAATACGAATCCAATCTACTAGCTATCCAATCATGTCATCAACCCACGAATTCCGTCGTACAAGATTTAGCACAAGTTAGATCGACGGATTCCACTTATAACTAATGATCCTAAATAAATAGTTCTCCTAAGAAAATTACTAATAATTCTGAATAAAATTCCTTTAAATCCTATTTTTCTAATATGAAGTTATGATTTTTAGGTTATACATAAATTTTAAGTCAATAAAGTCAACTTTGTAAATATAGAATTCGTGGTACGTAAATCAAGATATACCATTGATCGAAAAGTCAACTAATACAAATCTAAAATTTGAGAGAACAGTCATATAGATTTTAGTGTTACAATATCGATGTTGTCGATAGTTTGCATAAAACTAAAGTCGACTAGGAGTTATGGCTGGGCTTCTCGCAAGTCCATCTTTCTTATGGAGTACATAGGCAGAAGTCAGTATTGTGTCTCCTCAAAATGAGATCGGAAGATTTAAATGCGCCATCATACTTCTGACCATGTCCATTAGTGTCATATTTTTTTCTCTCTACAATATCATTTTTTTTTTGTGGTATAAGGAATGGTCAACTACTAGACAATCCCCTTACTCTCATAGAATTCCACGACTCTTCAGATAAGCATTTCCAGCCTCGATTTGCAAAGCCATAATCTTTGTGTCGGTCCACTTTGTACCCATAGCGCTTGAATTAGTCTAGGGCTTTGTAATGACGTGTTATCAAATACATTTGATCGTATATGGAATAGTCATCTATAAATATAATAAAGTATAAGGATCAGTTTCTAGACTTATTGTTTGACTGTCCACAAATATTGGAGTGAATTAGTTGCAATTGGTGTGATGGTCATTTGAACATATTGGATAGTTTTCTTATGGTTGTTCCTCAAGGTGTTTAAAAGAGCGGGCGGTCCGAAATTCGGTTCGGATTCGGCTCGGTCAAATCTGATTCGGATAGATCCGGATCCGGTCAACGGTCGGTCCGCTCTAGCCCACTCCTCCCGCGGGTTCGGACTGGATCGAAGTATCCGACCCACAAGTCTGGTCCGGCCGCCTGTTGTCTCCTCCGTTCGGGCCGACTCGAATTCGGCCGGTCCAGCCAGGACCGGCCCGGTTCAGATCTGATCTGGCTGATTTTTTTTTGAAATATATCCGTTTTGGGGGGGGGGGGGTAAAATACCTCTGTTTTAGTGGCAGTTTTTTATCCGTTTTAGGAATATTTTGGTCATTTTTAGCAACTTCTATTTTTACTACTTCTATTTTTGAATTTTAAGAATTATTTTACAATGCTACATATATTCTATCTGGAATTTATTATCCAACTTCTCCTTTAACTTTAAAAAAATTATTAACATGTCTCATTTATTTTGTAAATGTAGAAATATTCCTAGTTTTGATTATGTTGTTGCCAAAATGGAAGCCAAATTTAAAAAATATCGGGGTGATATACCTCTTCTATATTTTTTGGCTTCGATTTTTGATCCTAAGATTAAATTAGATGGTGTATATATTTTATTAGATGATTTTGAAGATAATATGAGAGTTGACGTAGGTAGTTTGAAAGTAGAAATTAAGGATATTTTAGATAGTTTAATTGCTTTATATGAATAAAGAGTTGTATTCATCCGACCCGGTACAACCGTTCAAGGTAGTAACTCTGGTTTTATGTTTAAATTATCAAATGCTAAAGGTGTACTGCAAAGGAAGAAACAAAAATAATCTTTCCAACCTACACAAGAATCGCCCTTATATCTAAATTCTTATGAAGAAGATGAAGATGACTCTTCATCTTATTATTCAATTTTAGAATGGTGGAAGAGACACGAAAAAATGTATCATGTACTTTTTTCTATAGCACGCGATATTCTAATGGTTCCGGCGTCCATGCACTACCAGAAAAAGTTAAATTAGTGACGTCAAAAAATGTCGCTAAATGACAAAAAATGTCGCTAATCACTTTTAGCGACGTAATTAGCGGCATTTTACAGAAGTCGGAACTCAGCACGTCGCTGAAAGAAAAAATGTCGCTATACCGACATTTTTTAGCGACGTAAATGTGTCGCTAAATTAGCAGCGCAGCGTCACTAATTAGTGACGTAAACAAACGTCGCTAAACGTCGCTAATTAGCGACTTATATAGCGACGTTACAGCGACGTCTTTAATGACCTGACAATACTGTCATGTCAGCAATTAGCGACGTACAGCGACGTTTTTAGCGACATGTTTAGCGACATCATTAGCGACGTATATAAACGTTGCTAAACGTCGCTAAAAATGTCCCTAATTCTACAGAAAAAATAAAAAAATGAATACTGAATTGTTTCCAAACTATTATTCCTGCAGTTTATTAAATCACAATCTGTACAAAAAGACCCGGAGCAACCCTCCGTTGAATTTCTGGGTTTGCCAACCCCCTTGGGTTGAAAACCCAAGACCGGTAAAATAACATATTTAATATGAATAATATAATAAAATTTGAAGAAAAGAAAGCATCCAGCAAATATCATCGTAAAGAATACGGTAAATATATATCCATACAATCTCATCCTAAATAATACAAACAATACAAATGTCCAGCAACTATACTACTGCGGATCTGCAGGAGGATGACCACCGGCACGCATGAAGGATAAGAACAACTAATACTGCTCCCGTGAAATCGACACCGATGTCGATGGAGAAGGCAGTGACGTCGGTGGAGTCTGTGTCGATGTAGGCGCACCAGGAGGCCGTATCCGCTCCAAGTCTGCGAGTCGCTGGTTGTAAGAATCCATAGTTGATAACAGCATCGTACTGCTATGAACCATTGAATCCTGCATCATCGTCAGCCTCTTGCCCATGGATAGCTGTGATGCCTGCAGCTCCGTGATGTTGCGGTCTGTCGAGGCTCTAAGATCATTTGTCAAATCCCGGAGCTCCGTGATGCTGCGGTCGAGCATATCGAATCGTGCGATGAGCGTCGGATCGTCCGACTGTGGCTGGGACCGAGGCTGTCCCTCCATCCTTCGTAGCAACTCGTCACGGAGAGACGCAATCTGACGGTCAACGGCCTCCTGGACTCTGGCTGATGACTGCGAGGGCTGTGTGGAATGCACAGTTGTCGGGGAGGCCCTAGATGACTGCGTCGCAACCAGGGTGCCATAGGATCCCGTACCGTAGTACGTACCCCTCTGGAGACCACCAACTGCGGTCACCCACAGGTCGTCCGCCGACGGAGCTAGAGCGGGCTGCGAGGAAGTACCAGCCTCTCTAGCTGTAGGTGCACTAGCAGTCGCCCGCTCACGCAGCTTAAGATACTCGGCCTTGAAAGGTTTAAAAACTAGATAATTGCCTAAGTTATATTAAAATTAACACAAAGTAAAGTAATACATACATAGGTCTGCGAGGCCCTCTCATCAATGAGATTTCCGTCCTTGCGATGGGTGGCCAATAAGACGGTCACCATGTTTGCATCCTCACCCCTCTGTACCTATTAAAAATATATTATTTAGTACTAAACTTAAATATTTTTTCCTACTACTATTTTATCATACTTACATTAAAATAATATATCTTAAATAAAAAATATACCAAACGACAGAAATATTCCGTCATCGGAATCGAGCCACCACACCACTTGACAGCATTACGCCTAGCCGCCTTGGCCTTCTCAGACCTTTCCCTGTAGCTCGGATCGTCGAATCTAGCCCTCATCGCAGTCCATTGCTCAGGCGTGATCCAACCTTGGATCGGTTTTCCAGCACGATCACGAGCCTTCTGGTCATCCAGAGCATCTCGGATAAGCTTGACGGCAACGGTAGGAAACAACTGCTCGATCAACTTGGCCCAGTACGGAGGATAGAAATACGTTTGCTACAATAAATAATTTATTAAGTGAGAATCATGGATAAGTTATATAATATGCATAACTTAGAGGATTTATTTAATATACTTTTACCTGGAAGTGCGCAAACCAGAATGCCTTCCTCTCCTCCGGAGCTTCAAAGTAGTTGATCTAAGGGCCACCGTAGTTGTTCCTCAGAAATAGGCCCAGGCGTCTTTGAACCGACGATGGACGATATCTATACAGAGATAATTATTTTTATCGAAAAAGTTAATATATGATGAATAAAGAAATATACGATATATATGATGCTAAACCATCTAATTGACTTACTTTGTACCGTCGGCCCAAATCTCTGTCCTCGTCTCCTCCGGAGGTGCGCATGGAGGATCTTGCTGATGCTGGGACAACGTGGGCATGACCTCCTCGATATGCTCATATGTCTCCATGGTTCCGTCAGTAGGAGGAACGCTGGACGAGGGAGTACTATCACGCCTAGAACTACTCGTCCCAACAGTCCGAGATGTGAGTGATCGATATACTGGAGTACTGGGCGACGATGATCCGGAACCAACAGTAGGCAGTACCGGAGGAGTACTCTGTCTACCTCGGGACCTGCCGAATCCTCCGCGTCGTCCTGTCATACCTGATAACAACATATGATGAATATAGAAAAATATAAATATATAGTACATTCTATAGTCAAAATGTGATGCATATCTCACAGCATTCTACAGTCAAAATATAATACATATATTCGTTTAAATAGTACATTCTACTGTCAAAATATAGTTACATTCTACAGGCAAAATATTTTATTTTCAATCATCTTCAGAAAATTCATCTTGTTCGCCTTCCTCGTCCTCCTCTCCCTCTTCCTCCTCCTCGTCTTCACTTTTATCTACTTCGTCTTCGTCTTCCTCTTCGGATAATTCTACATCTTCTACATTATTACTCGTGTAATGAGTAACTTTCGTTGAGTCCACATCTACAATATTTGTTACAAGAGGTAGATCGTGTAAAATCCCTAATTCTGAAAATCGTATTAAATATTTTTTATTAATTATTTAATTTATAGTAGTTATGAGCTAAATAGAGGAAATAGATTTTATTTAATGTTTATTTGAGGTGTTTGTGCATTTAGGAGATTCATGGGGCCATTATAAATTTTTCTTAATTTATTCCATATAGGAGACCCTTTGGACAGTTGCTAGCTTAATGGTATGCACAAATATAATTTTTTAGAATTTTCTATGTATATATATGTATATATATATATATACATATATATATATAATTAATTAGAAAAGAAAAAGAAAACACAAATTCCTATTGGATCTTAACCCGAAACCCAAACCCTATTCTAACCCAAACCCTCTATCCTAAACCCACTACCCGTTTAGCCCCTACCCGGACCCGTTAGGAGAAGAAAAATATCAACAACAGCAGCAGCAAAAACAAACTTTTCTTTTCCCCTCTGCGCGTGTGAATCGACCCCCACCGCCTCTTTATCTCTATTATACTACCAAACTCTCCTAAACCGAAACCAAAACAAAAGAAAGAAACAGCAGCAGCAATGGTTTTTGAAACCACTAAATTACCCCCGCGAAACTGACCTATTTCCCTATATATATCCCATGTAGTACACCCTAAACCCAAACCACAATTCTTCCACCAAACTCGATATCGTCTTCACCACATCTGGAGACGTTTGTTAGGAGGTCTTAGTTCCAGATCCTGTGTCCTTGACATTTAGACGCTTGCACTATACAGATTTCTTACCAGGCATGTATACCTTGCCATTGTACTATTATTTACATTCCAAATGATGAATGCATGTTTTATTTCTTCTTATTTAGTTTATTTATTTTAATTACTATATAAATTGTGCGTCCAAGAAAACTTTGGTGCAACGATGATGTCGTCATATTCTGCTTTTATTTATGTATTTGCATTGGACCTACTTTATGAGGCCACCCCATTATCATGAGGCATTTTATGTTTCATTGGCCATGACACTATTCTTACATGACTGTGAGTCACATGTAGGACACGAACTTGCGTATTCGGTTGGCCACTGGTACGTATAGGTCGTGGGATGGATAGGGAAAACTGCTGATAGAAACTTTGTATGCTAGTAGACCTGGTAGTTATTCAGAGGTTTTATCGTGTCATGGATGTGGCATACTTAGAGCATGGGGTGGAAAGAACAACAAGTAAGACAATTGGGCTCCTTTGTACTTTCCTTTTTATGTAACCCGTACGCTCCGCCGGAGATACGCGGTCGTGATGACCCCTATACTACTTGGCGGCCTCTGCCGTTCAAAAGATGACATGCTTTGTAGGCCCCTGATTCTCCGAGAGAATCATGCCAATCCCACTTTATGTCCAGATAGTCCACTTGGTGGAAAGTTGTTCTCAAACTGCATTCACTTAGACGGTTAGTCGACCCATTGGATGTTTACTTTTCAGTACTTTATTGGCATGTTATTATGTATCTTGTTACGTCCCTCTGAGGACCTGGTCTCTTTCCAGATATAGACGAGCAGGAGTATCCGCAGGAGTACGGACCTGGACCTGACTCTACTTACCAGACTGAGGAGGTCTTAACCTCGGAGTATCTTTGATTTATTGCCGCTGTTTAGAGATTTTGTTGCTACTCTTTGAGAGACATTTATCTCATATTAGAGTTAATTCTCTTCTCTCTTTTAGTAGTTTCAGTATAGTCATTTTGTAGTGAATTTGTTTCCATCCGACTATCAGACTTGATACTCATCTTTGATATTCAGTTATTATTCAGCTCTTTATTCCTGCTTATTATTTGTGTTGTGGATGAGATATAGATTGCGTGTGACTTGTTGTGACAGTATATTATCACTGGTGGATTGGATATTCATGTACAGCGTACGTGTGTATATGGTTTCCATATATTGGAGTTCATATACATACGGCTGGCGTGTTACGTATTCCTAGTCCTACGTATTTTGGGACTGGGGCGTGACATATTTTTAGTGGTGGCCCATGCAGGTCAAGAATATATTGTCTCAGTTACGTAACTGTATCGAACAAGCCTGCGTATAGGAATAGAGTATATGGATCTCATCCACGCTTGACTAAAACCTCATTCTTCCTTTCAACTATCCTATGTTGGGATAAACAAAGTTGTCCGCCAAAAATCCTTTACCCTGTGACCAGGGGTCTCTATTTATAGAGATCAATCAAATGACTGCCTGGTTGGCGTAAAAGCCAAATGACTGCTTGGTTGGCGTAAAAGGCCAAACTATGAAGAAGATTGCCTCATTTATACTGCGGTTATGACAACTGCTACCCACGTTCAAATAATCTTCTAAATCTGCTTATGACACGTATCCCTTTATAAGGTAACGTGTATAACTGTTTCTCGAAGATCATGGCATACAAGCCACGTAGGTAACTGTCCCTGCGTAAACTTGATAATTCATGAATAATAGATAACCAACATAAAATAGCCTGATTGGCATAAAATGCAAGGATGGTGATGTGAGCGTATTTGTCACAGTCTTAGCTTTCCTAGTCATGACCAATTTTGAAAAATAGAACAAAATCACGTGCATTAAATGCAGAGATATGCCTCAATCTCTGTACAAAAATAGCTTTTGACGTGGCGTCTGATTTTGTCTTATCTTGAGCGTAAAAACTCATTTCTGTCAATGTAGAATAGGCAGCGTATTCAGAAGACTCCATTTTTCTTCCTTTTGAATGCGTAAAAATGACTTGTATCAAAAATATGTCACTAAATTACATCATGGGTCTCTGTGCAAAATTATCATCACAGCCGTCCTCTCGATCATCGTGCAGTACTTTTGTCAGATGTCAGGTTCACTGATTTGTCTGACAAATTCATCCGAGGAATACGAAGAGTTCCTCGTACAATTTTATGCAGACTTTTACGCAGACTTTATGCAGGAAGTATAGCAACCTTTTACGCAGACTTTTATGAAGACTTTACGCAGGAAGTATAGCAACCTTTTACGCAGACTTTTATGCAGACTTTACGCAGGAAGTATAGCAACCTTTTACGCAGACTTTACGCAGGAAGTATAGCAACCTTTTACGCAGACTTTACGCCAAACTACCTTGAATCTCTACTTTACGCGGACAGCTCTAAAGCCCTACTTTGCGCCATACTACCTTGAATCTCTGCTTTACGCGGACAGCTCTGAAGCCCTACTTTACGTCAAACTACCTTGAATCTCTGCTTTACGCGAACAGCTCTGAAGCCCTACTTTATGCCAAACTACCTTGAATCTCTGCTTTACGCGGACAGCTCTGAAGCCCTATTTTATGCCACTCTGTAGAATACGCGGACAGCTTAGCAACCTTTTAAGCCAAACAACCTTGAAGCTCTGTTTTACGCAGGGAGGGACTTCACGTATATTGGAGGATTTTGACTGTAAAATACGCGGACAATTCCCCAACATATTTTATGCTTCTACATTCTATTTAAAGATTGCATCCTGTTTGATTCCTGTGGAGCGAAGGTGTAAACCTCCTCGACCAATTTAGGGTCCAATTTAAATTAAATAGAGGGACTTAGAATTAATTGGATACAAATGTAATAAATGTGTAATAATTATTTGTCCTAATACACCTTGCCGTTGTTTCGAGAATGGAGCACCACACCAGTAGTTATCTTCCACCCAAGGTCACGAACATCTCTTAGACATGCCAGGCTACCCCTCTGACTATTGTGCAAACTTATATAACCGTCATTGCGTCTCACCTTAGCTTCACAATATTCGTAAGTGAGTGCCTTGCGCATTAATTGGTAATTTAATTAAGTTGAGGCCAAGTTCACCAAAAACATGACTAGACCAAGCCCGTGGACACCTCAAATATGGACCAGGCCCACCCTCGAGCCATGGCCGGCCCAAATATCAAGGATAGCCCACGAGAGCCAACACCTATAAATATACATACTCCCAAATATACATGCTGCCAGATATTTTGGAAGCTTGTGTCAGCGTTCAAGATTGGACCCGTGCTGAAAAAAGAACTCAAAACTCAAGAGATGAAAGTGTCGATATCGCAGAGCTGGACTTTGAATCTCTTACTATAAATGACGCTACTGAAGGAGGAGCTGAGCAGTAAACTTCAACGAAAGACGGACGAATTTTTTTTAAAAGACTTGTACATTTTTTACAAGCTTTATGCAAATAAAATATTATTTATAACTTTCTATTTTTTTTTGTTACTTAATGTTATAATACATTTATAATTTTATAGCCATTAATAAAAAAAATTCAACTTTTTCTTACTTAATGTTGTTAGTTGTTAGTTGTTTACATTTAACTTCTTTATGTCTATATAAATAAGTTCTTTAAATTTCAAGTTATAAATTTATATTTAAATTCAAAAAAATAGATTTATACATTTTTTTATAAGTTATTCAAATTTTTTTTAAAAAAAATATTCAACTTCTAAATATTTAGATTTTAATTTATACTTAAAGTTATATAAATATTGGTACAAAAAAATTTAAATAATTTTTTTAACAAATAAATTTATAAATTTCAAATTATACTAAACATATAACTTATAAATTTCAAATTATACTTAACATATAATTTATAAATTTCAAATAAATTTATACTTAAAGTTATATAAAAAAAAATTTTAACAAATAACTTATAAATTTCAAATTATACAAAAATAACCTAGTACAAAAAATCTATAAATTTTAACTTAAATTTATTAACATATAATTATCATCGTATAGATTATATATAAAATATAAATAAATAAACGTAAAAAAAATTTAAAAAAATTGGATCGGTCCGGACCCAGATCGGTTCGGTTCGGTCCGGTCCGGTCCTCCCCTTACCGGATCATGGACCCGGACTCGGTTGAAATTTTTTCTAACCGGGCCGGACCGGCCCGGCCCGTCTTTCCTCTCGGGTTGAGTCCGGTCCGGACCAAACCTAATCCGGTCAAATCTAGTTGACTCGGACCGCGGACTGGGCCGGATCGGACCAATACACACCTTGAGTTGTTCCCATTAGACAATTCTCAAAATTGGACGTCTCAACCTCAATCACTGAGCCCAATAGCTCGACCTTGTCTAATCTAGAGATCATGTCCTAATCGAGGTATTCTAATATGCTGTCCCTTATGTTACAATCCACATATTTAAATTTTAGGCATAAACCATCAATAATCATTAAACCATAGTTAGAGAACCATCATACAAACCATAAGTACTAGCTATTAAAGCCAGCATACAAACCATAACAAGAGAAGGATATATGTATACCTTCTTTGGCTCCATACAATTTTGAGCAGATTTTTAAAAATCGGATCGGTGATGGACCCGGCCAAGTCACTGGGTCGGATCAAACTAGTTCAATCAGTTGGTTCAACCACTGAGTTAATCTAATTGATTCAAGTTTAATTTCTTATGTATCGTTATTTTTATAAAAATATTTATTTATAGTAAAATTTTGAAAAACTAGTGGATCAATATTGAATCGGATAAAAAAAAAAAACCGATTCAACCGGTCAGTCCGATTCAATTTTTAAAATACTGAATTTGAGCATAGTGATCTTCCGGCCACAATTAAAGGACTTTACTTGCTCCTTACTCTCTATTTTCTTAGCTAGTGACTTTAGCTTCAGTCGTTTCAACTTCTTCTTTCCATTCGAGCATCTTTTGCAGTATTTGTCCGCAAATGTGTATTGGACGTTGTAATCAGAGCCACTGCAACTTTGCGATTTGTATCTTGATGCGTTCAACCTCCAAGCTACAGTTTCTCCAACGTCATTGAACTTCTTTATGTTTGAGGAATAGGTCATGAATTGCTTCATACTATTCCATTGAAGCATGTAAAGAACAGATGACAGTGTGGACATGTTGTTCATCAGACACATTAAACGTTGCTAAGGTCTAGGGGTGAGCATTATTCGCGAAAATCGAACCGAGTCGAAGATATTCGGCTAGGTTTAAAAAAATTCGAATTGGTTTCGGTTTTAAAAATACTAAATTTTTATGTTCGATTTCGATTTCGATTTCAATTTCAGTCCAAAACCGAAAATCAAATAAAATTTTTTAGTTTATATATATATATATATATATATATATATATATATATATATATATAAAGAAAAATAAGCTTCAACGTAAAAGTTTTTGTTCTAAAAATACTCTCATCTATGTTTACTAATTAAAATTGTTCATTAAATCTAATACGGGTAGTTATGTAATTACCTGTAGAAGAAGAATTTTTTTTAAGGAGGATGTTATTTGCTATTCCCAAGTTTTATGAAATACGTACAAGACACGTGTGTGTGTGTATATATATATATATATATATATATATATATATATATATATATATATATATATATATATTAAAAAAGTGCAAAAAAATCGAAAAATCGAAAATTGAACCGATTTAATTCGGTTCGGTTTTGTCCGGTTATGAGCCATTTCGGTTTGATTTCGGTTTTGTTTATTCGATTTTCGGTCTAATTCGATTTTTTGCTATTCGATTCGGTTGGAACCGAATTAACCGAATGCTCACCCAAACTAATACCATATCTCGGATCATGGACTCATCATGCATGTGGGTTTTCATGTCATGGTTTGACTTCTCTTATACAAATTGAACCGTAGAGTTAAGGCATGCAACCTAGTCAGTGAGGTATATATGTCCGAACCATGATTTCAGCACATCTAGAGCCTCTTTGTAGAGGTGTGGACTTTGAACTCCCTAATAAGATCATCATGCATCGGTACCAGCATGTGTGGATTTGTCTTTGGCTAACCACTTTTGGTATGCCTCGGCGTTGCTCCCTTGCTAGGTTGTAGTGTCCGCTCTGCTCTGGTTCGACCATCTCTTGATCTATGGTGTTCAGGCTCTTAATCTTGTGAAGCAAGTATTCGATCTTGCGGCGCTATATATTATAGTTATCGTCATTTATCTTCAACATTTAATGTGCTCGACGATCACTGGTTTGCCAACCATCTGAAAGATGTCATAATTTTCTCTTCCCTAGACAAACTATTTCCTGAAATGAAGTTTTTTTTAGGGCGTAAAACAATAACCAAGTGCATCTACTTGGAATCAAAACTCGCATCCTCAAAAGTTTGAAAGCTTTGCTAAGTCCAGGGTCGGCCCTGAGCTCACAGGGTCCAGGACGAACTTTCAAAATGAGATCCCATACATAATGTAAAAAAAATAAAACAAAAGTAAAATAAAAAATATGTCTCCACCAAGATTTGAACTAGGAATCTCTTGTGTGCAAGTCTAATATAATAACCACTACACAATAATTGTTTTGTTTTAAGAATGGTCAATGATAAATACTAGTTCTATTATCGGTACAAAATTATTTATATATTTAAACAAAAAAAAAATTTTGGGCCCTTCTGGCCCATGGGGTCCTGGACGGTCGCCCTGTCCGTCCTGGGCCAGGGCCGGCCCTGGCTAAGTCCTTCGTTTCTAAAAGGGTTTGACTCGCCTATAGAGTCATCCACATCTTAGTTGCCAAATATTGCATATATATAACGTTTTTTTTGCATTTAATGTCCTTGTGCATATTACACAATGCTAAGGGCTATGCCATAATAATTTTACAATTAAACTTACACTAGTGTTGGACTTCACAAGACATACCCATTGAATAGGCTTTCCGGCTATTAGATGTGACCATGCACGTAAAACAATTATACCCTTTCCAACGTGCCATGTTAATGTTCGTCATTTGGCTAAGGGGTTCATGCAGAAGCTAGCCTAGGTCTTCGCCTATTGCTATAACATCACATGCATGTTATAATCATGGCAACATATACGTACACACACAAAAAAATATTTGCTAATTTTTGGCACATTTCAAAATTTGGCACTTATAGAAGAGGGTTATGTTCAAAACAAAACGTGAAAATCGTTTCCCAAACCAGAAAGTATCTGCGAGAGAACCGAACAAAAGCGCAAGCAACCACAAACACACCAATCACAAAATCACTAATCACGCAAACACCAAGATTTTGACGTGAAAAATCCTTCTGAAAAAAAACCCAAGGGACAATCGGAGTCCAACCCTTGAGAAGCCTTCACTAATGAAATAAAGGAATACACCCTCTACAAACTTCTTTCCGATCCAACACGGACCCCCACAATACGTGGAAGCAGAAAAATGATTACAAGGCTACGAAAAACAAAGACGACGAGTAGAGATTACCCGAACACGACCCTTCTTCGAAATTGGCCTTCAATCTTTCCCTTTCTCTCCCAAAGTTGCAATGGCACTCTTGACTCATTTTCTCCTCTCTCTTGAGATGATATCTTAGGGTTAGGGTTTAGGAAAACCTAATATATACCCCCATAATCCTGCAAAAAAATTTGGACCGTAGGATACGATCCAACGGTGTATAAAATACCTCTGAATTTTCGTCCAGCTCGCGGACCGAACTCGGACCGAATTCGCCCAGAAGCAAACAGAAGCAAACGACTGCTCTCTGGATTCCTGGACCGAACTCGGACCGAGTTCGGACCGAGTACGTTCCGAACTTTGTCTCCCTCTGGACAACATATGCTCCTTCTTCTTCCCGAGCTTCTTCGACCTCTCAAATGGCTCTCGTCGCCTCCCCGAACTTCTCTGACACACAAACATCACTCGTCGCTCTCCGAGATGTTCTCCTCAAAGGTTGAGAACACCACCCACTCCAACAAATCTCTCCCTTCACAACTATGTGGAGGGGGTCGTTATCCCAACGATCTGCCTGCAGTGCTCAAACTTTTTCTTGGAAGAATCTTTGTGAACATGTCTGCTCTGTTGTCATCTGTATGAACCTTCTCAAGTTGCTTCCTTCTTATCAACCATATCCTGTATCCAATGATACCGAGTATCAATGTGCTTGGACCGGCTATAAAATGTCTAATTTTTCATAAGGTGAATTGCACTCTAGCTATGGAAAAGCAAAGGATACTGCTCTTGTCTTGGTCCCATTTCCCGCAACAGCTTCTTCATCCACAACAACTCCTTGTAAGCCTCCGTCGCCGCAATGTACTTTGCCTCTATCGTCGATAAGGCAACACATTTCTGCAACTACGACAGCCATGATACCGCTCCACTAACAAACATCACCACATAGTCCGAAGTCGATCACCTCGTATCTACATCTCCAGTCATATCAGCGTCGGTATACCCAACCAGTTTGGCTCATCACCACCAAAAGAAAGTCTCCACTTGACAGTGCCCTGAAGGTATCGTAGTATCCACTTGACCGCACTCCATTGTATCCTTCCAAAATTTGAAAGATACCTGCTAACTGTGCCAAATGAATAAGCAATGTCTGGCCTCGTACATACCATAGCATACATAAGACTTTCCATAACTGAGGTCTATGGAACCCACTCCATATCTTCTTTCTCGTCATCGGTAGATGGACACTACTCCTCAGTGAACTTAAAGTGAGCCGCAATGGGGTAACTCACTTTCTTCAACCCATTCATCCCGAAATGCTGAAGTACCCAGTGAATATAATTCTTTTGGGACAAGTGTAGCAACTTATAGACTCTCTCTCTCTCTCTCTCTCTCTCTCTCTCTCTCTCGGCTGATCTCCATTCCAAGAATAGTCTTCGCTGCGCCCAAAACCTTCATAGAGAAGGCCGTGCCCAGTTGGCGCTTCAACTCTGCTATCATGGTGGCATTCTGACCCACCAACAACATGTTATCAACATAAAGCAACAAAATGATAAAATCATCCTCGACAAAGTACCTCAAAAATACACAATGGTCCGATGTCATCCTTGCATAACCATGCTCCCTCATAAATGACTCAAACTTTCTGTACTACTGCCTCGGAGCCTGTTTCAGACCATACAAGCTCTTCTTCAACCGGCAGACCAAGTGTGACTTGCCCTTCTCACAGAATCCCTCTGGTTGCTCCATGTATAACTCCTCCTGAAGGTCACCGTGGAGGAATGTCGTCTTCATGTCCATCTGCTCGACGTTCATGTCAAAACTGGCTGCAAATGCTAGCACCACCCGAATAAATGACTGCTTGATGACTGAAGAAAAGATCTCATCATAATCTACGCCTTTCCGCTGACCGTAGCCTTTAACTACCAGCCTCGCTTTGTATCGAGGGCAAGTAGCATCATTTGTCTGCTTCACTCTAAATACCTATCAATTCTTCAAAGCCTTCTTGCCCTTTGGCAACCGTGTCATGCCCCAGTCCCAAAATACGTAGGACTTGGAACACGTAAGCATGCCAGCCGTATGTATATGGCAACTCCAATATATGGATACCATAATACACACGTACGCTGTAATATGAACAATAATTCATAAGTGGTATATAATTATCACAAGTCACAAGGCATAACTAAATCTCATCCACAGAATCAAATAGAAATAAATAACCAATCTACTATATAACTGAGTCTCAATATAAAGTATCAAAGAATGATAGTCGGGTAAAAATAAATCTACTGCCAAACTATAATATAAGAGAGACTACATAAGAATATCTAATGAACAATGAGACTCGAAGAGAAGACCTCCTTGAAAGATAACGAAGTAGCAAGTCCTGATCCGTGCTCCTGCAAATAGTCATGGTCGTCTAAACCTGGCAAGGGACCAGGTCCTCAGAGGGACGTAACAAGATACAAAAAGTACATGCCAATTGAATACAGTACAACATGCATAATAGACAAAAAATATATAAGTACGCTGTACCAGACGATCTATATGAATATACAAAATGAGGACAACTTTTCGACTTATGGGCATGGGTAAGCTACTCTATCTAATCTCACAACTCACACACATGGCAGGGACATCAGAAACTGACATACCTCGAGGGTAGTGACCAGCGCGACACCAAAAATCGATATACCTCGGGGGTAGCGACCAGCGTGACACACTACCGTAGTACGTACTAGTTACTACGGTTTACCAGAGTGGTTATAGCCCATACGCCTACTGATTGTCCCCCTCTATCATGATACTAGGTGTCAAGTGTGTGTCAACATATATAATTTATAGTAGTGACTGAAAGAAAATACACATGCTGTCACGACCCGATTTCGTAGAATCGTTGGGGCGTCCCCCAAATCGTGATGCCGTGCGGGCCTGGGGTTGCCCCCGCACAAGGCTAAAGTATTTTGCATAACGAGCACATATTCAGAGTACGCAGATAAATTGAACACAAGTTGAAACATAGAAAAGTTCTCTTTATTGATAATGAACATCTATTACAAACTCTTGAACGAGTCAGCTAATATGCCGCACGGGCTTACAAAAGTGTTGACTCAAAATGAGATAGCAGTCCTGTACATTACATCCCTTTATAAACTTCAAAATGATAAAGACCTCCGGGCTGGAGGACGGCTTTGCCACGGAGCTGCATTTGTGTATGAAGAGTTGCAAGCTCCTTCTATCTTCAAGTACTTCAAAAGTGGCACGATTAGGATGCGCCAACAGCTGGACTGGATCGAGAAGACGACTTCGGCTCCTCGCTCGGTTCGCCTTAGTGCGGAGAACCTGTTTCAACGAGGGTCAGTATGTCGAAACATACTGGTGAAGGCGAGCTAACCGAACTATACCAATCAACACGTTGTTTTAATGAAGCATGCATATTTGTTGGTTTCTATCTTGCCTTAGTTCATTTACAAGTAAGCAGCATATATGAATAATACTGAAATGAACTTGCCACCGTTCGGTGGATTTTACCTGCCCGTCTGAACTACCTGCACAATACTTACCTTGCCTTCCCTGCCACGAAGACACAAGTTAGTTTGTAACAGGTTTAAATATACAAGATGATCACTGGCTTGATTGCCATAATGGACGATATAGTGTTTGACAAGAATGGTATGCAATGAAGTACAAGAGGGGCGTTGCAAGCCATTCTGCCAAGAACAAGCGACTAAACAATAGGTCTCGCCCGGACCGGATCGATGCCAGTGCCCCAGCATCGTCCGCGAGATCGTGACCCTGTGCACAAGTTGTCCATGATCGAACAATATACAAGTTAACAATTCCATGCAGTTGAGGCAACAAGAGTGCAATTTGAGGCAACAAGAGTACAAGACAAGCAACTGTACAAGACAAGCAACAATTCATGATTTATTTCCAACGAACAAGCATGCAATCAAGTATCCGTTCATGAAGTTATTTGACAAGCATAATGAACCAAGTCTATTCTCTTTTATCTTGGTTTCTTTTAGTTATTACTTGGTATCGTTTGATCGGGGCAAAAAATAGTTCAAGCTTTTAGGGTGTGAAGCTTGAAAGCAGGGCTAGCTAATCGGGATGGTAGCCACTCACTTAGATTGTTGGAAGGGAGAAGGAAAGAGGCGCTTCACGACTCCGCTCGTAAGCCACCTACTGCTCGTTTACCTGCATTACGAACAGCTCGATCAATACCTCTTCTACTTTTTCAATCTCGGAATTTAAGTGCAGTTCAATGAACGAAAATAATGAAAACCATCAAAACCGTTCAAGGAAAATAAGCAAATCCGAAAATCAACTCAAGGCAACAAAAGCAACAAGCGACATCAAAAACCGAGGCAATAAAAGATAGCAGCGGAGAGGTCCCTCCTGACTCTGCCGCTAAGTCGATCCCGGGGGCACGGTCCACTGAATATGGAAATCGATTCCGAAGAAATAAATCCATAACGAGGATGAGTTCTTAATTCAATATATCCCGATCGAACGATACCGTCTTGTGTTTCTTAGCCGTGCTCTCCGCACCGGGAGAACGGGGCGCTACATCCTACCCAACCAATTGGAAGTTTTGTCCTCGAAACTTAGGAATATGACCTACCGTTAGGGAATAATATGTTGAGGATGGCGATCATGACTCAATGAACAATCACGAACAGAATGGTCTGATCCGCCACAGGCTAGGCATAACCCAAGTTTCAGACGACATTTGTCAATTGCATGTTCCGACTTTTTGCAGAAGCTACAAGGCTGGTTTGCTTTCTGCTTCCCACCATTATTGTGACACTTTGTAGCGTTGTTTTCTCTCTCGTTGCTTTGGCGTTTATGATTGTAGGTATGCAAAGCGCCGGCAGGAACGTGAGGATACTGTGATTCGAGCGATAGGGCATGATTCATGACTTCACGCATTGTGTGATACTAAGGAACGACTACGTGCGCATGGATGGCAGAGCGTAATCCACATTCAAACCTTCTAGCTCGACTCGCTACATCAGGTAAATAGGCCCTAGCGAATTTGGAGAGTCGGTTGAATTCGGCGGAATACTGTTTGACTGTCATGCTGCCTTGCCTCAGTTGCACGAACTCGTTTTTTATCTGACGTTGTACTAGAGGGGGTACAAACTCCTCTTCGAACGTGGTACGAAAAGTCGTCCACGAGATCGCCTCCTCTCTGTGATCAAATTGGAGAGATCGTCGATGCACGTCCCACCAATCGTGTGCGTTAAGGCGGAGCTGTAGTTGCACGCAGGCGATGCGCTTTTCTTCGGGGACCTCTAGCAGAGCGAAGTGATCTTCAAGTTCGGCCAACCAATCTAGAGCTACGACTGGGTCCTCAGTCCCGTTGAATGGGGTGTTGCAGACTTTCTTGAAGTGGCCAAAGTCGAAGGCAGTCACGTCCCTCGCCCTTGGAATTGGTGGCGTCTCTACTTCAAGCACGGGCTGTTCCACTGGAGTCGTTGCTGTTGCAGCGCAATGGTTGGAAGCCAAAGTCTGAACGATCTGTTGCAAGGCATCCACCTGGTTCTGTTGGACTAAGAATCGAGCTTCCACATTGTCTTGAAACTTGAGCTGACTCTCCTCCGCCCGCTTCTCGGCCCGTTCATAGCGAGCCTCGTCCCTTTGTTGGTTTTCCTCCAACATTCGCAACATTTGCTAGATGGGATCGATGCTTGGCACGGCTCGCTGGCTCCTTGAACTTCCCGAAGTGCCCGAACTACTTTCTTGGCCTTGCGTTTCGTCCGGTGTTTGCGCTGCAGATTGCGCTAGAGCCATTCCTTCAAAAGAAGGAAAATTATATTAGGATCATAATGTATTATGGACTTATTGCATGAACGTATCTCATTTTGGCCTAGCGAGTTCAAGAGTTCGCACAGTATCGTTAAAGGAACTTTTCCAGTACGAGAGTCTAAGGAACTTGAATCTATGCTCTGATACCACTATGTTATGACCCGATTTCGTAGAATCGTTGGGGCGTCCCCCAAATCGTGATGCCGTGCGTGCGGGCCTGGGGTTGCGCCCGCATAAGGCTAAAGTATTTTGCATAACGAGCACATATTCAGAGTACACAGATAAATTGAACACAAGTTGAAACATGGAAAAGTTCTCTTTATTGATAACGAACATCTATTACAAACTCTTGAACGAGTCAGCTAATATGTCGCACGGGCTTACAAAAGTGTTGACTCAAAATGAGATAGAAGTCCTGTACATTATATCCCTTTATAAACTCCAAAATGATAAAGACCTCCGGGCTGGAGGACGGCTTTGCCACGGAGCTGCATTTGTGTATGAAGAGTTGCAAGCTCCTTCTATCTTCAAGTACTTCAAAAGCGGCGCGATCAGGATGCACCAACAGCTGGACTGGATCGGGAAGACGACTTCGGCTCCTCGCTTGGTTCGCCTTAGTGCGGAGAACCTGTTTCAACGAGGGTCAGTATGTTGAAACATACTGGTGAAGGCGAGCTAACCGAACTATACCAATCAACACGTTGTTTTAATGAAGCATGCATATTTGTGGGTTTCTATCTTGCCTTAGTTCATTTACAAGTAAGCAGCATATATGAATAATACTGAAATGAACTTGCCACCATTCGGTGGATTTTACCTGCCCATCTGAACTACCTGCACAATACTTACCTTGCCTTCCCTGCCACGAAGACACAAGTTAGTTTGCAACAGGTTTAAATATACAAGATGATCACTGGCTTGATTGCCATAATGGACGATATAGTCTTTGACAAGAATGGTATGCAACGAAGTACAAGAGGGGCGTTGCAAGCCATTCTTCCAAGAACAAGAGACTAAACAATAGGTCTCGCCCGGACCGGATCGATGCCAGTGCCCCAGCATCGTCCGCGAGACCGTGACCCTGTGCACAAGTTGTCCATGATCGAACAATATACAAGTTAACAATTCCATGCAGTTGAGGCAACAAGAGTGCAATTTGAGGCAACAAGAGTACAAGACAAGCAACTGTACAAGACAAGCAACAATTCATGATTTATTCCCAACGAACAAGCATGCAATCAAGTATCCGTTCATGAAGTTATTTGACAAGCATAATGAACCAAGTCTATTCTCTTTTATCTTTGTTTCTTTTAGTTATTACTTGGTATCGTTTGATCGGGACAAAGAATAGTTCAAGCTTTTAGGGTGTGAAGCTTGGAAGCAGGGCTAGCTAATCGGGATGGTAGCCACTCACTTAGATTGTTGGAAGGAAGAAGGATAGAGGCACTTCACGACTCCGCTCGTAAGCCGCCTACTGCTCGTTCACCTTATTACGAACAGCTCGATCAATACCTCTTCCACTTTTCCAATCTCGAAATTTAAGTGCAGTTCAATGAACGAAAATAATGAAAACTATCAAAACTGTTCAAGAAAAACAAGCAAATCCGAAAACCAACTCAAGACAACAAAAGCAACAAGCGACATCAAAAACTGAGGCAATAAAAGATAGCAACGGAGAGGTCCCTCCTGACTCTGCTGCTAAGTCGATCCCGAGGGCACGGTCCACTGAATATGGAAATCGATTCCGAAGAAACAAATCCATAACGAGGACGAGTTCTTAATTCAATCTATCCCGATCGAACGATACCGTCTTGTATTTCTTAACCGCGCTCTCCGCACTGGGAGAACGGGGCGCTACACATGCAATGAATATATGAAGATATATTAAGCAATGCAAAGTACTGTAAACAATTTGGCAAGGTATACTTGTTTGGCAAGAAAGCTGCAAAGTGTAAGCGTCAAGACGTCAGGCAAAATGGATCAGAAACTATGGCATCAGAATGAACGTCTCCGGATGCTGAAATAAATATCATCAACATTCCCAGAATAAGCGAGATAGCTAGAAACACTACCCTTTCGTCCCATTTGGATACATGAGCAAAACGATAATTTCGGGTCAAAGTGGGGTCCATATGTGGCCCACTTTGCACCGAAAAGCATGCCAAGGGGTAAAGGTCTCTAAATGGGATAAATTATAGGTCAAATAAATTTTAAACGTCAATACGAACTCAACGGTACGTCCAATTTTGGATTTCGGTGAGCCGAACACAAATTCGCCTAAAAAGTCAACCGTAGAGCCCACAAATAGACGGCTTGGTCAACTATCTCAGAATTGCGTAAACCTTGGGTCACAGGACCAGCTTGATACCATGAATCCAATGGCGCAAGTTTCGTCGCATTCTGTCGAGCGTACACTAAATGGTGAAATATTTTACAAAAGTCCCGATATGGGGCCTTTTCGTGGATATGGGTTGATTCTGTCGCGCACACGCGTCCAAATCAGTTTTCGTAAAAGCCCACACATCTGGACATACCATACGCGCCTTTCGGTGCAATTGGTATGCGACGGGGCGGTCCCGTTTGACGGGGCACGTTCCGTATCACAAATTTTGAAGGTTCAAAAACAGGTTTTTCGTGATTTTTAACCCAGTTAATCTCTGCATATAACACCAAATAAATTAATCTAATTAACAGAAAATAATCTCGATTAGGTGATCTTCACATAGCAAAAATAAAATCTAAGTTTGGATCTCTGTAGTGGGAGATACGAGTCTTTAAACAGGGATGGTTGTAACAGTTTTTCTGAAATTAAAGGACGTGGTTTTTCTCCAACTTGGTCTCATTTTTTACCTAGGGTTTAGCACTGTTCAAAGGAAACTAATACACAGAGTTGGAAGAGGGATAGGTAATGAATATACTGGTGAAGACGGATCCAAATTTGTTCGAGCGAGGAGGCGGGAATCAGCGCGTGAAGGAGGGGTCTTCATTGTCAAATTCTGTGCGAACGCTGCTCGGGCGGACGGCGGCTGTGACGTCGTCGGTGGCGCTGGCGGCTGCAGGATTTCCGGGCGGTGGAGGTCGGCGCTCCGGTGGCGGCGGTCGGGGGAGAGATGAAATATAGGGTTAGGGTTTAGGGTTTCAAAGCTATATATATAGAGATCGAGGGAGAGGGGAGCTCGCTGTGGGCCGCGCGGGTTCCTGTGAATGGGTCAGGTGGGTTTTAGCTGTGGGTTAGCTAAGGGGGGATTATTGGTATTAGTTAGGGGGGGGTTTAAGGGATTAATAGTTTAGGGTTATTAATAGATTTCCTTTTCTTTTTTTCTTATTTTATTACTATTTATTAACACTATAATTAATACTACTATTACTATTATTATTATTATTATTATTATTATTATTACTATTACTATATTTAATAACTATTTATTATTTACGCATATATTTAAGGTATAAAAATTCAGAAAAATATATTTGTACCCCAAAATTAAGTTCTAAAAATCTATCACTCTCCCACAAGGATCCCTAAAATAAAATAGTAATTTTTCGTGCAATAATTCTAAATGATTAATTATCTAGGTACTTAAATCAATAAATTATATTTCTAATTAACTAAAAAAAATATAAATAAATTCAGTAATTAATTAAATAAATAATATTTTAAAAAATATGGGGTTTTACATTATACCCAACTTACAAAAATTTCGTTCTCGAAATTAACACTAACCCATATTCATAATAAATCACTATAGCTATTACACTTCATTGCTATCTAGCAGTGATCCTAAAAGTCATAGTAAACCATTCTAACCCTATCCTCATTTATTGTCCATACACTATTATATTTCTAACTTTTCTACACTACCCGACTTACAAGAATTCTACTAGTAGTCAAAGTCTCTTTCGGCTATTGCCTAGGTTGCAAGACGAATTTATTCTTTGGGTCAAGAATTTTGAAATACCTGTCTGAAATCTCATAACTATGATTTTTTTTTTGGTAATCGTCAAGTATTGTAGTCTAATACTGCCATGCCACCTGACCAGTATGTCTGCAAATACTTCGACTACTCTACTATAATGGTCTAGCTGCAGCTGTTGCTACTTTGCCAGCAATTTGTCATAGTCATCAGTTCGTAACAAGTGCCTTCAATTCTTTCCTAAGCTTGGTCTAAGTTTTTAGGACAACAGTTATGGTCTTGACTAACTTTATAAAACTATTTGAAGTATAAACTAATTCCACAATCCAACTAATTCCTATTAGACTAAGGGATGCTATACATGGTCTTAAAAATAATAAGAGGATACATATATTGCTATAGTGCATATACATAAGGGTTATCCTTATGAACTCATCATTTAGTTATCAATCATTACTAACATATTTATGTTTTAACTAACAAAATAAGGGTGAGTTTGAAGTAAATCAACAATTCATGATGGCATGACATGATATGCTCTGACCAGACTAAAGGGCAAGTATATTCATCTAACAAGTTGAGTCAACTATATCTCAATCCACATAAAGTAGTGATACGAAGAGCGAATCAAGCGCACTAAGGTTGATCAGACCATAATGCACTGATTTTGATTTTTAGACAATATATTAGTGTGGGCCCTCCCATTAATACATATGTCATGAACAAGCTCGATAAAATAATAAGCTTGTAAAACTAGGCTATAATAGCAGCATAAGTTGAGGTAGTTCAGAAAATGTAAGTACGTTTGATTGTGATGGAGGAAGGTACAGAATAATTTAAGTTCACCAAGAAGATCGGTGTTGTGCCTCTACAGTTGTCATACTAACTACTTATCTAAGTCTATAGTCGACCAAATGGGGGTATGGGCCTCTAAATTCTACAGTCTAGATAAATACTATCTCTTATGCAAGCCCATAGTTGGTGTCATTCAATTATACTTCATTAATGAGTTAAAAGGACTATGTGTTACTAGGTTATGAGGCATACTACCAAACTTACAAAAATTTAACTAATAGTGTTATTGAACAATAGAGTATATATACCTAGTACAAGTCATCTTCCTAACCCCTATCAAGCACGAAAGAAAAGATGAGATTGACGTTGAGAAGGGATCAAGCAAGATGCAATGCAAGCAATCAAATAAGAATGCAAAATAAAATCAAGGACGGTGATTAAATAAGTGAATGAGATCCTATATTCTAATCCTATGCGCAGGTTTGCTCGGTACAGTAACGTAACCGAGACAATATGCTCTCGACCTGCATGGGCCACCACAAAAATATGTCACGCCCCAGTCCCAAAATACGTAGGACTAGGAACACGTAAGCATGCCAGCCGTATATATATGGCAACTCCAATATATGGATACCATAATACACACGTACGCTGTAATATGAACAATAATTCATAAGTGGTATATAATTATCACAAGTCACAGGGCATAACTAAATCTCATCCACAGAATCAAATAGAAATAAATAACCAATCTACTATATAACTGAGTCTCAATATGAAGTATCAAAGAATGATAGTCGGGTGGAAACAAATCCACTGCCAAACTAAAATATAAGAGAGACTACATAAGAACATCTAATGAACAATGAGACTCGAAGAGAAGACCTCCTCGAAAGATAACGAAGTAGCAAGTCCTGATCCGTGCTCCTGCGAATAGTCATGGTCGTATAGACCTGGTAAGGGACCAGGTCTTCAGATGGACGTAACAAGATAAAAAATGTACATGCCAATTGAATACAGTAAAATATGCATAATAGACAAAAAATATATAAGTACGTTGTACCAGACGATCTATATGAATATGCAAATGAGGACAACTTTTTGACTTATGGGCATGGGTAGGCTACTCTATCTTATCTCACAACTCACACATACGGCAGGGACATCAGAAATCGACATACCTCGAGGGTAGCAACCAGCGCGACACCAGAAATTGACATACCTCGGGGGTAGCGACCAGTGTGACACACTACCGTAGTACGTACTAGTTACTACGGTTTACTAGAGTGGTTATAGCCCATGCCTACTGATTGTCCTCCCTCTCATGATACTAGGTGTCAAGTGTGTGTCAACATATATAATTTATAGTAGTGACTGAAAGAAAACACACATGCAATGAATATATGAAGATATAATAAGCAGTACAAAGTACTGTAAATAATTTGGCAAGGTATACTTGTCTGGCAAGAAAGCTGCAAAGTGTAAGTGTCCAGACGTTAGGCAAAAGGGATCAGAAACTATGGCATCAGAATGAACGACTCTGGATGATGAAATAAATATCACCAACATTTAAGCGAGATAGCTAGAAACACTACCCTTTCGTCCCATTTGGACACAGGGGCAAAACGGTAATTTCGGGTCAAAGCGGGGTCAACATGTGGCCCACTTTGCACCGAAAAGCATGCCAGGGGTAAAGGTCTATAAATAGGACAAATTATAGGTCAAACAAATTTTAAACGTCAATACGAACTCAATGGTATGTCCAATTTTGGATTTCGGTGTGCCAAACACAAATTTGCCCAAAAAGTCAACAAGGGGGCCCGCAAATAGACGGCTTGGTCAACTATCTCAGAATCGCGTGAAACTTGGGTCACAGGACCAGCGTGATACCACGAATCTAATGGCATAAGTTTTGTCGCATTCTGACGAGCGTATACTAAATGGTGCGGTATTTTGCAAAAGTTGTGATACAGGGCCTTTTCGTGGATACGGGTTGATTCCGACGCGCACACGCGTCCAAATTAGTTTTCGTGAAAGCTCACACGTCTGGACATACCATATGCGCCTTTCGGTATAATTGGTATGCGATGGGGCGGTCCCATTTGGCGGGGCGCGCTCCGTATCACAAATTTTGAAGGTTCGAAAATAGGTTTTTCGTAATTTTTAACCCAGTTAATCTTTGCATATATCATCAAATAAATTAATCCAATTAACAGAAAAAAATCTCGGTTATGTGGTCTTTACATAGCAAAAAGAAAATCTAAGTTTGGATCATTGTGATGGGAGATACGAGTCTTTAAACATGGGTGGTTGCAACAGTTTTTCTGAAATTAAAGGACGTGGTTTTTCTCTAACTTGGTCTCAATTTTTACCTAGAATTTAGCTATGTTCAGAGGAAACTAATACACAGAGTTGGAAGAGAGATAGGTCATGAACATACCGGTGAAGACGAATCCGAATTTGATCGAGCGAGGAGGCGGGAATCAGCGCGTGAAGGAGGGGTCTTCATTGTCAAATTCTGCGCGGACGCTGCTCGCGCGAACGGCGGCTGCGACGTCGCCGGCGGCTGCGGGGATTCCGGGCGGTGGAGTTCCGCGCTCCGGTGGAGGCGGTCGGGGAAGATATGAAATATAGGGTTAGGGTTTAGGGTTTCAAAGTTATATATATAGAGATCGAGGGAGAGGGGAGCTCGCTGTGGGCCGCGCTGGTTCCTGTGAAGAGGTCGGGTTGGTTTTAGCTGTGGGTTAGCTAAGGGGGGATTATTAGTATTAGTTAAGGGGGGGTTTAAGGGATTAATAGTTTAGGGGTTTTAATAGATTTTTTTTCTTTTTTTTCTTATTTCTATTACTATTTATTAACACTATAATTAATACTACTATTACTACTATTATTATTATTACATTATTATTATAACTAACACACTTGTTATTATTATTATTATTACTACTATATTTAATAATTATTTATTATTTACGCATATATTTAAGGCATAAAAATCCTGAAAAATATATTTGTACCCCGAAATTAAGTTCTAAAAATCTATCACTCTCCCACAAGGATCCCTAAAATAAAATAGTAGTTTTTCGTGCAATAATTCTAAATGATTAATTATCTAGGTACTTAAATTAATAAATCATATTTCTAATTAACTAAAAAAAAAATTCAGTGATTAATTAAATAAATAATATATTAAAAAATATGGGGTTTTACAAACCGTACAAGATCATAAGTGGATTTGGATTGTAAGGAACTCATCTCCTCCTGCATAGCCTCTATCCACTCCTGCCTGTGTTCGTCTTCTATAGCCTCTTTAAAACTTTTGGGCTCTTCCCCTTCAGTCATTAGCACATACTCACCTGGTGAGTATCTCGTAGATGGTCGACGCTCTCTGTCGTTCCTCCTCAACGGAACCACTGGTGTTGGCTGTATATCAATAGCCTCCTCCCCTTCAGAAACTACCTCCCCGACATGCTCATCCTCCTGAGAGTTACCCTGATCACCATCAGCAGGCTGATGATCAAGGTTGGGAGCAACTCCATGTACTGGCTCCCCCATAATTGTATTCTCTGCGATGTCCTCTGAAAACTGCTCAAAGCAAAATAACTCTAACTCAGGCAAATTCTCAGCCTCAAAAGACATCTTGAAATCCTGAGTATTGGTCATGGTCTGATCCTCGACGAATACTATGTCCCTACTTCTGTAGAGCTTGCTTCCCATTGAGTCATAGAGACTATAGCTAAACTCATCCCGACCATAGTAGACAAAGATGCATCGCTTCATCTTCGGCTCAAGTTTGGACCTTTCATTCTTCAGTATATGCACGAAGGCCTTGCAACCAAATACTCGCAGGTGATTGTATGACGGCTCTTTGCCGTACCATACTTTGTCAGGCATATTACCCTGTAAAGGAATACTAGGAGATAGATTAATAACATAAGCAGCTATGTAAATTACCTCATCCTAATAGCTGCCCAGCAAGTTTGCTTCTAACATCAAATACCACACCCTCTCCATCAGCGTCCTATTCATGCGCTCCGTTATACCATTGAGATGAGATATCTTTGGTGGAGTCTTCTGGTGTCATATCTCTTGTCCTCTGCAGTGCATCAAAGGGACCGATATATTCGTCGTCATTGTCCGACCGAACACAAAGTAGCTTCTTGTCCGTCTTCCTTTCAACAGAGGCCTGAAACTCTTTGAAAGTGGACAACACCTGATCCTTGGTCTTTAAGGCATAGACCCAAATCTTCCTGGAATAATCATCAATAAAATTTACAAAATAAGAAGCACCACCAATGGATTTTACCTTCATAGGACTGCAGACATCTGAATGAATCAACTCGAGCAACGTCGGCTTTCTTGAACTTGGGTGACTTTGGAAAGACACCCTATTTTGAATTCTTGAACTTTTCTTTCCCGCCAAATAGTGCGTGCACCTCTCCAATTTTGTAGACTTGAGCCCTGGAATCACCTTCCTGTTCACCAAGTAGCTCATCCCCTTCTTGCTGATATGGCTGAGCCATCTGTGCCATAACTCGGTAGACGCATCAGTAGCTGTTTTTACCTCATGTTCCCCCTGTGCGCTCCATTCCATATAGTAGAGTATGGACCTCTTATTTCCTCTGGAAATCACCATCGAAGCTCTGGAAAGCTTCCACTGACTGTTCCCGAAAAGACTGAAGAAACCCTCGTTATCCAACCTTCCAACCGATACCAGGTTGAAACGGATATCAGTGACATGACAGACATCTTTGAGAACAAGAATGCACCCGTCTTTGTCCTCAAATGCACATCTCCAATGGAAACCACCTTTGACACATCTCCACTGCCCATCTTCAACACTCCACAGTCGCTTGTTGTGTAAGTAGCAAATAGTGCCCTGTTGTGAGATACATGCACTGAAGCACCTGAGTCCACCAGCCAAGAGTTATCATTGCAGACTGTCACGCCCCGAGGCGTCCCCCGAGCCGTGACCGCCGTGCGGGCCTGGAGTTGCGCCCGCACAAGGCTTTTTAATGATTTGCATAGCAAGCACATACTCAGAGTACGCAGATAAATTGAAACACAGATTTGAAACATAGAAAAGTTCTCTTTATTGATAATGAACATCTATTACAAACTCTTGAACGAGTCAGCTAATATGCCGAACGGCTTACAAAAGGGTTGACTCAAAACGAGATAGCAGTCCTGTACATTACATCCTTTTATAAACTCAAAACGTTATAGACCTCCGGGCTGGAGGATCGCCTTGCCACGGAGCTGCATTTGTGTATAAAGAGTTGCAGGCTCCTGACTCCAAAATGCTTCGGGGGCGCGGTGAAGATGCGCCAACAGTTGGACTGGATCGGGTAGACGACTTCGGCTCCTCGCTCGGTTCGCCTTGGTGCGGAGAACCTGTTTCAACGAGGGTCAGCATATCGAAACATGCTGGTGAAGGCGAGCTAGCCTGACTATACCAATCAACACGTTGTTTAGTGAAGCATGCATATTTGGTTGGTTTCTATCTTGCCTTAGTTCATTTACAGTTAAGCAGCATATTGAATTTACTGAAATGAACGTGCCACCGTTCGGTGGATTTTACCTGACCGTCTGAATTACCTGCACAATACTTACCTTGCCTTCCCTGCCACGAAGACACAAGTTAGTATGCAACAGGTTTAAATATACATAGGATCACTGGCTTAGATGCCACGAAGGGACGGGTTATAGTCTCAAGGCAAAGTGACGTGCAACGCGGGTGGCGAGCCCCGCTGCATAACACTTGCCGGGTAACATACGACTATACATACGTTCCGTCCGGATCGGATCGATCCCGGTGCCCCGGTGACCGTCCGCGGAACTCATAACATACCTTGTGCACAAGTCGTCCGTGATCGAGAATACTCATAGAATTTGTTTCATAGCATACAGTTTTGCATAGTCATCCTGACAGTTTATTTCATAACAAGCATACATTTCCATACTTAGCACGATTCATAGAACAGTTATAGACGAACTAGCATACAGGATGATAACCGTTCATAAGTTTTGTTTGACAAGCATAATGACCAAGTTATTCTCTTTTATCTTGGTTTCTTTTATTATTACTTGGTATCGTTTGATCGGGGCGAAGAAGTGAGGCTGGAAGCAGGGCTAGCTAATCGGGTTGGTAGCCACTCACTTATATTTTGGAAAGAAAAAGGAAAGAGGCGCTTCACGACTCCGTTCGCAAGCCGCCTACTGCTCGTTCACCTGCACACGAACAGCTCGATTAATACTTCTTCCTCTCTTCCCATTCTCGGAATAGAAGTGCAAGTCTATGAACGAAAACAATGAAAACCATCGAAACCGTTCAAGGAAAACAAGCAAATCCCAAAACCAACTCAAAGCACGAAAGCAACAAGCGACATCGAAAACCGAGGCAATAAAAGATAGCAGCGGAGAGGTCCCTCCTGACTCTGCCGCTAAGCCGATCCTTGGGGCGCAGTCCACTGAATATGGGAATCGATTCCGAAGAAACAAATCCATAACGAGGACGAGTTCTTAATTCAATCTATCCCGATCGAACGATACCGTCTTGTGTTTCTTAGCCGCGCTCTCCGCACCGGGAGAACGGGGCGCTACATCCTACCCAACCAATTGGAAGTTTCGTCCCGAAACTTAAGAATAGAACCAACCGTTAGGGGTTATTGGGTTGAGGCAGGAGCTTAGAGGGGAGTGGACAATCCCGAGCTACGTGGCCTTGCCCGCCACAGTTGAAGCATAGACCTTTTCTGCTATAACATCTATCAGTAGTGTGCCCACGCCTTCTACAAAAATCACAGTATGGTCTCTGGTTCCCTTTGTGGCGACTACCGTCGTTATGTCGTTTTGCAGCATTGTTTCCTCCATTGTCGCTTTGGCGTTTGTGACTGGATGTATGCACAGCGCCGACAGAAACGTGAGGATATTGTGGTTCAAGAGATAGGGCGTGATTCATGACTTCACGCATTGTTCCATACTGATTATTGACCACGTGCGAATAGATGGCAGGGCGTAGTCCACCTTCAAACCTTCTAGCTCGACTCGCTGCATCAGGTAAATAGGCCCTAGCGAATTTGGAGAGTCGGTTGAATTCGGCGGAGTATTGCTTCACTGTCAAACTGCCCTGCCTCAGTTGCACGAAATCATTCTCCATTTTACGTTGTACTGGAGGCGGTATAAACTCCTCTTCGAACGCGGCACGAAAGGTCGTCCACGAGATCGCCTCCTCTCCGTGATCAAGTTGGAGAGATCGTCGATGCACGTCCCACCAATCGTGTGCGTCGAGGCGGAGCTGTAGTTGCGCGCAGGAGACGCGCCTATCTTCGGGGACCTCTAGCAGAGTGAAGTGATCTTCAATCTCGGCTAGCCAATCTAGAGCCACCACTGGGTCCTCAGTCCCGTTGAACGGGGTGTTGCAGACTTTCTTGAAATGGCCCAAGTTGAAGGCAGTCACGTCCCTCGGCCTTGGGATTTGAGGCGTCTCCACTTCAAGCACGGGCTGTTCCACCGGAGTCGTTGCTGTTGTTGCGGCGGAATAGTTGGCAGCCAAAGTCTGAACGATCTGATGCAGGGTATCGACCTGCTTCTGTTGGACTGAGAATCGGGTCTCTAGATTACTCTCGAGCTTGGTTTGGCGAGCATCGTCTCTTTGTCGTTGCTCTTCTAGCATTTTCATTAACCGCTCTAGCGGGTCGACTTGAGACATGCCTCGCTGGCTCCGAGAGCTTCCCGAATTGCCCGAACTGCTCTCTTGTGTTTCGATCGGTGGTTGCGCTGCAGATTGCGCTGGATCCATTCCTTCAAAAGAAGGTAAATTACATTAGGATCATAATGTATTATGGACTTATTGCCGGAACGTATCTCATTTTGGCCTAGCGAGTTCAAGAGTTCGCACAGGAATTTCGATCGTTAAAGGAACTTTTCCAGCACGAAGTCTAAGAAACTTTGAATCTGTGCTCTAGTACCACTATGTCACGCCCCGAGGCGTCCCCCGAGCCGTGACCGCCGTGCGGGCCTGGAGTTGCGCCCGCACAAGGCTTTTTAATGATTTGCATAGCAAGCACATACTCAGAGTACGCAGATAAATTGAAACACAGATTTGAAACATAGAAAAGTTCTCTTTATTGATAATGAACATCTATTACAAACTCTTGAACGAGTCAGCTAATATGCCGAACGGCTTACAAAAGGGTTGACTCAAAATGAGATAGCAGTCCTGTACATTACATCCTTTTATAAACTCAAAACGTTATAGACCTCCGGGCTGGAGGATCGCCTTGCCACGGAGCTGCATTTGTGTATAAAGAGTTGCAGGCTCCTGACTCCAAAATGCTTCGGGGGCGCGGTGAAGATGCGCCAACAGTTGGACTGGATCGGGTAGACGACTTCGGCTCCTCGCTCGGTTCGCCTTGGTGCGGAGAACCTGTTTCAACGAGGGTCAGCATATCGAAACATGCTGGTGAAGGCGAGCTAGCCTGACTATACCAATCAACACGTTGTTTAGTGAAGCATGCATATTTGGTTGGTTTCTATCTTGCCTTAGTTCATTTACAGTTAAGCAGCATATTGAATTTACTGAAATGAACGTGCCACCGTTCGGTGGATTTTACCTGACCGTCTGAATTACCTGCACAATACTTACCTTGCCTTCCCTGCCACGAAGACACAAGTTAGTATGCAACAGGTTTAAATATACATAGGATCACTGGCTTAGATGCCACGAAGGGACGGGTTATAGTCTCAAGGCAAAGTGACGTGCAACGCGGGTGGCGAGCCCCGCTGCATAACACTTGCCGGGTAACATACGACTATACATACGTTCCGTCCGGATCGGATCGATCCCGGTGCCCCGGTGACCGTCCGCGGAACTCATAACATACCTTGTGCACAAGTCGTCCGTGATCGAGAATACTCATAGAATTTGTTTCATAGCATACAGTTTTGCATAGTCATCCTGACAGTTTATTTCATAACAAGCATACATTTCCATACTTAGCACGATTCATAGAACAGTTATAGACGAACTAGCATACAGGATGATAACCGTTCATAAGTTTTGTTTGACAAGCATAATGACCAAGTTATTCTCTTTTATCTTGGTTTCTTTTATTATTACTTGGTATCGTTTGATCGGGGCGAAGAAGTGAGGCTGGAAGCAGGGCTAGCTAATCGGGTTGGTAGCCACTCACTTATATTTTGGAAAGAAAAAGGAAAGAGGCGCTTCACGACTCCGTTCGCAAGCCGCCTACTGCTCGTTCACCTGCACACGAACAGCTCGATTAATACTTCTTCCTCTCTTCCCATTCTCGGAATAGAAGTGCAAGTCTATGAACGAAAACAATGAAAACCATCGAAACCGTTCAAGGAAAACAAGCAAATCCCAAAACCAACTCAAAGCACGAAAGCAACAAGCGACATCGAAAACCGAGGCAATAAAAGATAGCAGCGGAGAGGTCCCTCCTGACTCTGCCGCTAAGCCGATCCTTGGGGCGCAGTCCACTGAATATGGGAATCGATTCCGAAGAAACAAATCCATAACGAGGACGAGTTCTTAATTCAATCTATCCCGATCGAACGATACCGTCTTGTGTTTCTTAGCCGCGCTCTCCGCACCGGGAGAACGGGGCGCTACACAGACAAGGTTCATAACTACCATATTACCTATAATGATCAGATCGCCTCCATGTGCCGAGGCTGTCGCTGTAGTATTCTCGCCCTGCTTCCCCTTGTCGCCCTTCTCTCTCTTCCAAGCAAAACAGCTCCACTTGATGTGGCCCTTATTGCCACAATGGTAATACTCTGAGTTCTCGTACCGACCCTTGGACCTTCCCCTGCTTTTGTCTTTGACACCGTCTGGACCCCTATTTTTATCCCTTTCGTGGCTCTCTGAAACAAGCGTCTCCGAGTGGGATGTGGATAAAGTTTCCTGAGAACGTCTCCGCATCTCTTTATTCAGTACCCCGCTATAGGCAAACTCTAGACTGACCACACCTTCCGGAGCAGAAGCGATCATAGACACTCATACGGTCTTCCATGAGTCTGGCAATGTACACAACAGCCATAGTCCCTGAACCTCGTTGTTAAACTTGACTCCCATCGAGGATTGCTGGTCAACCATGTAATTCCCCGTTCCCCTATTCGGGGAGTGCGGCCAAGAAACACTTAAGATCGTCCGAACGGGACAGATTGAATCAAGATTCTTTCCTCGTTATGGAATGGTTTCTTCGAAATCAGGTCCCATATTCAACGGATCGTGCCTCAAGGAAGGACTCGGCGGCAGAGTCGAGAGGGGTCTTTCCGTTGCGTTGGTTTTCTTGCCCGTTTTCGATGCCGCTTCATTGCTTTCTTGTTGGTTTTAGGACTTGCATTTTCTTGAACGGTTTTAATGGATTTCATTGCTTTCGTTCTTAGGATTTCGTATTTCGTATCGAACCTCGGAGACCGAAGCAGGGGATATTGATCGTCTGTTGGTGCGTGCAGGTGATCGGGTAGACGACGCTCGTGCGGAGTCTTGAAGTTCTTCCTTTTCTCTCCTACTTCACCAACTTGTGAGTGGATTTATTTTGATTAGCTCCCTTCTTCCAAGTCTGCATTCTAAATAAATTGACTCATTGTTCATCCCGATTAAACGATACTAAAACATTAAGATCGAGTCAAAATAGAAAGGAAGTAGGCTTGACACATTAATAATGCTTGTCATATGGAATTGTTCTGAACGATCATACTGTAGCGTGCATGCCCGTCATATGCATAACCATTTTTGTGTCAGTTGTAGTTAGATTCATTTATCTATAACTGTTCATGGTATGGTGCAAACTGGGAAGGAAAATGCGATCTTTACACAAAGTAGCCTAGACTATGGAAAACGCACTATGTTCACTTGCTTGTATTGCTTGAAAATGTGTTTCATATGATAACTTAGTGGGTTGTGGAATATTGGTTTTGGACAACTTGTATACAATGGATATCGTTTTACGAACGGTCGCCAGGGCACTGGGACCGCTTCGCTCCGGGTAGAAGAATTTGCTAGTGTAGTCCAAGCATTGGATGGGTCCGTGCGTCCGCTAAGGGCTAGCTACCCGAGGCGGAATTGCAGCCGACCCATCCCAAGTCCAACCAAGTGATTGAATGTATATTTAAACTGTGCAGACTAACTATGTCTTCGTGGCAGGGAAGGTCATGGTAAGTTTTGTACAGGTGGCTCAGACGGTACAGGTAAAGTCACCGAGCGGTGGCATATTTGGTTATGTTATTTTACTCTATCTTATGCGAAGAATTTATCTAATCCAAGGTAGATAGACCACATGATAATAAAATGTTGCATGCTCATATGAACTCGTTGTAGATTTTGGTTAAGTTGGGTTAGCTCGCCCTCACCGGTACTCTTTGAAGTACTGACCCTCGTTGCAGCAGGTTCCCCGAACCAAGGCGACGTGGCGAGGAGCTAAAGTTTTCTCCAACCCCCTTCCTGAATCAAGACGCTTTTGTGATGTGACTTTTGGTAGCTCCAGTACATAAGAAGAAAGGAGCTCGCTCTCACTTTTGGAAGCCACAGGACGATGGTCCTGACTCGCACCCAAGGTGTTATGTGTTTTGAATTCTAGTAAAGGATGTATTATATGGAACGGTTATCTCATTTTGTATCCAAGTTGTAAGCCTGTGTGGCATCCTTATCGTTTTGGGTCAAGAGTCTGTAAACAGATGTTCATTATCAATAAAAAGAAGACTTTTCTATGCCTCAATGTGTGTTATCTTAATTGCGTACTCTGTTGCATATGTTCTAAAGATTATCATTATGCCTAGGCCTTGTGCACGCGTGCCCTACGCGTGCACGGCATCACACCCGGGGGACGATTATCGATTGGGCAAAATCGGGGCGTGACATAGTGGTATCAGAGCAAAGCTTCAGATCCTTTAATCTCAAGTCGAAAAGTTTTCCTAAGATGACCCTGTCCCTTCCGAGTAAACTCTTGAACATCAATTGGTGCAAAATAAGATGCGTTCCATATAATGAGTCCCTAATATACTTTGAGACTGATACAAAATACTTTTCTTTGAAGGAACGGCCTCCGAGCCGGGTACACAAGCGCAGGTGGTGGCGTAAGTGCAAGGTAGTAGTTCCGGTACATCAGGCAGCTCAGGGAGTCCGGCTGTCGCGCCCTCTGTTGATCTGTTCGAACGAATGATGCGTCTGATGGAAACGCAACAGAGACAAGCCGAACTACGACAGAGTCAATTTGAGTCTCGAATTGAAGCACAATTTCTGGCACAACGGACTCAGGCCAAAACGCAGCAGAAGCAAATGGATACCTTACAAACGATTGTGATGACGCTAGTTGCCAGCAATCATTCTGCATCAGCGGCCGCCGTGGCAGCGCCAGTTGTAGCTGAAATTTCGGGACCTCAGAGCTCTCCGGAACCTCCACTTTCAGATGATAAGGGGTCTATCCTACAGATATCAGAATTTAAGAAAATGTGCCATACTACCTTTAAGGGGACCGAAGACCCTTCCGTGGCGTTGGACTGGCTGGTCGAGTTAGAAGACCACTTCGAAGTGCTCCGTATGGACGAAACCAGGAGAGTCGCTTGCGCCCAACTTCAGCTCCGTTTAAATGCCCATGATTGGTGGGACGTGCACAAACAAGCTTTATTGAGTGAAGGTGGCACAACGATTATCTCCTGGTTAGTGTTCTGTAAGGCCTTCGAAGAGGAGTATCTTCCACCCGCCGTCCACCGCGAGAAGGAAGACGAGTTTACCCATATGCAGCAGGGAGACATGTCCGTACGGCAGTACGCTTCAGAATTCAATAGACTTACAAAGTTTGCTAAGTCTCATATTTGTGATGCAGAGACACGTGCACGAAGATTTGAGATAGGACTGCGACCTTCCATTCGTGCCCACATCGTCGTATCTCAATACCGCACCATGCGTGATTCCCTAAACCACTCCCTCTCCCTTGAATCGCAGTACCCACCAGTTCGTACCGACGCTGTACAAAATCTCAATCACAAGCGTCCTAGCAACACAGGGGGTAACAATGCACCTAAGCGCTCCAATAGGCGGTAACAAGGGTGCAAATCAGGGTAAAGGTGGCGAGTGTCACGCCCTGATTCTGTGGAATCGATAGTCGTCCCCCTGGCGTGACCGCCGTGCGGGCCTAGGTTGCATACCGCATAAGGCTAAGTATTTTTGTTTTGCATAGCGAGCACATATTCAGAGTACGCAGATAAATTGAAACACAATTGAAGCATGGAAAAGTTCTCTTTTATTGATAATATGAACATCTATTACAAACTCCTTGAACTGAGTCATAAGGATTGCCTCCATGGGCTTACAAAAGTGTTGACGCAAAATGAGATAGCAGTCATGTACATTACATCCTTTACTAAAACTCAAAATATAAGACCTCCGGTCGGAACGACGGCCTTTCCACGAAGCTGCATAATTGCTTGGGTTGCTAGCTTCTATCTTCAAGACACTTCAACAGGTGGCACGGTCAAGGCGTGCCTACAGCTGGACTGGATTGGGGAAATTGTCTTCTGCTCCTCGCTTGGTTCTCCTTAGCGCGGAGAACCTGTTTCAACGAGGGTCAGTACATCAAAATGTACTGGTGAAGGCAAGCTAACCCAACTATACCAATCAACACGTTGTTTTAATGAAGTATGCATAATTATTGTGGTCTTTCTATCTTGTCTTAGTTTATTTTACAGCAAGCAATAGATATAGAAATCAATGAAATAACCTGCCACCGCTCGGTCACATTTACCTGTCCGTCTGAACCACCTGTATAATACTTACCCTGCCTTCCCTACCATGAAGACACAAGTTAGTTGCAACAGGTTTAAATATATGTGGGGATCACTGGCTTGATGCCATAATGGACGTTATAGTCTATGGGCAAGGATTGTATGCAACGAAGTAATGGACGCGCTGCATAATCCTGCCCGGGACATGAGACTATCATGAAGTTCCGTCTGGATCGGATCGGTGCCAGTGCCCCAGCAACCGTCCTCAGGAACCCGAAGGCCTTGTGCACAAGTTGTCCGTGATCAACGGCGTTTGTGTTAAGCTTACCATTTTGTAACTGAGGCAATGAAATCAGGAGATATGTAGCATTGTATGGTTTAATTTGCATAGTATCCCTGATCAATTATTGCATGGCAAGGGGTGTTCTACATATAGCATATTTATAGAAGAAGTAAGCATTCTAACTTGTATTTATGCATATGATGAACAATTCAAATGAGCAAGCATGTAAGTAAGCAACCGTTCATAAGTTTCATTGACAAGCATACTGATCCAAGTCTATTCCCTTATTATCTTGATATCTTTTAGTTATTACTTGGTATCGTCTGATCGGGACAAGCAAGAATGCAAGATTTGAGTGTGAAGACTAGCAAGAAGGCTAGCTAATCGGGATGGTAGCCACTCACTTAGTAGTTGGAAGGAAGAAGGAAAGAAGTGCTTTAGGAGTCCGTTCGAGCGGCGCCTACTGCTGGATCACCTGCATTGCCACGAACAGCTGATCAATACATCTTCCACTCATTCCATTATTGGAATTGAAGTGCAGTTCGAAGAACAAAAACAATGAAATCCATCGAAACCGTTCAAGAAATCTCAAGCAAATCCGAAAATCAACTCAAAACACGAAAGCAACAAGCGACAGCGAAAACTAGGCAACAAAAGATGCAGCAGAGAGGTCCCTCCTGACTCTGCCGCTAAGTCGATCCCGGGGGAACGGTCCACTGAATATGGGAATCAATTCCGAAGAAGCAAATCCATAAAGAGGATGGGTTCTTGTTTCAATCTATCCCGATCGAACGATACCGTCTTGTATTTCTTAGCCGCGCTCCCCGAATAGGGGAAACGGGGCACCACAGCGAGCTTGTTTATCACCGATTTAATCGTACTAGACACATCGCTCGGAACTGTCGAGTATTCAACGGATCTTGCTTTAAGTGCGGTCGTCAGGGACATATGGCAGCGAACTGTCGGGCAGGTGGACCTAACTAGCAACAACAGCAAAACCGTGCACCTCAGGACCAGGGGCAAGTACTTCGAGCAAATCAGACGACACAGCAGAACGCTCAAGGCCGAGTCTATGCTCTGACTCGGGATGAGGCACTCGCATCAAACACGACAGTGTCAGGTATATTACTATTCAATGATGTACCTGCTCGAGTATTGTTTGATTCTGGTGCCACACATAGTTTTGTGTCAACAAACTTTGCTAGGGAATATAAATTCATTCAAACCCCGTTAGGCCTAAGGCTTAGCGTCAGTACACCGTCAGGCACAAGCTTGCCTGCAGATTCAGTTTGTCGTGACGGCTACATTTGCATCGAAGGGAGGAAATTGTCACTTGATGCGATAGTTCTAGACATAGGGGACAACGACATCATTCTGGGAATGGATTGGGTAGGCGCTTGTTCTGCTACTATCGATTGTGCGAAGAAGAAAGTCATATTTCGTCTTCCTGGCGAGACCAAATTTTGCTATTCGTGCAGTCCACAGTCGGAAGCGTCGTATGCCTGCATGGTGATATCAGCGATGTCTGCTCGACGGATGATTCACTCCGGCTGCATAGGGTACTTGGCTTCCGTTCGAGACACTCGACAAGATTGCACAAACGTTGAATCCATTCCCGTTGTGACGGATTTTTCTGATGTGTTCCCCGACGAGTTGCCCGGTATGCCGCCCGATCGAGAGATAGAGTTCACTATCGACACATTTCCAGGAACCCAACCCATTTCCAAACCTCCGTATCGAATGGCACCGGCAGAACTAAAAGAGTTAAAAATTCAGCTACAGGAATTGCTTGATCGTGGGTATATCCGGCCTAGTGTATCTCCGTGGGGTGCACCAGTACTGTTCGTTAAAAAGAAGGATGGCTCGATGCGACTCTCCATCGACTATCGGGAATTAAACAAAGCAACTGTTCAAAACAAATATCCCCTCCCCAGGATAGACGATCTTTTTGATCAGTTACAGGCTGCCACAGTGTTCTCGAAAATCGATCTCCGTTCGGGTTACCATCAACTCAAAATTAAGCCGGACGACATGCCGAAGTCAGCCTTTCGCACTCGCTACGGCCACTATGAGTTTTTGGTAATGCCGTTCGGTTTGACGAATGTCCCTGCTGCCTTTATGGGTTTGATGAACCAAGTGTTTCGGCCGTACCTCGATAGATTTATAGTAGTATTCATTGATGATATCTTGGTGTACTCGAAGAATGGGGCAGAACATGCAGAGCACTTGTGGACCGTGCTACAAACCCTTCGAGACAACAAGTTGTATGCAAAACTGAGTAAGTGCGAATTTGGCTAAGCAGTGTATCTTTCCTAGGGCACATCATTTCTACAGGAGGCATTTCAGTCTACCCGAAGAAGCCATTGTCGAGTGGAAATAACCTGCATCCGTTAGTGAAATTCGAAGCTTTCTCGGGTTAGCGGGTTATTACAGACGGTTCGTAAAGGATTTTTCCAAGCTTGCCTCACCTCTGACTCGCCTCACACAGAAGGGAGTCGTATTTGAGTGATCCGCCGACTGCGAAGCATCGTTTGCTGAGTTAAAGCAGCGCCTCACTTTTGCCCCGTTACTTGCACTACCGGACGAGATTTCGAGATTCCAAATCTTCAGTGACGCTTCAGGGCAGGGCTTAGGGTGTGTACTTATGCAGCAAGACAGAGTGATAGCCTATGCATCCAGATAGCTAAGAAAGTACGAGAAGAATTATCCCACGCATGATCTGGAGCTGGCAGCAATTGTGTTCGGGTTAAAATTGTAGCGATACTACCTTTATGGGGTGCCTTGCCGAATTTATACCAATCACAAGAGTTTAAAGTACTTATTCACCCAAGCAGATCTGAACCTTCGACAGCGGCGCTGGCTAGAATTGATAAAATATTATAATTTGACGATTGACTACACACCGGGCAAGGGAAATGTGGTAGCGGATGCGTTGAGTCGGGTCTTTGCGGGATCTCTGTCCATCGATCGCAGGTTACAAAGGGAGTTAGAAGAAATGGGCATATGACTCAGAATTCGTTATCGCGGTGCGCGGGTTGCTCAGATGCGATTTGTACCCAACCTGATAGAGAGAGTCACATCTACTCAAAGAGATGACACATTCCTCCGGAAAATGCGAGAGCAGGTCCAAGCGGGGAAGGCGAAAGACTTTGCAGTAGATGAGAATGGGGTGTTGCGAGTGAAGGGAAGGCTATGCGTCCCCAATGATTCAGAACTCAGAAAGGAAATCCTCACCGAAGCACATTATACAGCCTATGCGATCCATCTCGGGAGCACAAAAATGTATAAGAACCTTCGTACTGTCTTCTGGTGGCACGGCATGAAGAAAGAAGTAGCGCTCTTTGTGTCGCAATGCATAACCTGTCAGAGGGTGAAAGCAGAGCATCATAGGCCGGGCGGAGAAATACAAAATTTTGCTATCCCGGAATGGAAGTAGGAGCACATCAGCATGGACTTTATTGTTGGTCTGCCAAGGACGCAACGGGGGAACGACGCAATCTGGGTCATCGTCGACCGGTTAACCAAGTCTGCACACTTTATTGCTTTTAAAAGTACTTGGGGCGCCGATCGCCTTGCCCAGACCTACCTTGACGAGATAGTCCGGCTGCACGGAGTGCTAGTTTCCATAGTATCAGATCGGGATGGACGGTTCATCTCACGTTTCTGGACAAGCCTTCAGTCGTCGATGGGGACCAAGTTAAAATTCAGCTCAGCCTACCATCCTCAAACAGATGGCCAGACAGAACGGGTGAACCAGGTACTAGAAGATATGCTGCGCCTCTGCGTAATCGATTCTAAGTCAAGTTGGGACGTCAACCTGCCGCTAGCCAAATTTGCTTACAACAACAGTTATCAGTCTAGCATCCAAATGGCTCCGTATGAGGCGTTATATGGGCGGAAGTGTAGGTCACCGATCTGCTGGGATAAAGTTGGGGAAAGGCAAATCCTTGGGCCGGAACTGGTAGAACAAACAGTGCAAAAGGTTCGGCTGATTCGAGAATGGTTAAAAGTAGCACAAAGTCGGCAAAAGAGCTATGCCGATGTTCGTCGCCGCCCCCTTGAATTCCAAGAGGGGGACCATGTGTTCCTAAAAGTCTCGCCCATACGAGGTGTTACGAAATTCGGGATAAAAGGAAATTTAAGTCCGAGATTTGTTGGCCCGTTCGAAATTCTCAAACGAGTCACTTTAGTTGCTTATCAAATTGCATTGCCGCCAGCCCTATCAGATGTGCACGATATTTTTCATGTGTCTCAGCTAAGAAAATATGTGCACGACCCGAACCATGTGGTAGACTTGGGTCAGTTAGATCTGCAGGCGGACTTGTCGTACGCCGAAGAACCCGTACAGATCTTGGAAAGAAAGGAAAAGCAGTTACGGAATCGGGCAGTATCGTTAGTGCGCGTTCTGTGGTGGAACCATGCGATCGAAGAATCGACGTGGGAAATCGAATCTGATATGAGAGAAAGTTTTCCTTCATTATTCCTTAGGGGTAGGTTCTATTCCTAAGTTTCGGGACAAAACTTTCTTTTGGATGGTTATGATGTAATGCCCCGTTCCCCCTATTCGGGAAGCGCGGCCAAGAAACACTTAAGACCGTCCGAACGGGACAGATTGAATCAAGATCCTTTCCTCGTTATGGATTGGTTTCTTCGGAATCAGGTCCCATATTCAACGGATCGTGCCTCAAGGAAGGACTCGGCGACAGAGTCGAGAGGGGCCTTTCTATTGCGTTAGTTTTCTTGCCCGTTTACGATGCCGCTTGGTTGCTTTCTTGTTGGTTTTATGACTTGCGTTTTCTTGAACGGTTTCAATGGATTTCATTGCTTTCGTTCTTAGAATTTCGTATTTCGTATCGAACCTCGGAGACCGAAGCAGGGGATATTGATCGTCTGTTGGTGCATGCAGGTGATCGGGTAGACGACGCTCGTGCGGAGTCTTGAAGTTCTTCCTTTTCTCTCCTACTACACCAACTTATGAGTGGCTTTATTTCGATTAGCTCCCTTCTTCTAAGTCTGCATTCTAAATAAATTGACTCATTGTTCATCCCGATCAAACGATACTAAAACATTAAGATCGAGTCAAAATAGAAAGGAAGTAGGCTTGACAAATTAATAATGCTTGTCATATGGAATTATTCCGAACGATCATACTGTAGCGTGCATGCCCGTCATATGCATAACCATTTTTGTGTCAGTTGTAGTTAGATTCATTTATCTATAACTGTTCATGGTATGGTGCAAACTGGGAAGGAAAATGCGATCTTTACACAAAGTAGCCTAGACTATGGAAAACGCACTATGTTCACTTGCTTGTATTGCTTGAAAATGTGTTTCATATGATAACTTAGTGGGTTGTGGAATATTGGTTTTGGACAACTTGTATACAAGGGATATCATTCTACGAACGGTCGCTAGGGCACTAGGACCGCTTCGCCCCGGGTAGAACAATTTGCTAGTGTAGTCCTAACATTGGATGGGTCCGTGCGTCCGCTAAGGGCTAGCTACCCGAGGCGGAATGACAGCCGACCCATCCCAAGTCCAACCAAGTGATTGAATGTATATTTAAACTGTGCAGACTAACTATGTCTTCGTGGCAGGGAAGGTCATGGTAAGTTTTGTACATGTGGCTCAGACGGTACAGATAAAGTCACCGAGCGGTGGCATATTTGGTTATGTTATTTTACTCTATCTTATGCGAAGAATTTATCTAATCCAAGGTAGATAGACCACATGATAATAAAATGTTGCATGCTCATATGAACTCGTTGTAGATTTTGGTTAAGTTGGGTTAGCTCGCCCTCACCGGTACTCTTTGAAGTACTGACCCTCGTTGCAGCAGGTTCTCCGAACCAAGGCGACGCAGCGAGGAGCTAAAGTTTTCTCCAACCCCCTTCCTGAATCAAGACGCTTTCGTGACGTGACTTTTGGTAGCTCCAGTACATAAGAAGAAAGGAGCTCGCTCTCACTTTTGGAAGCCACAGGGCGATGGTGCTGACTCGCACTCAAGGTGTTATGTGTTTAGAATTCTAGTAAAGGATGTAATATATGGAACGGTTATCTCATTTTGTATCCAAGTTGTAAGCCTGTGTGGCATCCTTATCGTTTTGGGTCAAGAGTCTGTAAACAGATGTTCATTATCAATAAAAAGAAGACTTTTCTATGCCTCAATGTGTGTTATCTTAATTGCGTAATCTGTTGCATACGTTCTAAAGATTATCATTATGCCTAGGCCTTGTGCACGCGCGCCCTATGCGTGCACGGCATCACGCCCGGGGGACGATTTTCGATTGGGCAAAATCGGGGCGTGACAAACCACGCCCTAGAAATTACTCAAATGATTCGTAATGGACGCCCCATCTTTGTATCGTAGACCCATCATCATTCGGATCAGGAACAATTTATTTACCCTGGTCTTCTTCACATACAAAGATTCCAGCTTATCCCACAGTATCCTCGAGTACTCAATTCTGGCAACGTGGTCGTACATGTTCTTGTCAATGAACTACACGATGTACCCATACACCTGTATATGCTCGAACTTCCAGTCCTCTTCGGATTTGTCACTAGGCCTCTCGAAAGCAAATACAGCAAATGCAGCTTCTTAAGAAATAGCAGATCCTTTATCTTTCTCCTCTATTAGTGATAGTTGGTACCATTCAGGTTTACCATGTACTCCGGCTTCGCATTCACTCTCCTCCCTGGTTTGTCTGTCAACTCCTGACACCCTTCTGAAATTTTAGAACCTGGCTTTAATACCACACTGTTGGGAACGAAACACGGAAACCGTTCCCTATACCAGAGAGTACCTACGAGAGAAACGAACAAAAGCGCAATCAACCACAAACACACCAATCAAAAAATCACCAATCACGCAAACACCAAGATTTTGACGTGGAAAAACCTTGCGAGAAAAAATCACAAGATGATCGGAGTCCAACCCTTGAGAAGCCTTCACTAAAATAAAGGAATACACCCTCTACAAACTTTTCCTCGATCCAACATGGATCTCCACAACCCTTGGAAGCAGAAAATTGATTACAAGGCTACGAAGAACAAAGACGACAAGTAGACATTAACCGAACACGATCCTCCTTCAAAATTGGCCTTCAATCCTCCTTTTTCTCTCCTAAAGTTGCAATGGCACTCTTGCCTCCTTTTCTCCTCTCTCTTGAAATGATATCTTAGGGTTAGGGTTTATAAAAACCTGATATATACCCCCCGAATCCTGCAATAAAATCTGGATCGTAGGATACGATCCAACGGCGTATAAAATACCTCTGAATTTTTGCCCAGCCCGCGGACCAAACTCGGACCAAATTTGCCCAAGTAGGTAATTAAGAACAGAAGCAAACAGAAGCAAACAACAGCTCTCTGGAACCCTGGACTAAACTCGGACCGAGTACGGTACGAACTCTGTCTCCTTCTTCTTCCCGAGCTTCTTCGACCTCTCGAATGGCTCTCGTCGCCTCCCCGAGCTTCTCTGACACACAGACAACGCTCGTCGCTTTCCAGGATATTCTCCACATAGGTTGGGAATCCCACCCACTCCAACAGATTAGTCATTCATGATCCAGTCCGTAGGCCCAGGCCATTTATTTATGTCCTTCGTATCTCAGTCAAACCATAAAGAATAGACAAAAAGAAAAGTTCATAGTTCATGTTACAACTTTCTAGCACACAAAACCAAAGAAGCAAAAAAAATAAAAATCTTTTACAAGTTACATGAGTGATGTAATGTCCCGTTCCTAACTGTGGCATTATATTGCTATAGATGTTAGTTTGTTGGCTCAAGTAAGAGAAAAGCCTTCAATAAGAGCTCTTTTGTTGGGACATGAAGGCGTTTTATCATAGGTGAGTGGGCAAGACTTCTCTTTCTGATTCTTTTATGATTAATAATGAACCCATGGAGAATAGATATATTCTTTACTTCTAAGAATAGAGTTTGTTATTACTAGAATGATAATTACATACAATTTGTATGCGTAAGTTACATACTATTTTAAAGAATTGTTGCTATACTTGTTAAAAAAAAGGATAATAATTGCGTAGCCTCTTTATCGTATTCTTTTAAAATAGTAGAATTGCATGCTTAAGTTATAGACTATTGAACCAAACTCGAGTGACACTTGTGGTTACCGGGGGGAGGTATAAGACCCTGATTGGGTGGTAGAAGATCAGTGGATCGAGCCACGAGCACGTATTATTCCTTCTATTTATTTAGTGGGAGTTTGGGGACTGTGAGTCCAAAAGGCATGCAATGCAGCGTGCGTAAAGTCCCGAGCGTTACATCGGGCATATAAAAAAAAAGGTTATAGACTGTTGATAGAATTGAAAGAATTATATATATTGTTGCATAGAAAGAATGGAAATAGTAGCCTTGATATATATATATATATATATATATATATATATATATATATATATATATATATATATATATATATATATATATATATATATATGTGAAGAGAAACATAATTGTTAAATAAAAGTATTATACTGAGATAATATGTTTATGTAAAAGAAAGAAAGAACACGACATGGCCGTCAGAATAAAAGAAATAAAGAATAGCGCCATGTCTCTACGGTTGATGGCTCGGTCGTTGGAAAGAAAGAAGAAATAAATATTTGTTTATTTAGCTATTTTATCGTATTTTGTTCTTTTATTTGATAGAAGTTGCATACCATGCTTTAGTCTTGGACAATTTGTGCACAATGTTTAGTCTCTCGATCGATTACCGAGGCACATGATCATATCGGCCCTAGGAGAGATAGGACACCCTGAGGCTTATACGTCCTCGCAATCGGGAGGATGTCATGTTTATTAGAGAGATGTGCATGTACGTCCCAATTTTTAATTATGGGGAGTCACCCATAGACCATAATGTAGTTAGGTCGCATACTAAAGATAATATTCTTGCTAGCCTAACAGTTTGATGCAAAGACGGACATAAAAATTATAAAAATTCTATATACAAAGTGTTCTAATCCTTGTTTGTTGCAGGGATGTATAGTCGATCGTAGGTAACAATCACTGTATAAGTGATGTTTCTATTATTTTATATTTCTTATTATGAATTTGGTCTAAGTGTAATGTTGCTATCACGTTCCTAAGTAAGAGTTTGGTTTATGTGTAATGTTGCTATCATGTCCCTAAGAATTGAAAATGGTCTAAGAATAATGTTGTGCTTGTTAAAGGTATAAAGAAATGGATATTGTTCATGAAATAATCTCTAATGCTTAAATGAATGAAAAAAGAAAGTATATTTTTGATTAAGTACCGAAATAAAGTATGGCTTTTGATTAAGTATTGATGAAATGGAAGTATGTAAAAGATAGATATACCACCTTATTAAAAGAAATATTTTATAATATGATTGCTTAGTATTTGCTTTCAGTTGAGTATAATTTTGTCACTCGCCAGTGTATTCCCCAGTGTACTGATCCCCACCTCCATAGGTGCTAGAATCTCTGCTAGACTTTTTAATTAGGAGGTAGAAGACCCTCATCCTATGGGAGCTGGAGATCTGAAGGCGCATTTTATTTTTGTATAAAAGGATATAATATATGGAACAAAGTTAATGTAATTCTTTTTTCAGTTTTAAAAGTTGTAAGCCAATTTGACATGTTTAGTTGGCTATTGAAAATATTTGTATTTGGTGCAAGTTATGAATAAATAAGATTGTGTTCTTGTCTCTTTTCTTTTTTTTGAAATCCTGGCATAACGCAAGGGGCCTGGAGTAACGCTCAGGACTTTTGAGCACACTTCTTGTCTCATTATTATTATTTGGTTTTCTGCATTAAAGTTATGCTAATTCACTCTCAGTTCAGTTTATTTTGTTCATGTGCAAGTTAGTGTCTTGCGTAAGTATAACTTAGGCTTGTACGATATCACGTCCAGTGGCGACATCTTTCAGGATCAGAGCGTGACAATTGGGCCCCACGAACTAAAAGTAGCTATTTAATCGATTTATAAGACCCTTTTTTTTTAAGTATAGTGAATTTTGAGACTATATGTTGTCATAACTCTTCAAATTTTTTTGATTATATCCTCATAAAAATATATAGTTAGGGTATATACAAAGAAGAAAACTTTAATCAAAACTCGGCATGGGCTAGCTAGAGGTGAGCATTATTCAGATTTTGACCAAAAATTGAACTGAACTGAACCGAATTTGTCGGTTCGGTTCAGTTTTGAAAATACTAAAATTTCTTATTCGGTTTGGGTTTGGGTTTCGGTCCAAAACCGAAAACCGAATAAATTTTTTTAGTTTATATATATATATATATATATATATATATATATATATATATATATATATATATATATATATATATATATATATATGACGTAAATAAACCAAAAAATTGAATAAACCGAAACCGAACCGATTTAATTCGGTTCGGTTATGTGCCATTTCGGTTCGGTTTTAGTTTACTTATTCGGTTTTTGGTCCAATTCGATTTTCGGTTATACGGTTCGGTTAGAACCGAATTAATCGAATGTTCACTCCTAAGCTAGCTAGCCTTTGCGGTTACCACCTAGAGCCACTTTACGATAATTTTACATGGACAATTCCTTGATGGGTCCACTAACGCCAATGACCCTCTCATAGAGCCTATATGTGAACCCCTTGTCGTTGGCAGTCATGGCCTGCGTATGCGACCAAGTGATCTTTTGGGTTAGGTTATGTGATGGTTTTTTGACATGTTAGGGAGATTAGGGGCCGTAGAAAATCTATTGTAAATCACTTTCATAAATAAAATATTATGTGATCGATAATATTACAAAATTAGGCATCAAAAAAAATATTACATTGATCATATAAGGATCCATGGACAACCCACATGGATGGCACAAAAGCATTACAAAGATAACAATGTAGATCTTTATATGGACATACGGACATGGATCCATAATAGAAAATAATAATAATATAATAAACCTAAATCATATGCAATATTAAGATCAAAAAGAAATATAAAACCCTAATTTCTTAGGATTCCCTAGAAGAGAGAAACAACCTTTAGGATGCTGATACAATATATAATCAATAGATGAGTCAAGACATCGAAGGGGATTTAAGCGAAAGCAAATAGAAATTATATACCTTCAGCGAAAGTTCCTTTTACTCCTCTAAATCATAGTCATTAGACCTCTTACGAATAAGGCAGCCGCTGGTTCACCCCCAACAACGGATCTTTCATTTGGTGATAGAGAAGAAGAGCAGATGTGAGTATCAATTTATTCGGTTTCAATTAAACCAAAATATAAGTTAAAATCGAAAAACCAAAATTCTAAAACCTCAAACTGAAATCAAATCCAAATTAGTCATTAACGAACCAATATAATCGGTTCGGTTTATCTGGTTGGACTATTTTTATTGTTTAATGGATCGGACTCAAAGTTGGACTTGTGGTTAAATTATATTAAAAATATAATTTTTATACCTACAATTGTTGTATTTCAAAGTTGGGTCAAAAGTTCGACTACTTGTTAAATTATCAAAGTTGGAATTTAAGAAACATACATAGAAATATTATTTTCAAAATATACACAAAAATATATAAATCTTTAATCATAAATATGCATATAATTGAGGGTATTTGCATAATTTTGTAAGTTTTATTCGATTTTGAACTGAAATCGAATAATTTTTTTTAGTATTTTTAAAATCGAATCCGAACTATTTTTTTTTCAAATTAAACTGAATCTATTATTCGGTTTTGTTCTTGGTCCAAAAATGAATAATTGTCACCCCTAAAGAATAGTAGAGGAGAATAGCTTGAGGATGGAAAACATATTCTTTTATATATATATATATATATATATATATATATATATATATATATATATATATATATAAGCAATGAGGAAAATCATAGAAGTAAACTTCACACGGAAGCACTTATCATAATGATCCTGCTCCATGCAGGCCGATAACATAGTGAACCAGAATCAGACCAAATCAGATCGATCGATACGATTTGGGTCATTTCCAACACTTTGGAATAATATATCCGAACATCAAATATATGAATTTTTATATTACTTTGTTTGGTATAATATATAGTATCAGTGTAACGTCCTCAAGAATATAAGATGCATAAGTGTCACCAAGTATAAGGTTTCACATACCTTGTATTAAGTTGTATAAATATCGCTATTACGATATACTAATTGTGGGTATGTCGATCATCAAATACAAGATTCACATACGTGTACTAAAATGGATAAGTATCCCTATTTCAAAATGCTAGTTGTGAGATGAAATAATTTGCTTTTAATATTTTCTTAATAGTTAATATTAGACTAATTTATACTAAGATACATTAACTTTTGTTTTTATTTACTTTAATATCCTAGACTTTGTTTTTATCAAGTCTACCATAACATAAAAGTGAAAAAGACCCTTGCATCCCTTACGATAACTCAAATTGTTGTTGTTTTTCGATAATTTTTTTCAAAAATATTTGTTGAATAGTTGTTACCAAACAATTTCTAGGACCAGAAGTGACCATGATAAACAATTCCAAACATAAGTCACAATAGGTTAACCTTGACCAAAAATGCTTCTGCTTATTTTTCACAGGCTAGTTCATATTTCGGACAGCTTCTGAAAGCAACGGATATGGTGCTTCTGAAAGCAATTCTTGCTTTGCTTCTGCTTTTAAAAACCTCAAGCAACACCAGAGGTTGCTTATTCATCATGCCTACGTAGCAGTGGAAGAATCTCTATTGGTTGGAATTTGATTTGTTCCCCAAGCTCCAATTTTTTTTCTTATTTCCAATTATGCCCCTAGTCCACATCAGCAAGGAAATCATAGTGATTCTCGTGCTCGGAATCAAATCCTCGACTTCCGGATGTAATGATGTCAATACGCAACTGGCAGGGTGTCCTACCAACGACAAAATTATACTAAATACCCTTGCCATACTTTTTTTACATTTCCCGGAATGACCTTCCAATATAAGATTTTATTTATTTATTTTTGGTTTCAAGAATTTTTAAAATTAATTATTATGAGTTAATATGTAAACATTTTTTACAATACGATTTAGAATAGCTATAGTTCACCCTTAGTTTAAGGATGTTGAATTCAATTGAGAACAATCACTAATAGATGGATTCGAGTTAGTTACAATCTTGTACTTGTAACATAGTGGTTTGATTCTCTAGAGATAGTTGTTGATTTGATCAAAAAATAACAATTAACATGATTCTTATTTATCCTTGATGAATAGCAATGATCCTTGATGAATAGCAATGATTGAAGTTAAGTATCGGTAGGTTTATACAATTTAAGGTTAAATTTGTGTGACTATGAATTTGACAAATATATCCAATAGTTAGTGATTGTGTACGATTTTGGATGTTGATAATATAATTTTAAAATTTTAATAACCATTGGAACAATGAATGTTTTGGAGGTTAAAGAAATTACGGATAAGAATAGAAGATAAAAAATACAAAAGTGGACGATTTTGGTTAAGGTATATGAACTGTGGATCAACTACCATTATTTAGCAAAGGAGATGATTGGTAAAATCTATGTTATAGTTAAATATGATTAGATCTTGGTACTTACATATTTAGATAAGTTCAACTATTAATTGATTTAGATCATAAGTCATGGGTGGTTTAAATTTTTTCATAGAATTGACAAATGTCTTATATTTAGGAAAGCAAGAGGTGTTGAGTGGTAGGGTTTTTTTTACTTGAGAGTGGAAATGAATTTGGTGATAACATAGTCTTTTAAAATTATCATAAGAAGTGAGAAGATAAAATGGAAATATGATATGATAAAAGCAATTTAAATATTTTATGATCATGAAGTTTAAATTAGAGTGTTAATAAGCTTCGAACTAGTAGATTTTTGGAATCCTAAAATTTTGAGGATAGAGAAAATTTATAAATATATTTTGGAGATACTTACATAAATTGGCGATCAATTTTAACTTTTTTCTTATTTTATTGATAAATAATAAGATTGATAATTGATGATTAGGTCATATATTTGTAGAAATTCAAATACTTCTTAACAATCTATGTAAATCTTGTAGATTAAATATTATAGTTAAATCTTTTATTCCAACCAGACGTAGGATCAAATATTTGTAGGAAATCAAATTTCTATCATAGATTAAATATTATATTAAAATCTTTTAGACTAAATATTAACTTTAAATATTTTATTCCAACCAAATCTAGGTCAAATATCTTTACGAAATCGGAATAAAATATTCAAAGATAATATCTAATTTAAAATATTTAAATAAAAAAATGTATTATAGAATATTTGAATTCCTATGACTATTTGACCTATATAATATTCAAAAATACTATTTGATACAATCTAACCTAACCTTAATTCTTTCTCCCTAGAAATACAATCTTGATTATAGATTTTGTCCTTCATTGGACCTTCAACCCTAAAGATTCTTGAGATAGCTTGTGCCTACGAAGGCCAACAAGGACGACTAACAGACCTCTCAATTAGGTTTTTATCACCCCAAGGCAAGTATATCTTGCTCACAAAGGAGTCCTCAGCCTCGATTTTATATTTTCATCTTTTAATTTTTTTTTTCGATTTTATCAATTAAGTGCAAGCCACTAGTGCTACTTCTATGATATAATTTGGCTCTTTGATTTGTGTCATTTATTTGTAGGTTTGCTTTGTCGATAAGTTGTGATTTAGGTCAATTTGATGTAACTTAACCTACACTTTCATTACACAACCTACAAAAGTGAACACATGTAAAGAACTTATAGAATACTTTTAAATCCAATAACTAGAACTTTAATCAATGTTGGACTGAAAAATGGCATGTGAATTGAACACGAAACGATGAGATATGCCGATGATATCAAAGCCAGTGGTATATGCCGGTATACCGCCAAGTCTGATACATATGTCGTTGGTTTATGTTTCTCGCCGTATCATGCACAAATTATTATGTTATCTTCGTGACTTATTTCAGATCATAAATAATACTGACTTAATGATCAGTCAATGTTGTCTAGTAGTATTTGATTTTATTTTTAGTTTACTTATTATATGTAAATTTTCTAATACTTGAAGAATATTCATGTGATAGTTAGATAGAAATTATTGGATTGAATTTGAATTGTAATGTTGTTAACACATGCTCGTAACTACTTGTATGTATGATTCGTGTATAGATTGTGTGTTGTATAGTATCCTTGTATATATTATGAATCTGACATGTCTACATCAGACTTTATTCACCCAGATATGTAGGTATGTATGTTGTGATATGTATATTACACATAACCCGTCTACACGGGACGTAATTCATATGCTTGTAGGCATGTGTCTCTATTATAGTATATGGCATGTACATGACTTTGAAACTTTTGCACTGGACCCTATTGCTTACCAAAGAAGTGTTTGATATTACTATCTATATATGCATGATTCTGACACAACTACATGGAACTCTTAGGAGTGTCATAGCATATTATTATATATGTATGATTGGTTGTTACCTGCTTGTAGCATATGGTTTGTTTGTATTCTAGTGTAGATTTACTTTTCGATCAATTTACTTTTCGAGGACATGTGTTATACCATTTCCTTCGAATATTAAGATTGCTAGTTATTTCTTTATATGTCATTTTTTTATTTCGAGATTAGTTCCTTCGTACAACATAATGCTCATGCCCTCTTTTTAGGAAATATTGTTCATTTTTAATCGTTGTTTTATGCTTTTGTTTTGTTTTGTTGGTTGTCTCCTTAGTAAGTGTATTTGTGGTACATTGCTATTAGGGGATTAATCTCTTTGGTTTTGCTTGGTCAGATCTGTTAAAAACACGGGCGCTCTGATACTACATGTTGGAAACACGAGCGCTCTTGTCACGTTCCAGTCCCAAAATACATAGGACTAAGAATACGTAAGCATGTCAGCCGTATGTATATGGCAACTCTAATGTATGGAAACCATTACACATACGTACGATGTATTATGAATAATAATTCACAAGTGGTATAGAGTTATGTCATAAGTCACAGGGCATAACTAGATCTCATCCACAAAATCAAATATAAATGAATAGCCAATCAACTATATAACTGAATCAAGTATAAGATGCTTGATAAGAACAAGTAGTTGGGTGGAAACAAATCCACTACCAAACTAGAATATAAGAGAAACAAAATAAGTACATCTAATGAACAATGAGGCTCGAAGAGAAGACCTCCTCGAAAGAGAGAGAAGTAGCAAGTTCTGATCCGTGCTCCTGCGAATAGTCAAGATCGTCTACACCTGGTAAGGGACCAGGTCCTCAGAGCGACGTAATAAGATACATAGAAGCATGCCAAATTGAATACAGTAAAACATGCATAATAGACAGAAAATATATAAGTATGTTGTACTAGACAATCAATATGAAATGCATAATGAGGACAATCTTTCGACGTATGGGCAGGGGTAGGCTACACATGCTATCTCACAACTCACACATACGTCCATGTACATCAGAAGCCGTCATACCGCGAGGGTAGCGACCATCGTGACACCAGAAGCCGACATATCGCGAGGGTAGCGACCATCGCGACACAACTACAGTAGTGCGTGCTAGTTACTACGGTTTACCAGAGTGGATAGCCCATACGCCTACTGATTGTCCTTCCCTCCCATGATACTATGTGTCAAGTGTGTGTCAACATATATAGTATATAATTATGACTGAAAGAAAATACATATATAATAAATATATAAAAATATGATAAGTATGCAAAGTACTGTAAGCAATTTGGCAAGGTATACTTGCCTGGCAAGAAAGCTGCGAAGTGTAAGCATCCAGACGTCAAGCACAAGGGATCAGAAACTATGGTATCCGAATGAACGTCTCTGGATACTGAAATAAATATCACCAACGTTCCCAGAATAAGGGAGATAGTCAGAAAAGTCTACCATTTCGTCCAATTTGGATACAGGGACAAAACGATAATTTTGGGTCAAAGCGGGATCCACATGTGGCCCCACCTTGCACCAAATACGAGCCAGAAGTAAAGGTCTATAAATGGGACACATTATAGGTCAAAAATATTCTAAACGTTGATACAAACTCAACGATATGTCCAACTTTGAATTTCGGTGAGCCGATCACAAATTCGCCCTTCAAGTCAAATCGTGGGCCTACGAATAGGCGGCTTGGTCAACTGTCTCAGAATCGCATGAAACTTGGGTCACAGGACTAGCGTGATACCACGAATCCAATGGCGCAAGTTTTATTGCATTCCGACGAGCGTACACAAAATGGGGTGGTAGTTTACAAAAGTCGTGATACGGAAACTTTTTGCGGATACGGATTGATTCCGACGCGCACATACGTCCGAATCAACTTCTGCGAAAGTCTACACATTAGGATATACCATATGCGTCTTTCGGTGTAATTGGTATGCGACGAGGCGGTCCCGTTTAGCAGAACGTACTCCGTATCACAAAAAATAGTTTTAAAATATTAATTTTTTGGTCGTTTTAGAGGCCGAATAATTTAACAAATAAAATGAATTAATAAAAACTAAAAGAACAGTTAAATTATCGGTTATATTGGAAAGAAAATTTTTAATTAGATTTTGAAAATAATAAATAGATTGGTGGCAAATTAGGCATGAACATGGGGGTTTGGTGTTGAAATTCTAGACTGTTTTTGGTCAATTTTTGGCCATTTTTCGGTCGATTTTTCGACCAATCCGGGACACGAAAACTTGTCCCGCTTGAAGGAAAATCCTAGAGGGTTAGGTTGTGAACGTACATGGACAAACCACTCGCTAAAAGAATCAAAGATGAGGGAGATATCATACCGTGAAGTAGGGCTCGCGGCTGTGCACATGCGTGCCCGTGCGCGCGGGCGGACAGCGGCGGTCGACGGTGGCTGCAGCGGCGCTGGGCGCCGGCGCGGCTGCGGTCTGCCGGAGGTCGGGAACGTGGCCGCCGAGGGCTGGGGTAGGGTATTACGGTTAGGGTTTAGGTTTAGTTTGTTATATATATATATATATATATATATATATATATATATATATATATATATATATATATATATATAAAGAGAGAGAGAGAGAGAGAGCGCAGCGGGGGAGGGGTGGGGTTAGTTAGAAATTAGGATTAGTATAGGTTTAGTTAGTTGGTTAGTTTAGGGGTTTTGTTATTATCTTTTTTTCTTTCTTTTATTTTCTTTATTTTCTTTTTCTTTTTCTTTTTCTTTTATTATTACTATTACTATTAGTACTATTATTACTATTATTATTATTATTAATATTAGTATTATTACTATTATTATTATTATTATTATTATTATTATTATTATTAGTATTACTATTATTATTATTATTATTATTATTATTATTATTATTATTATTATATTATTACTACTATTATTACTATTATTATTATTATATATTTATATATATTTACATATATAGATGAGATTATATAAAAATTTAAAAAGAACATTTGCACACAGAATAAATTCTAGAAAATTTATCACCCTTTAACAAGACTAAAAAAATAATAAAAAATTGTTTTGTGGATTAATTCTAAATGGGTATTTATGTAAGTAAATTAATCGATAAATTTATTTTCTAATTAACTATGAAAATACTCTAAAGAAATTCAATAATTTAATAAAAATACTTTAAATAAAAATTTAAAATTTAGGAGGTTTACATTCTATCCAACTTACAATAATTTTATCCTCAAAATTAACACTAACCCATTTTCGTGATAAATCACAATAGTTATTAACACTTCGTTGCTAGCTAGCAGTGCTTCCTAAAAGATTATGGCCAGCCACCCTAACACTTTTCTCTCTTATTGTCTATACACTATTCTTTTATCCTCTAACTCGTCTACACTATCCAATTTATAAGAATTCTACTAGTAGTCAAAGTCTGTTGAGGCTATTGTCTTGTAAGGCGAGTTTATTCATTGGGTCAAGAATTTTGGGATACTTGTCTGGAATCTCATAACCATAATTTTTCTCTGTAACCGTCAAGTATCGTAGTCTAATACTGCCATGCCGCCTGGCTAGTATGTCTGCAAATAATTCGACTACTCTACTATAATGGTCCAACTGCAGCTGTCGCTACCTCGCCAGCGATTTGTCATAGTCATCAGTTCGTAACAACTGCCTTCAACTCTTTCCTAAGCTTAGTCTAAGTTTTAGGGCAACAATTAAGGTCTTGACTAACCTTATAAAACTATTAGAAGTATGAACTATTTTAACAATCCAACTAATTCCTGTTAGACTAAAGGATGCTATTCATGGTTAAAAAAAAAAGAATACATGTATTGTTATAGTGCATATACATTAGGGTTATCATTATGAACTCATCTTTTTATTTATTAATTATTACTAACCCATTTATGTTTTAACTAACAAAATAAGGGTAAGGTTGAAGTAATCAAACAATTTATGATGGCACGAAAAGATGCAACTACGATAGAAAGAATTAAGCATGGAATAAGGAATGGATATGGAAGAGAAGATGAGCCACCCAAGGGGACGAGATGGTAATAGGAATTAGAATACTACTACTGCTACTCGTGTCATCTATTAGCATCGTGGGTATGCCATCTAGTTAAAATATCAACATATCCTTAAAAATTTTAACACCAAATATATCACATGTGATATGCCTTTAATTATAAAAGATAGTCACAAAGTAATGTGATTGGCCTATGGGGTATATCATCTAGTACTCTCCGTGTATCAAACTTATACCAAGCACGAGCGTTCGTCTTTCCGAAATAGGGGAAGACAAAAAATAATAATAAAGAATTCAAGGAGGAGGTGATAGAATACAAGTACGGGGTTCAAGGGGATTGAAAGAATTAAATAAAAGAGTTGTCAGGACAGTTGTGGATTAAAATCTTATTTTGGTAAATTCTTATTTGCATGCTCATATCAGTACAGTTATATAACCGATACGATATGCTCGAACATGTCTAGAGGGTAAGTATATTCGTCGAACAAGCTGAGTCAACTATATCTCAATCCACGTAAAGTAGTTATACGAAGAGCGAACCAACCGCACTAAGGTTAATCAGACCATAATACACTAATTTTGATTTAGACGATGTATTAGTAGGCATCCCCAAGAACACATACGTCATGAACAAGCTCGATAAAAGAATAAGCTTGCAAAACTAGGCTATAAAATAGCAGCATAAGCGGAGGTAGTCCAAAAAATATAAGTACGCTGGATTACGTTGGTACCGAACAAGTCTCGATCTGCATTTATTTTTTATGTCTCTTTCTGCTTATGATGTGATGTATTTGGTCTATCACCTCGAGCTCCTTTGTGGTACTTGTTGCTTGGGGTTCTGACCCCATTGGCTTTGCATGGCCCGGTTACCCTGAAGATGTAAGCCCCCTGGTTTTTCTCAAAATTTTAAATACATTTTTTACGCTATTTTTCTGTAATTTTTGGAATTTAAAACTAAGGTATTTTATGACTAAAAGATTTTTAAATACAGTTTATTAGTGTTAAAATATTATGGAAATAAGATTTATGGGGTAAAATGGAAAACCGGACATGTGGTATTTTTCGGTAAATTTATTGGACTCCGGAAACGCATTTTGAGCCTTAAAAACTTTTGGCTCATTAAACCGAATTAAACTCGTGCCAAATGCCCAACATCCCCATGAGAGCCGAGGCCAAGCCCAAGGAGCGTTAACCCAAGCCCAAGTCCTAGGCCCACCCCTAGGTCAACAAAGTCCTAGTTCACATGGTTATAAATACAACTTTTCATAATTAGTAAAGGAGAAAACAAACCCTAAAGTTTAATCCCAAACAAAACCTAAGATTATTTCAGCCGACCCCTACCTTTCCTCCTGTTCACCCTCATCCTCCCCAATCCGACCTCGCCGGAGCCCGCTGGCCGCTGCCCATCCCGCCGGCCATCCCTCTTCGAAGACTCGACCTCGCCGGAGTCCCCTGGCCGCTGCCCATCTCGCCGGCCATCCCTCTTCGGACTCGACCCGCCTGGAGTCAGCCCCGACCCCGCCGGCGTAGCCCCGAGCGGACCCTAGACTCCCCGACGACTAACCCACGGCCGTTCCCGAGCGCCGCGGAGCCGCTGAAGACCGGAGACGACCCCGCGGCCGTCTGACTTCCCTCCTCGGCCGACTCCACAGCAGCCATCCCTCACGGTGCCGACCGGTCGACCACGGTACCCGCGGCCGTCCCCGAACGCCGCCGAACTCACCGCTCCGCTGCCTTCCCCGAGCCGACACCCTCCGACGGAACCCCGCTGTCCCGAGTCAGACCCTAGGTCTGGACACAGCAACCCGACACGCGAGGACACGACCAGGACACAAAGTGACTCTTGGACACGTGAAAACTCAGATTCTCGGAGCTCGGTTCAGGTATCGTTTTCTCCCTCATCGTAACTCCGTTTTAGATTCCGTCAGTTGCTATGCGTAGACTGTATAACCCTCTCGGTGCCCGTGCAACCAGCTCGGTGCATCACGTCCTGTGGTGATCGCACACCGCGATCCAAAAACAGAAAAAACAACGCCCCGATTCACCCCGGAACTGGGTACGTCCCGCCAAACGGGATGACTTGGTCGCGCGCGGTCTTTACCGAAATGTGCGTGACGTTGATACGGACGTGTGGGATTTCGTAGAAGTTGATTTGGATGTGCGTGCACACCGAAATCAACGCGTATCCGCCGACAACGCCCCGTATCCGTCAGTCCTGGAACACACCGTAACTTTGTGTACACACGTCGGATCGAGACGAAACTTGCGCTATCGGACTCGCAGCGATACGCTGGTCCTGTGACCCAAGTTTGGTCCGATTCTGAGAACGTTGACAGAATCGCGTATCGTGGCCCCACAGGCTCCACTTGACGGACGATTTTGTGATCGGCTCATCGGAATCCAATTCTGGAAGTTCCGTTGGGTTTGTATCATCGTTCCTGACTTGTTGATACTAAGTTGGACGAATTTGGAGACCTTTGACCCTGACACGTTTTTTGGTGCAAAGTAGGCCACACGTGGACCCCACTTTGACCCGAAATTACGGTTTTGTCCCTGTGTCCAAATTGGACGAAAGAGAAGTGCTTTCTAGCTATTTTGCTTATTTTGGGAATGTTGGTGATATCTATTTCAGCATCATGAGACATTTGTTCTGAGGCCATAGCTTCTGGTCCTGTGTATTGGACATCTGGACGTGACATTTTGCAGCTCCTTGCCAGGCAAGTATACTTTGCCATTGTACTGTTATTTATATTCCATATGTTGTATGCATCTTTATTTTTTGTCTTTAGTTCATATATTTTAACTGTTATATAAAATGCGCGTGACGGTGTCGTCGCGATATGTTTTTATTTATGTACTTGCATTGACCCTGTTTATGAGACTACCCCATTATCATGTAGCATCATTAGGTTCATTGGTCGTGACACAGTTGTTACACGAGTTGTGAGTCTCATGTAGATCACGGACTTGCGTGCAGGGTTTGACCTCCTGTACGTGTGGGCCGTACGTAGGAATAACTGCTGTTAGAAACTTTGCATGCTAGTAGACTTGGCAGTTATTAGAGGTATTATCGTGTCATGGATGTGACATGCTTAGAGCATGGGGTAGGGAGAACAACAAGTAAGGCGTGTGGGCTCCGTTGCACTTTTCTTGTGTAACCCGTACGCTCCGCTGGAGATGCGCGGTCATGATGACCACTATATATTATATTATTATCAGGCGGGCCTCCGGCGTTCGAAAGTCGTCGTGCCTTTGTAGGCCCCTGGATCTCCAAGAGAACTATGCCAATCCCATTTTAGCCAGATAGCCCACGCGTTGGGAAAGTTGTTCTCAAACTGCATTCACATAGATGGTTAGGCGACCCATTGGATATTTATTTCAGTACTTTATTGGCAAGTGTTTAAGTATCTTGTTATGTCCCTCTGAGGACCTGGTCCCCTGCCAGGTGTACCTGTTCTTGAGTATTTGCAGGAGCGCAGATTTGGATGATTATAGATGCTTCGTGGATGTCTTCTCTCCGAGCAGTGATTGCTAGCTGGTATACTTATATAGTGTTTATTGTGTTGTACTCATATTATAATTGCTCTTATATTCGAGTTGGTAGTGGATTTGTTTCCATCCAACTATCCTCCTTAGATACTTCTTATTGAGATCTAGTTTCATAGATACTGGTTATATATTTATATTGATTTTCATGGATGAGATTTAGATTATACCCTGTAACTTGTGACACATATTATACCACTTATGGATTTGATGTTCATAATACAGCGTACGTGTGGATTTGGTTTCCATATATTGGAGTTGCCATATCCATGCGGCTGGCATGCTTACGTGTCCTAGTCCTACGTATTTTTGGGACTGGGGCATGACATATTTTTGTGGTGGCCCATGCAGGTCGAGAGCATATTGTCTCGGTTACGTTACTGTACCGAACAAGCCTGCACCTAGGACTAGAATATAGGATCTCATCCATAATTGACTATGATTCATCTTCCTCCTCTCTGCTCTATTCGAACGATTGTATCCTGCTTGATTCCTGTACTTCCCTAATAAGTTCCTTGAGTATATATAGCCTTCCGCTAGAATATAGGAACCCCTGTTATTAGGATAATAATTAGAGTAGCATACCTATTAAGAATACAATGAGAATATAGACACACCACTAAGTTTAGAATATCTAGTGAACCCTAGAACTCCTTATCTTTAGATTGGTATACCATTACCCCTTGATGTATTAAGAAGACTTGAGTAGTATAGACACTACTAGAGATAGTTAGAAGTCTTACCATAATGTTTGACCCTAGTATTGAGGAACCAATGGAGAACCAATATTGAACATTAGGACTGAACCTAACCTTCATAATTGAATAAGTATTGGGGAACTATAAATTTAGGTTCTTGTCTTGAGATAAGCAGACGGTACCTTAGAAAGCCAAGAGCAATGTATAGAACATTTTCCTAATCATACCTCAAACATAGCAACTAGCATACCACTTCCTCTTAGAAAATCATGATATTACCTAGAGCCCCATATTTCAATTTCCTATGTTGTTCATCTGCGACCTTAACGTTCGCTAATGCGCAATGACTAAAATATGTTCTTCTTTCCTCCGTCTTTCAATTCGTGCCACCTGACACCTCGGATAGTAGGCCAAGTAATTTCATTCCTTGTTAAGGACCCATAGTTTGCTAGTATTATAGCTGTAGTCTTGAATTTGAAAATTTTGTGCTTGGTAGTTAGAGTTGATAAGTTTGAGTTAATCTTGTAGAATGTGACCCGATGATTATCCCTTAGTATTAAATCACGAAATTTGTACCCCCACCTCGATGCAAGTTATATTCCCTATCCCTTGAGACTAGTACCACATAGTCCACTTGACCCATCGAGACGGTGTAACTGAATGGCATTAATTGTATGCTTGCATAAGAAGATAGTGTTTATTCAGACGATAGAATTTAGAGGTCCTTGTCCCATTTGGCCGACTAGCGACTTAGACAAGAAGGTTGTATGATAACTGTAGAGATTGTAGAGTCCTTTATTATTGTTGCTCATTTTGTTTGTTTTGTGAACTTGAATAATTTGTGCCTCCTTTCATCATCATCTAGCGTGCTTATATTTCATATACTACCTTGACTTATGCTGCTATTTTATAGCCTAGTTTTGCGAGCTTATTCTTTATCAAGCTTGTTCATGACATATGTATTATTGGGGAGGCCCACAATAATACATTTCAGAATCAGTGTAGTACGGTCTGATCAACCATAGTGCGCTTGGTTTGCCCTTCGTATAACTACTTTACGTGGATTGAGATATAGTGATTAGTAGACGAATGTACTTGCCCTAGACATGTCTGACATATCGTATCGGTTACATAACTGTACTAATACGAGCAGGCGAACAAAGGATTTCCAAAATAGGATTTCAATCCACAACTGCTTTGACAATTCCCAATTGAATTCTTTAAACGCCTTGATCCCAATACTTCTATTCTATTACGCTGCCCTTGAACTCTTTATTATTGGTCTCCGTCTTCCCTTATTTCGGAAAGACGAAACATCGTGCTTGGTATAAATTGATACACAGAGAGTACTAGATATACCCCATAGGCCGATCACATACTTGAGGATCATTCTTCATAATTAAGGACATATCATATATGATATGGTCGGCATTGAAGTTCGAGGATTGAATGACATGAGTAAACATATTAAGGAATATTCTCTTAAGGTATATAGCCTTAGGTGATAGATGGATAAATTCTAAGTTGGGTAGTAGTGCATTATCAACTCGAGAGGAATTTCTTTTAGATTGTGATCGAGTAAGATTAAATTGGGAGAGGTTCAAGCCATTTTAATTTTGAGAATTTTAGAAGAATAACTAAGATGATGAGGATTAATGAATTGATATTGAGGACCCGATATTTATACCTTAAGTACATGATTTAAACAATGAAGGTAAAATCATCAACTTGAAATTTAGAGGATAAAAAGATGGCATTTCAGACTTGAACAATGGTGGACTGCATTTAAATTATTATTTTTCAATTTGATGATTTGAGTTAAAATAAAAACTTGATGGTTGGACTACCTATTTGAAATATTAAGGATATAAATGGAATTTAAGAAGTTGAAGCATACAAAAATTTATAAGTGAAAATAGGAATAATAATGGACTCGAATTACTTCTAGAGGAGATTATGATAATTGGAGATCGTGAGGTAAAATTTATATGCGTATTTAAATCTTGAAGATGATATATGGATTTAATTTAAATTTGGATATGGATAATTTGAAAAGCGAGAAGAGATAACCATAGGTTAAATTTGATTGGACCAATGGTCATCTTAACCTAGAAGTGATTACAATGGATATGATTAGGATTTTAATTGTCGCAAGGAGATTGCGATTGACTTGCCTTATGTACACGAAGGATTAACAAATTATGCCTTATTTTAATTTTGAGGACGATATTGTCTTAAGTTGGCTGGATTGTGAAACCCCCTCACCTAAAAAGTAGACCTACTTGGCTTAGATAGTGAGAATGAGGCTAGCTCGAATCCACTTAGGAATAGAATACGACATTTTTATTTAGTTTTACAACATGGTATCCCTCGGCGCGCCTTACCATTGCTTCGATAATTGGAGCACTTCCCTAGTCACTGCCTTCCTACAAATTCCACACCTTGTCCTAGACATGCCCATCCTCCAATTTCCATCTTTGTGCAACGTTTCAATTGTTGGGCACTTTTATGCAAAAGAGCATTAGGTGTCCACACTATTGGACATGACACACGAAGAAACCTATTTTCACTCATGTGAATTTCTTCCATGATTTTCGGAATGTGCAGCGTGCAACTTCGCCCACACCGTTAAACCTAGCCTTGCATCTTAACCAATGCAAATCTTATACCATCCTTGACTTCTACCATGGCTTAATTTGAATTTCGAGGACGAAATTTTTATAAGTTGGGTAGATTGTAAGCCCCCTGGTTTTTCTCAAAATTTTAAATACATTTTTCACGCTATTTTTCTGTAATTTTTGGAATTTAAAACTAAGGTATTTTGTGACTAAAAGATTTTTAAATGCAGTTTATTAGTGTTAAAATATTATGGAAATAAGATTTATGGGGTAAAATGGAAAACCGGACATGTGGTATTTTTCGGTGAATTTATTGGACTCCAGAAACGCATTTTGAGCCTTAAAAACTTTTGGCTCATTAAACCGAATTAAACTCGTGCCAAATGCCCAACATCCCCATGAGAGCCGAGGCCAAGCCCAAGGAGCGTTAACCCAAGCCCAAGTCCTAGGCCCACCCCTAGGTCAACAAAGCCCTAGTTCACATGGTTATAAATACAACTTTTCATAATTAGTAAAAGAGAAAACAAACCCTAAAGTTTAATCCCAAACAAAACCTAAGATTATTTCAGCCGACCCCTACCTTTCCTCCTGTTCACCCTCATCCTCCCCAATCCGACCTCGCCGGAGTCCGCTGGCCGCTGCCCATCCCGCCGGCCATCCCTCTTCGAAGACTCGACCTCGCCGGAGTCCGCTGGCCGCTGCCCATCTCGCCGGCCATCCCTCTTCGGACTCGACCCGCCTGGAGTCAGCCCCGACCCCGCCGGCGTAGCCCCGAGCAGATCCTAGACTCCCCGACGACCAACCCGCGGCCGTTCCCGAGCGCTGCCGAGCCGCTGAGGACCGGAGACGACCCCGCGACCGTCTGACTTCCCTCCTCGGCCGACTCCACAGCAGCCATCCCTCACGGTGCCGACCGGTCGACCACGGTACCCGCGGCCGTCCCCGAACGCCGCCGAACTCACCGCTCCGCTGCCTTCCCCGAGCCGACACCCTCCGACGGAACCCCGCTGTCCCGAGTCAGACCCTAGGTCTGGACACAGGAACCCGACACGCGAGGACACGACCAGGACACAAAGTGACTCTTGGACACGTAAAAACTCAGATTCTCGGAGCTCGGTTCAGGTATCATTTTCTCCCTCATCGTAACTCCATTTTAGTTTCCGTCAGTTGCTACGCGTAGACTGTATAACCCTCTCGGTGCCCGTGCAACCCGCTCGGTTCATCGCATCCGGTGGTGATCGCACACCGCGATCCAAAAACAGAAAAAACAACGCCCCGATTCACCCAGGAACTGGGTACGCCCTGCCAAACGGGACAACTTGGTCGCGCGCGGTCTTTACCGAAACGTGCGTGACATTGATACGGACGTGTGGGATTTCGTAGAAGTTAATTTGGATGTGCGTGCACACCGGAATCAACGCGTATCCGCCGACAACGCCCCGTATCTGTCAGTCCTGGAACACGCTGTAACTTTGTGTACATACGTCGGATCGAGACGAAACTTGCGCCATCAGACTCGCAGCGATACGCTGGTCCTGTGACCCAAGTTTGGTCTGATTCTGAGAACGTTGGCAGAATCGCGTATCGTGGGCCCCACAGGCTCCACTTGATGGACGATTTTATGATCGGCTCATCGGAATCCAATTCTGAAAGTTCCGTTGGGTTCGTATCATCGTTCCTGACTTGTTGATACTAAGTTGGACGAATTTGGAGACCTTTGACCTTGACACGCTTTTCGATGCAAAGTAGGCCACACGTGGACCCCACTTTGACCCGAAATTACGGTTTTGTCCCTGTGTCCAAATTGGACGAAAGGGAAGTGCTTTCTAGCTATTTTGCTTATTTTGGGAATGTTGGTGATATCTATTTCAGCATCCGGAGATATTTGTTCTGAGGCCATAGCCTCTGGTCCTGTGTATTGGACATCTGGACGTGACATTTTACAGCTCCTTGCCAGGCAAGTATACCTTGCCATTGTACTGTTATTTATATTCCATATGTTGTATGCATCTTTATTTTCTGTCTTTAGTTCATATATTTTAACTGTTATATAAAATGCGCGTGACGGTGTCGTCGCGATATATTTTTATTTATGTACTTGCATTGACCCTGTTTATGAGACTACCCCATTATCATGTAGCATCATTAGGTTCATTGGCCGTGACACAGTTGTTACACGAGTTGTGAGTCTCATGTAGATCACGGACTTGCGTGCAGGGTTTGGCCTCCTGTACGTGTGGGCCGTGCGTAGGAATAACTGCTGTTAGAAACTTTGCATGATAGTAGACTTGGCAGTTATTAGAGGTATTATCGTGTCATGGATGTGACATGCTTAGAGCATGGGGTGGGGAGAACAACAAGTAAGGCGTGTGGGCTCCGTTGTACTTTCCTTGTGTAATCCGTACGCTCCGCCGGAGATGCGCGGTCATGATGACCATTATATATTATATTATTATTAGGCGGGCCTCCGGCGTTCGAAAGTCGTCGTGCCTTTGTAGGCCCCTGGATCTCCAAGAGAACTATGCCAATCCCATTTTAGCCAGATAGCCCACGCGTTGGGAAAGTTGTTCTCAAACTGCATTCACATAGATGGTTAGGCGACCCATTGGATATTTATTTCAGTACTTTATTGGCATGTGTTTAAGTATCTTGTTATGTCCCTCTGAGGACCTGGTCCCCTGCCAGGTGTACCTGTTCTTGAGTATTTGCAGGAGCGCAGATTTGGATGGTTATAGATGCTTCGTGGATGTCTTCTCTCCGAGCAGTGATTGCTAGCTGGTATACTTATATAGTGTTTATTGTGTTGTACTCATATTGTAATTGCTCTTATATTCGAGTTGGTAGTGGATTTGTTTCCATCCAACTATCCTCCTTAGATACTTCTTATTGAGATCTAGTTTCATAGATACTGGTTATATATTTATATTGATTTTCGTGGATGAGATTTAGATTATACCCTGTGACTTGTGACACATATTATACCACTTGTGGATTTGATGTTCATAATACAGCGTACGTGTGGATTTGGTTTCCATATATTGGAGTTGCCATATCTATGCGGCTGGCATGCTTACGTGTCCTAGTCCTACGTATTTTTGGGACTGGGGCGTGACAGAAGAGAACCAGGATCCTCTAAGCTTCCAGCAAGATGGTTCACACTCGTAGGACTGCGGCCGAAGCTCGCGATTGGATTTCCTTCTTTCACCCCTCGTCTTAATTTCTTCTTTTTGTGGTATTTAGCAAGAAACAGAGTTAGCTCATTATATTTTTGAGACTGCGGTCAACATGATGTATATATTGGACCATGGCTGGTATATTTGATCATGTATATTTATACTCTGCTAGTGCAATATTTTGTATTCACTAGCTTCATGATCATATGTGACATATAATCTGGGATGCCTCTTTACTTTCATGTATGATATACTCTTGTACTTGTGTTGTTGGATTGAGACAATATGATTTGTCGGTTTTAGGACTGATGTCATAGCATGCTAGAGTTCACTCATCTGTTTTCTAGACAACCTTAACACATTACGGCTTATTTCGGTATTATGCAAGGTGTGGTTGGCCATGTCAGTCCCCGTATTTATCCAGTATTCTGGGAGCGGGACGTGACACCAACTAACCTATTATGGTTATGAGAGGTAACTATAATTTAAATATATTAAGTTAATTCTATATTAAATCCATTTGGTTACTTCATGGTCGTCAAAGAAACTCCAAGAAGCATCAAGCATTTTCAATGATATTCATGGAGCAAGCACTAGCTCCCGACTCGACTCCATAAAAAGCAAGAAAAGAGAATATCGAAGAAAATGACATGCATGTGGTGGTCATTATAGCGGTTCCTTCTAATCCTTAAAAAAACATCTTATTTGAATTCGACGGGTCGTCCCCCCTTCCTACGGGTTCCAAACCGACCCAGTGACACATCAACCACGTCCCATCCTTTTCTCCAATCATAAAGCCTCATGATCCCTTTATTTGTCCTTCATTCCTCTGTCCCGTTCTTTCTACGAGTTACAAATCCTATCACAGCTAGAGAGTACACAGTCTTCTCCTTGGTTCTATATCTTCCATTGATTGGCTAATTTGGATCGCGGCTATAGTTTACCGGGACTACCATTTTGTGCATTCCAAATGTAGAATGCAAACAAAACCATTTTTCATTCAACATGGACGTTTTTTTAGGTATTATTCATTTAGGCACTCAAAAACTTTTCCAAAATGTTAGCCCAATAAACGTCTTTAAAATTGATGTATGAGCATACCTCTTCTACTACTGCTCAAAGTTCTTAGGCCAATAATATGGGCCAAGCTAAAGCTCAATATTGTCTGCAGCACACACATGGCAGACATGGATTGAAAAGAAAAGTGTAGTTGAAACCAAAGTTCAATATAAAATAGAGGCTAAATTTTAACTTGACACACTCAACTAACCGAACTCGAGTGACCCTTGTGGTTACCGAGGAGAGGTATAAGACCACAGCTGGGTGACAGAAGATCAGTGGATCGAGCCATGGGAGCGTATTATTCCTTCCATTTATTAATGGTGGGAGTTTGGAGGACAGTGGGCCCACAAAGCGTGCAACACAGCATGCGCAAAGTCCCGTGCAAAATTTTGGGCCACATAAAAAAAATAAAAACCGTCAACTATTCAAGTTGTTCAACTTGATACCCTAAACTTTTTTACTCAACAATTTGATACCATCAACTATGAATATTTTCAACTTGATACCCAAAATTAAAAAATAGAACAAAAATATCCTTCCACATCCAACACCCCCCTCCACCCCCACCCCCACCCCCCACCCCGACTGCCCCACCGCCGCCCCGCCCCCGGTTGCACCACCTCCCCCCCCCCTCTCTCTCTTTGCTGTTGCCGCAAACTACTGTTGCTACCGCCGCGGAGAGAGAGGGGATGGGGGGAGAGGTGATGCAGCTGGGGGAGGGGGCGGTAGTGGGGGTAGTTGGGGGGGAGGAGAGGGGAGGGGGGTTTAGGACAGCAGGAGGGAGGGTGGGGGAGAGGGGTAATTTTGTCCATTAATTTTTTTAGGATATCAAGTCATATTTTATAAAGTTGAGGGTATCAAATTGAACAACTTGAATAGTTGAGGGTATCAAGTTGAAATTTAGCCTAAATAGAACTACTTCTCCTATTGAAAAAAGAGAATAAAATTAAAAAATGGACATTTGTATGTTATGGACTTCGACGGAGTTCTCTGCGACACCTGCGCACCTGCGGAGAGAACTCCCTCTCTCTCAAAGTAACAATCTTTCCTTCTTCTCTTCTCCCTTGGACTCTATATAGATCTACTCCTGATTTGAAGTGTTAAAGAAGGATATGAATCTTTTTAGCGTTATAGGAGACATGGTCCTAAACAAAACCGAATGGAAGAATATGATTCAAACAGCCGACCCAGAAATTTTGGGATAAAAGCTTTGTTTTTGTTGTATGTTCTTTTAAGTGAAAAGTGGATTCTTATAAGCTCTTTGCTTTTGATATCAGCTTTGTTGAAGATCAACTTGTCACTCTGAAAAACGTTATCAAAGAGGCAGGAGAGGAAGGAAGCTAAAACGATTCCAAGGATTCCGTTTGGATGTAATTTGTATTTTGGTAAGAGTCCATTTTTGTTCACCCACCAAAAATATGGTGTATGTTCACCATTTCACTCAAGTATTGCCACGTGTCGAAATAGAAATCAAAACCACTTTAGATGTTCAAAGTGGTTTTGGGTCGCCTATTTTGACACGTGGCCTAGTTTTAATGGTTGAACAAAAATAGACTCATTTGATAAAACTTTATCCACATTTGTCTACCAATTGTATGTACTTTCATTTTCTGGATTTCTATTTAGTTTTATTTGGAACAGGGAGGTGGGAATGCAGCACAGAGGAGGAGAAAGGAAGCTGAAATGATTCCAAGGATTCAGCTAGACAAAAAAAGGAAACTTAAATAATTTATATCTATTGTTTATCTGAAAATTAATGTGTCCATGCAATTTATTCACAAGGGCTATTCACATGGTTGATTCACATGTACCAGCACGGGATTGTTTGGTTCGCAGAATGCAGAATTATCAAAATTCGGATTTTAGACCACTTTATGTGTTTAGTTAGAGAATTTGTAGACAAAATTTACTGTGATTTGACAAGAAAGTAAATTTTGTCCGCCACGAAATATGAATTTTTTTCTTCCTCCGAAATAGAATACGAAAGTGAAAAATCCTTATTTAGTTCACGCATTTGGTTGGAGGACCACTTCCTCAGATTTTTTTTTTTTTTTTTACTATTCATGTCACTTCAACAAAAAATTATATTTTTTCACTTACTTTAGCAACCAACCAAACACCAAATTTTAGGAGTTTAAATTTTGTGAAAACTTCTGTAAGATCACAAATGATTCATGATCAACTTCTGTAAGATCATAAACTTTTGAAAACTACAAAGTGATAAACTAGGCCACAAGAATTTTCAACAGCAAAAAAAACCCTGCTTCAGCAAGAATATGAGCAGAAAAATTGAAGGAAAGTCAGTACTTGTAATCTCGAGCAATTTGTGGCAGAATGGGTTTATTCTTTAGAATCAACAAGGTCATTGGACTAGCTGCGGACGCACTCATGTTTCCGAGATAAATATGCATCACTGTTACAAACTAACTGATACTGGACATTTTATGGGTGCTTCAACATGAAATATTCAAGAGAAATGAAAAGGTTGGAATTTCTGGGACTCTTATAACTCATCATTGGAATGTTGAGGTTCTGCATTGGAATCATGGCTAGCATCTCCATCTTTCTTTCTACGCAACATCTCGACGACTTCATCAAGAGGAGGATCGCCGGGCCTTCGGAAGACTTGCTCTCCAATCTTCATCTCATATGCCTCATGTTGGTTGAGGACAGAGTCTTTTAGCTAGCAAAAGGGAGAAAAGAGTAGGAAGTTATGACACAATCCCAACTTCATGAAAGCAGACACAATACTGACAAAATTATCCATGAATTTCCTTTTAGCGACCAGTATAATGAAAAACCCACTAAACCGTCGCAACAACTTCATATGAACATCAAGTCTTCCTAATTTATTCATACATACAAATTATTTATTCAGCATAAGGCTTGTCACTATATATAATGCCGCTATGTACATCAAGTCTTCATACATACAAATTATTTATTCAGCATAAGGCAACATAGAAGTGCAAGGGGACAGAGCAACTCAAAAGTGTTCTCAGAGTGTCATCCAAAGTGTCCTAAGCGTCAATTGACATGTAAAAATGAGCTTGTCAAAGTGTCTTAAGTGTCCTTTAACATGTCAAGAATGAGCTTTGAGTATCCTAATAAGCAGTTGTAATCAGTGATGCTTACACTAGCATTTTGTAATAAAATATAAGTTGATAATTATCTCATTTATAAATCTCTTTAATCTATAATTATTTCTTCGGTTGTATTTTCCACAAGCATTCTGATTCATTTCAACACTGAGAAATTAACCACCAAAATTACTCCCAAATACTTGCATTCTTGATTCCTCTATCTATACATGAGAACCTCCAGTTCTGGTGCAACCTACACTAAGAACTAAACTAAGATTTTGGTGTGTCCCTGTACACATAATCCTAGAAGATATAATGGATGTAATTGTTCAATTTACTCAACATGAGAGAAGCTTATTTCTCCTAGCTCCTGGTTCTTAGAAGTTTGCGTTAGTGGCATTTGTCATTTGAATATTTCATATTAGCATCAACAATAAATTCTGGATTTTGCATGGCAGTAAGGAAAGCGGAAACCAAAGCCAATCACAAGGTACATTGGTAAAATCAACCCCATCGACTTCTTTTAGTTTATTAAATATAATGCCAATCTCATGGGTAAATGGACTTGGAAATTGAAACCACATCACGTATAATTTCTGGTATGAGGTGAAGAAATAATTAATCACCCCATTTAAAGAAATTCTGTCTGCAAAATAAATACCATTAAGAAAAACACTATATAAGATTATGTAACGGAAAGTGGCATACCTCTTCTATATCATGTCCCCTCTCCATGGTGAACATGATAGTACTGAGATCAACAGCCATGAATTTCTAAAAGCCAGTGCGGAGAACCTTGGTCCATCTCGTGGCAATCATAAGAATCTCCTCCTACACATTTAAGTGGCAACACAAAATAAATATTATTGATTCCAAGTCAATTTTGAATATGGTTGGTTCATATATCTGTTGGCAGTAACATGAACTGTTAAGAGGTATTGTTTCAACTTATCAGCTACAAGGTGATCAAACAAAAACTAGTAGTCTAGTATGAAGCAATCACATGATCAATTTCAAGTGAATTTTGAACATGGTCGATTCATGTCTAGTAGCACAAGCTGTTAGAATTATTGGGTCACCTTATCAGCTATAAGTTGACTAAACACTAGTATTCTTATAACTATATGACATGGCAGTCCAGATTTCAAGTGATTCCTGTATCTGTTAGCAGTTATATGAGCTGTTAATAATTGGATCAACTAATCAGCTACAAGTTGACCCAACATAAACTAGTACTATGCCGGTAGATAGTCCATTTCAAGTTGACCAAACATAAACTAGTACTATGCCGTTAGAAAGTCCATTTCAAGTTGACTTTGGAAAATACTTTATTAATATATCTATTAGCACGAACATGAGCTGTTAGAATTATTGGGTCAACTTAGCTACAAGTTGATCAAACAAAGTCTAGTGCTCTTATAATAACTATGACAAAGCAGTCCCACCTACGAATATAAATAAAAATGTTGAAGATACATAAGCATGACAATCTGAAGAATGAAGAAAAATGGGTGCCCTTTCAGTGAACATATAAAAGCTTTGTTCTTGTATCAGTGCACATATACCAAGCTATGAGCCTTGGTAGGTAAATAAACATAGTACAATCAAGCTTACCTCAAGAAATTAGTTTGGTACCTAAAAGGATACTATTTTGTGGTCCATCAATGGGAGCTATTATATTCTAATCGTCTAGTTGACGATGTTAGTTAAAGGAGCTGCTGGAAGAAGTGGTAAGCCTAAAGGAACTTGGATCGAGGCCGTAAAGAAGAGATTTTGTTTTGTTAATATTCACAAAGACACAACCCGACCACCAAATTTTGGGATAAAGGTTTTGTTGTTTTTGATGTACACACTCCATCTCCATCCCATCTTCTCTCCACGTTTTAAAACAATAGTTTTGTAGAACAAGATGCATCATAGAACTGCATCCTATATTCGTCTAGTATGTTCACCCATAATTACTACAAAGAGGCAAGGACTTGAGGTAACCTGTGATGTAAGCAAATGGCTAGAAATCAACAATGACACTGCTTAAAAGGTGGTACTCAATTCATATTGAAAAGCAAACCTACTAAATATTCATAAGATTTGAAATTCCATCTTTTAGGCACGAGGGATTATTGACAGATAGTTGTTAAGCAGAAGAAAAGGAAATTGGATGTAACTTTGAGATTCTAGGCAAGGTTCAAAAACTCGGTATCGGTATCGGTATCGGACATTTTGTATGGGTAGCCGTATCGGCAGTATTGGCAGTATCGGCGGTATCGGATCGGAGTATCGGATTTGTTGGTATCGGATGTATCGACAATTTAAATAATTATTAATAAATTAGTAAAAAAAAATAGAAAAAATAATTTACATATTTATGCATTATTTAAGTATTTTTTATGTTTTTTTAATTATAATTGAATAAAACAATAGTTATCCTTGCTGAATGGTTTACCTGCGATATATAAGTTTTCTTTCTTTACATAGTTTTAGTTACAATCTTACTGTGTCATTATATTCGTACTAATTGAATCTTGTTTTGTTCTGTAGGTTTCAATTTTGACGAATTAAGACGCATAGAGGGAGGCATAAGAGATTAGAAGTAATGCAAATGGCAGGCTGAGATCATGAGACAAGTCACAAGACCCATAATTATATTTGTCGAGGACTCGAAATATTTTTTTAAATTTTTGTAAAAAAATAAAGATTTAATTGTATTAAGAAATTTAGTATAAGTGAATAGTTATAAATTGTTACAATATGATCCATGACACCAAATATTTTGTTTCATAATATATCGAAATAAAATTAGCAACAAGATTTACATGTTTAAATTGAAAAGTACGACAAAAAATCACTTGGCCAAAAAAATTCATTGGGACTCTGGCCTATCCCTTCATTTAAATTTCATGAATAATAGTCTTTTTACAATAAGTACGAACTACATAAAGCATACAAATACGAAAATGAATACAAATACAAAAAAAATACAAATATATCACTAAAATTGTTCATAATTATCATAATCGTCCCAATATGGTTCTTGGTTATGAGGGTAGTAGCGACTGATATCTGTATTATGAAAAAAAAATTGTCATGAGGCCATCAAATGTTGAATGTTGTTCCGCCTCTGGAGTGTTGTATGGATAATAACTTGTGCATGAACTATCATATGTATTGTTGTGATTGTCTGAAGGAGTAGGTATATCATTATGGCTAGATCCTCCAGCATATGTATCATCCATGCGGTGCTCTCTAGGTTGATAATCACTTGGACAGTCTTCAGAGTATTCATGAGATTGATCTCCAGGACTTTCATATTCATTAGTATTGTCAGCACCAGCAGCGAGTGTAGCTCCATTGCCTCCACTATCAGTAGTGTCGTCTTTATCGCTGTCGACCTGTCGAGATTGTACATCTGGTGTTTTCTTTCTTTTTCCAGGCCTTCGAGCATTTTTGGCAATATCTTGTGGATCGACATCCAAGTTATCATCTAACCACTCATTTTCTCTACCATCTAAGAGTGGTGTTTCCCTTTCTCTAGTCCAAGGTATGAGTGGATCTTCTTCATGAAATAACTCATCCAAATCTATAATATTTTGTTCATCTCGTGATCTTTGCATATTTCGAACCCTCAATCTCATATTATAATGGACAAAAACTATTTTTTTAGTCTTGTCATTAGAAGTCTATTGCGGGGACGAGTATGGATGAGAGAAAATGTTGTCCAATTCCTTTCACAGTTGGAAGAAGACACTGTTTGACTTAGGATGCGCACAGCTAATCGAGTCAAATTTGGGGCTTCCTCCCTAGCATGTATGGACCACCACTCAGGTACAAAATAATAAAATATATTAGCTTTGTAACTATATAATTTTAATTAATAAATATTTTAAAGTATTAACTATTACTACCAGGAAGACATCTATTTACAACACTTTGGATTTGATCTGAACTAAATACACCATTTCTCAATCTGAACTTTTCAGCCTACAAAGTGATATTACACAAGTTATGGGTCTTATGACATTAAAATTAAATATTGTAAAGTTATAAAAAAATCCAATATCAAATAATAATTACCTCTTTGTTTATATTAAGGCGTGTTGTATTGTCATTCACCATTCTATTAACGACGCGGTGGAAACCATTTAGTACCTCATCGTCATTTATAACATTATTAGAATATTGGTATTTGAGATTCAAGAAATAACCTGCAATATTGAATAAATAACTAGTGTTAAAATCCCTACAAACATTATAAAATAACATTTGAAGGGTATTCAATTTATAGAGTACTTACCAGCTGCATGTATATCTCGATGTAGTTGAGAATTCCATCTGGTATCAATTATTTTCCACCACTTCCTATATCCTTGACCAACATTCTTTTTTATCATTTCTTTAGCCCTGTCCATAGCCTCGTAAAGATGACCCATCTCCGCTTTATCATCGCTATCCACCATCCTTAAAACTTTTACTAGAGGTCGAAATATTGCAGTGACCCCTGCAATATCCCTCCAGTAAGTTTGACTCTCGATTAAACTGACAACCATATCTGCCTTTTCTCTATCTTTACGATTGAGTCTCATGTAGTTATCTGTCCAACCCCGTGTATATATCATCCTTTTTAAATCAGCCTGATGTTTAAGGATGTAATCAAAAGCAATAAAATTGGTAGCAAACCTAGTGATGGCTGGTCTAACCAATTCTCCATTCTGAGTCTCAGTCCTCATGATGCAAAGAGCCCAACCATGATTATATATGAAACAAGTCATATCTTGAGACTTCCGTATTAGTGGCTTAATATGTGGATCATTGGCTATATCCTTCAACATGAGATCTATGCAATGTGCTGCACATGGAGTCCAATATAATTTTTTTCTCACCTGCATACAAACATACATATTTATTTAGAATGAAGCTATATTTACAATAATAAATTACATATATACAAACATATTTATAATAATAAAAATTCAGTATAAGTTCATTCTCACCTCCATTAATCTCATTCTCGCCTTCTTGTAGTTAGAGCCATTGTCAGTAATTATTTGGACGACCCTATTTTCTCCAATATATTCCACAACTTCATTCATCAGTCCAAATATGTATTTACTATCTTTGTATTTGTCAGAGGCATCTACAGATTTAAGAAATATCGTTCCTTGTGGAGAATACACAAGAAAATTAATGATGCATTTTCTGTTCTGTGTACTCCATCCATCGCATATAATGGTACATCCATACTCATCCCAATACCTATTAAAAGATTTTAGGTACTCCTCCATGTCACTTATTTTCATATCTAAATAAGTATTTGAAATCTCATAAGGAGTTGGACCTTTTACTCCACCCCCGGAAGCTGCTATGACATCTATCATTGGTTGATAGTGTGGACTTTTAGCAGCATTGAACGATATATTATTGTATATAAAGAATTTTGATATAAATCTTCCTATATGATTTTTTGCATTATTTATCCCCTTAATTGCACCCTTTATTTTGGTTGCATTGCCCCTTGTTTTCTTAGGACATAAAGGTCCATACTCCTTACTTCTATCTCTGGAATATTTTTCACCTCCTCCCCACGATATGCGACTGACTTTGATCGGCCACCTAACGTCGGACCCCTGCTTGACCCTGTTTCTCTGTCCCCGATACTCCAACGTCTACCCCATTCCTCAGCTGCATGTTCTCTCCTACTTTCTCTCATGTCCCTTCTAAGTTCCGTGAAGTCTTCAATATCTTTTTCTGAGGAGGAATCTACTCGAGCTATCCTTGTCAACTCCTCCTCTACCCGTTGTTTGCTTTGATTCGCCATTATTTTATCCTCTTTTTTTACCCTCAACAAGCAACAACATTTTTTTTATAGCAAATGGTACATCAGGACACGATGCTACGTTTCCTGTAATACCCGCTAAATGTTGTTTCAGCCGAGTAACCCCTCTGTCCATTATTTTGCTACAATAATTGCATTCCACCCTCCTCTTATTATTAGGATTGACATATTTTCCATGTTTCCAACCAGCATCAATTTCCTCCGGCGTACGACTTTTTGGTGTCATTAAGTAATCCGGAAATGATATAACGTTACATACAATAATAATAAAAAATGTTACATGCAGTAATAAAAACGTATAAATTTTTAGATGCAATAATAAAAAATACAAAGATAGTAGATGCCTCTGACAAATAATGTGTATTCTCCAGTAATAATTACTGACAAAAAATACAAAGAAATATCGTTACAATAATAGATACTATATATTATCTAATTATATTGTACATATACACTAAGTTATATATATATATATATATATATAAAAGTTAGTGTATATGTTCAATATAATTAGATACAATAATATAGTTATATAAACTATAATGTTACATACAATAATAAAAAAATTGTTACATGCAGTAATAAATATTGTTAGATAGTATATATATAATCATATATACGATAAATAAATTGCAATAATATAAAACATTACATAGATAACAATAACAGGTAGTATATATATAATTTTTTTGTGTCTAACTATATATATATATGTAATTATTGTACATTATATATATATATATATAGAATAATAAATATTGTTACATACAATATTATATAAGTTAGTGTATATATATAAAATAATAATAATAATAATAATAATAATAGTAATAGTAATAGTACTTGTCCAACCGAACCAGCGGTCACGGGTTCGAAACCTGCTGCTGCAGTTGTAATTTTTTTTTTCCTTCTCAAATAAGAATCAATTTGGACCGTTAGATTTCGGTCGTGGATCGGTGACGTGGACGGTGGGGATTTAATCTTTTTGTGTTACTGGCTGTCACCGGGATTGATGGGTTTTTTAATTTTTTTTTTTTTGTATAACATCGGAATCGGGGAGAGAAGAGAATCTCTCTCCATCGCGGTCGTCCACCAGCGCGTCCACCACCGCGGTCGTCCACCACCGCGGTCGTCAGCACTCCACCGTGCGGGGTTAGGCCAGATCGAAGAGGAGAGCGTCTCCACCGTCGGTTCTCGCATGTTTGCGGCGGCGGTTGCCGCGACGACGGTTGCCACGGCGGTGGATAAGGCGACTAGGGGTATTTCGAAGGAAAAGCTACTCATACCTTCTGAAATTAGGTAACTTCTTCACAAACTTCTCGAAATTCTTCTAAATTTTTTTTCTTCTTTGTTGTGGTGTTTTTTTGTAGAGAACTTTGATTTATTTATAGAACTTCTAGTAGGAACTGTTCGAAATTTGTATTATTTGATATGATGTCTCTGCAAAGATTTTTGTTTATGTCGAAAAGGGAATATATTTGATTCTCTACTGTTCTTTCTTCTAATATTAGGGTTTACGTCACCGTATCGGTCTGTTTCGGACTGTATCGGACACGTATCGGACGATACTGACCGATACCGAACTTTTCGTGAAAGTATCGGCCGATACCGATATTTTACTGGAGTATCGGATCGGCTACGTTCAAAACCGATCCGATACGGCCGATCCGTATCGGTATCGGCCGATACTTTAAACCTTGATTCTAGGTTTGAAATCAAGGTGGGGATTGGTGGCCTTACCTTATGTTACAAACTTTGTTAAAAATAAGTAATACTAGAAAGATAGAAGAAGCCTAAATTTTAAAGACTAACATCAAATTACAATTTCTCAGGCTAAACATTTTACATGAATGGAAAATAAATGTACGCAATAGAACATATGAGAAGCACATTACCTTCAACTAATTTAATTTGTTTCAGCAAATTAAGATCGGTCAAAAATCAAAATGTGCAAACAAACCAGTAAAACTTACACTTTGAGATGGATAATATAATACACTGGAGAAGTGAATTCTAAATGCATGAAGATAGATACTTTTCTATGCAAGCACCCAGTATAACTTGCACTTATGAACAAACTAGTATCGTCTAAGGCAACCAACCACCGAGACAGAATAATTTCAGTAACTTTCATCGGTGTGAAGACTTAAATGAGGCATAGTCTTATTAGTGTAAAGCTAAGGATGCAACAAGAAAAACAGCTCTTGATTAGAAATGAGAGCAAGAAAAGGAACACTCATGAAGAAAATATGTTCCAGAAAAATCAGGCCAGCAAAGGACAATAGTGAAAATGCACCATGTCAGCAGACCTAGAGCCAAATTATACACAATCCACTGAATACAGAACAGTGTGAATCAAGAACCGTAACGAGATATGTAAAAACATACAAACACATTTTACAGGCCATTAAACGAGAAAACTGCCAAGCCTTGTCCTCTATGTTGCATAGATACGACATGACACGGTAAGGAGTAAGGAAAGAGAGACACGGACACAACACCTCTTTTTGGCGAATTTGTGTGTCCAGGTTGTGTCTGATATATGTCCAAAACGATCCTGTCCACATTTTTGGAGTGCCCGTGCCTCCTAGTTTGTCTTATAAAATGGGGTTGGTTGTATCAGCATGAATCCTTCTTCAATCATCGTTCCTTTAAAAGACTTAGCAACTAGTTATCACTTTGCAACTCATCGTTTTAGCACAAAAATGGATTTTATTCTCACTCCATAAATTTCACAAGGGCTTGTCCCAAATTTCAGAACCCTTTACTCTTTAAGGGCCAGCCTTTCACAACTACATCATCAATCATCACATTTTTTTTTACATCTTCAAGAAATTTCATGCCAACTACAACTAGGAATATCAGGCACTTCAAAAGTCAGTCCCTTGTCCGAGTTAGACTCGCATCCACCACTAGTCATCCATCTAAGCATCCTCTTATTAGGCTACAACAAGCAATAACTAACTAATCAAATGATCAAAATCACACTTTTGTTGAAATAAAGAAACATTAAATCACAATGCAGTAGCAGCCACCCCCAAAGAAACAATATATATATATATATATATATATATATATATATATATATATATATACACCAAGCTTTCTATACGGGATTCACTTTACGGGAAACTTAGAGGACGTATGTTTCTTTTCCAAATTTCTCTCTGTAAAAATTTTTAATTTCTCCTTCTTTTTTTTTTTAAACAAATCTATCTCTACATTAAAAAAAAAAAATCTCTCTCTATTTTTAAAACATATCAAAACAGAGATTGATTTATTTATTTTAAAGTTCTCCATCAATTTATTAATTTTAATGTTCATATTAATTTTAAGTTTTAATGTTAATTTTAGTTTTAATGTTAATTTTTAATTTTTATGTAAAAAACTAAAATTAAAATTAACACTAAAAATAACATTAAAATTAAAATTAACTCTAATATTAATATTTAAATTAACGTTTAAATTTAAATTAATATTAAAATTAACATTAACATTAATAATTAATAATTAATATTAACATTAAATTTAATATTAATATTAAAATTAAAATTAAAATTTAATTAACATTAATATTAATATTCAAACTAAAATTATCATCAAAATTAAAATTAATATTTTTAAATATAGATTTGTGATAGATTTATTTTTAAAGATAGATTATTTTTTAGATTTGTTTTGACAGATAGATTATTTGTAGATTTGTTAAAAAATTCTCTCCCTATTTTAAAAAATACAAAATAAATCTATCTTATCTCTATTTAAAAAAGACAAATAAATGTATTCCTATTTTTAAAAAATAAATCGAATGGATAGGATTTGTTTTTTTAAAGTAGAGATAGATTTATTTTTTTAAGATAGAGATAGATTTGTTTTTTAAGAGGAGATATTAAATTTTTTTAAAGTTAATCCCGTATAGGGAAGTTGCTATATATATTAGATGCCACTCCAAACGTCAACCCCGTGTCCGCGTCGGACACACGTAGGACACAAGTCAACGAACTAATTAGATTATCGTTAAATCACAACAAGCAATAACTAACTAATCAAATGATCAAAATCACAACTTTTGTTGAAATAAAGAAACATTAAATCACAATCCCAAAAAAAGAAAGAAAGATATATATAATTTGTTCCTGTATTGCCAAATAGGAAACACGGACACTCCAAACGTGATGAGGTCCTGTTCCCCAGAGACCAGGTAATGGAGAATTGAAACTCCATTGAAGAAGAAGAAGAAGAAACAGAGAATTGGGGATCTAGAGTTTTGTTTATTTGAATCTATAACTGGAAAGGAAATACAATTTGCAGTAAGAAAGAAGAATGCAGTAGTAAACAAGCAGTAAAGAGAAAATACAGATACATCCTTGATACTCTCATCTTCCCTATCATCCTTATTTATAGCAGTTGGGTGTCTTCCTGAGCAAGATGGCAGTTGGTTGTAGCTGCTGAGCTGGATTTGTGCTGACATGGCAATGATGATGTGGTTGGCTATGCTCCTGAGACTCTTGCTACTCTACTACTATGCTAACGAGCCAGTAGGCCAACAATGTACAAGGTGTTCAGTTTAGAATCTTATCAAAACGTCAGCCTCGTATCCGCGTCGGACACGCGTATGAGTCACACGAGTCTAACGAACTAATCAAATCTTTCTTTGGAATTAAGCAACATTATTAAGTAACAACGCAGTAGGAACCAAAAAGGCCCTAAAAAAAATTTGGGTTCACCTTGGTCCGGGGAACGTCGAGGCGGAGCTTGATGAAGTCGAGGGTGGGGCCCGCCGGCTGCCACTTCATCATCTCGGCCTAGATCAGAGCCTACTTGCTAGGTTTATTAAGTGGGATATTGTTTCCAGACTCATCAGATTTAGTTGATTTACGTTTTCTACCTTTTTTGGTAGACCTGGCCGCACCTACGCGCCACGCTTGGGGATCGTCAGTGTTGGCATATTTATATAGTTCTATAACAGATTTTGTACAATTTGAAGACATGAATGCAACGAAGGTAAATCTAAGTGGTTGCGCGACATTAATACATATATAAAAATATGTGCACTTATATCATATGAAAAGTTTTACTTAATTTCATTTACATTGAAAATAGATGCACTTATATCATATGCTCGTATCTTCTAGGTTTGGTCCTACGAGCACTTTCATATTGGTAGGCCAGTCTCCGCATTAATACCGACATTGGTGTCTTTCCGTCAGCTTTACGGTGGACTGCGGATGCAGCAGATCCAATACACTGTGAACATGCGGTTATCTCTTTATACCGGGTCGAATTTGATACACTGAAGTATAACGAGGTAAAACATCTGTATTATTATTTTATAAAGCCATTATAACCATTATCTTATAATTTTTTGTCATAAAATAGTTGACATACCGTCCGTACCGGCTTGAGCATAATCCTACTGAAATACAAACAACAGCCTATGACCTTAGTGTCCATAGTTGTTTCCTAATATTCGATGGTGAAATCATGTATCATCCAGCTGATCGCGTTATGCGACAATTCTGGGTGAAACAAAAGATTCCCGATGAGCCACCATATTTAAACCGTAGTAAAGGGAGTGCAACTAAAAGTGCAAGCAAAATAATTCCACAGTGGAATTCTAGATTGGAGACTAAGCCCGCAGTACAGTCGTCTCAACTAATGGACTCTATAGATGATGGTAAGTTATTTAAAAAGTTGAACAAAATAAATTTTTTAAAATTATATGAAATCAAACGATCATATTTGTTTAAATGGTGTAGAATTAGGTGATATTGCCTATAGATCTTGGTGGAGAGCTCCTCTTATCAGTAATTGATTCTACCGATATGAGGAGTTGCGATTCCAACATCGGGCCGTTGAGGATGCTAGTTATCGTGAATGGTATCAACGTGTAATTGAGAAGGTACGTATTTTATTGATAAAAATGTTTGTCTTCATAGTTTTTTTTATATGAATTAATTGGATTCTACTTAATATTTCAGCTTCCAAATTTGAATATAGCATGTGAAAATTATCCAATGGGAGACTCGTTGAGCACAGCAGTAAGATCATTTTTGGATGATGTGCAAGCAATTCCGACTCCACCGAACCCTTCTGTAAAACCCATAATTCTAAAAACCGTATTAACCTTTTTAATTAATTATTTAATTGAATTATAGTAATTAGTAGCTAATTAAAAGAAATAGAATTTATTTAATTTTTATTTTAGGTGATGGTGCATTTAGGGGATTTATGGAGCCATTATAAATTTTTCCTAATTTATTACATGTAGGAGACCCTGCGGGCGACTGACAGATTTATTGTATGCACTATTATAATTTCTAAAATTTTCTATGTATATATATATATATATATATATATATATATATAGTTTATTCTAAAAGGAATTGGAAATAGTAATTAGAAAAAAAGAAATAAGAAATAAAAAGAAAATGAAAAAAATCCTTAATGGATTATTAATAAACCCAAACCCACTAGAATCCTTAAACCCACTACCCGTTAACAACCCCAACCCGCACCCTTAAGTAAATATCAGCAGCAGCAGCTACAGGGCTTCCGCGAACACCCTGACCCGTGCGAGCAGTTCGGTTCCCCCTTTCTCTATCTATATATATATATCCACCATCGCAAACCCTAACGCCAAATCTCTTCTCCCCCATCCGCCGTCGACCTAGCCGCGCCACCCAGCCAGAGTCGCCTGGACCGCCGCTAGCCGTGACCGTGTGACCGCGCACAACCCGCTGCAGAAATTGACTGCGACGTACCTGTGTTCACGCTCTGTTTTCCGTCTCCCCTAACGCCAAATCTCTTCTCCCCCATCCGCCGTCGACCTAGCCGCGCCGCCCAACCAGAGTCGCCTGGATCGCCGCTCGCCGTGACCGCGTGACCGCGCACAACCCGCTGCAGAAATTGACTGCGACGTACCTGTGTTCACGCTATGTTTTCCGTCTCCTCGCTGGACCAAAATCGACCCCATCTTCACCGATATGTTCACGACTTAACCCCCTTCCATATCTGTATGTTAGTTGACCTCGAACAGCGCATAAACCTAGGCAAAAATAGCGACCAAGTTGGCGAAAAACGACAACTTTTGGGATCGCAGAAAACTGCGGTAACTACCTATGTTCACGGATTCGTATCTCCCACCACAGAGATCCGAATTCGATTTTTCTTTTTGGTATGCGAATACCACCTAACCTAGTTTATTTTCTGTCAAATACAATAATTTATTAACTGCTGTACGTTAAATTAAATTAGATGGAAAATCCCGAAAACCTGTTTTTTCCCAAATTCCAGAAATTGCGATACGGAGCGCATCCTGCCAAACAGGACCGCCCCGTCGTGGACCAAAGTGTACCAAAAGGTGCGCACAGTATTCCTGGACGTGTGGGTTTTTGCAGAAACTGATTTGGACGCGTGTGCGCGTCGGAATCAGCCCGTATCCGTAAAAAATCTCCCGTTTCACAACTTTTGCAAAAACCCGCGCCATTTTGTGCATGCTCGTCAGAATACGACAAAACTTGCGCCACTGGACTCGTGGTATCGCACTGGTCCTGTGACCCAATTTTTACGCAATTCTGAGATAGTTGACCAAGTCGCCAATTGGCGGGCCCCACAGTTGACTTTTTGGGCAAAATTGTGTTTGGCTCACCGGAATCCACATTTGGACATACCGTTGAGTTCGCACTGACTTTTAGAGTTTGTTTGACCTATAATTTGTTCCATTTAGAGACTGTTACCCTTGACACGTTTTTCGGTGCAAAGTGGGCCATACGTGGACCCCGCTTTGACCCAAAATTACCGTTTTGTCCCTGTGTCCAAATTGGACGAAAGGGTAGTGATTTCTAGCTATCTCGCTAATTCCAAAAACGTTGGTGATGTCTATTTCAGCATCCGGAGACGTTTGTTCGGAGCCATTAGTTTCTGATTCCGTGTCCTTGACATTTGGACGCTTTCACTATACAGATTTCTTGCCAGGCAAGTATACCTTGCCATTGTACTGTATTTACATTCCATATGATGCATTCATGTTTTATTTCTGTTTATTATAGTCATATATTTTTAACTGCTATAGAAACTGCGCGTCCGAGGAAACTTGGGTGCAACGACGGTGTCGTCGTGTTCTGTTTTTATTTATGTATGTGCATTGGACCTACTTTATGAGACCATCTCATTATCATGAGGCACTTTATGTTTCATTGGCCATGACACTATTCTTACACGAGTGTGAGTCACATGTAGGACACGGACTTGCGTACTCGGCTGGCCACTAGTACGTATAGGTCGTGCGACGGATAGGGATAACTGCCAATAGAAACTTTTCATGCTAGTAGACCTGGCAGTTATTTAGGGGTTTTATCGTGTCATGGATGTGACATGCTTAGAGCATGGGATGGGGAGAACAACAAGTAAGGCATTTGGGCTCCTTTGCACTTTTCCCTTGTTCGTCCGGACGCTCCGCCAGAGCGACGGGTGGTGATGACCACTATATATTATATATTATCAGGCGGCCTCTGGCGTTCAAAAGACGACATGCTTTGTAGGCCCCTGGATCTCCAAGAGAACCATGTCAATCCCATTTTAGCCAGATAGCCCACTTGGTGGAAGTTGTTCTCAAACTGCATTCACTTAGATGGTTAGGCGACCCATTGGATGTTTACTTTTCAGTACTTCATTGGCATGTTTATATGTATCTTGTTACGTCCCTCTGAGGACCTGATCCCTTTCCAGATATAGACGAGCAGGAGTATCCACAGGAGTATAGACCTGGACCTGACGCTACTTATCAGACTGAGGAGGTCTTATCTTCGGAGTATTTGTGATTCATTGCAGCTATTAGAGATTTTAGTTGCTATTCTTTTAGAGACATTTATTCTTATATTAGAGTTGATTCTCTTCTCCCTTTAGTAGTTTTAGTATAGTCGATTTGTAGTGGATTTGTTTCCATCCGAATATCATACTTTGATACTCATCTTTGAGATTCAGTTATTATTCCCATTTATTTATCTATTTGTGCTGTGGATGAGATATAGATTGCGTGTGACTTGTTGACAGTATATTACCACTGGTGGATTGGATATTCATGTACAGCGTACGTGTGTATATGGTTTCCATATATTGGAATTCGTATACATACGGCTGGCGTGTTACGTATTCATAGTCCTATGTATTTTGGGACTGGAACGTGACATATTTTTAGTGGTGGCCCATGCAGGTCAAGAATATATTGTCTCGGTTACGTAACTGTACCGAACAAGCCTGCGTATAGGAATAGAGTATAAGGATCTCATCCACGCTTGACTGATACTCACCCTTCCGTTCAACTATCATATTTAATGCTTGCATCCTGTTTGATTCCCGTACTTTTTCTAATCGTTCGTACATCACCTGCAGAGAGATGGATATGCAAAATGGATGTACTGCCGCTGATGGCGACACACCTTCAGGAGTCAATGGTCAGACTCAAGGAGGGACCTCAACGATTCCTAGACTTCCGGGGCCAGATGGACATACTCACAATCCAATTCCATCTGATCTTCCCGCTTTACTTAATGGGAACCTTCCAGCTTCATCGACCCCGCAGGATGGCCAGACACAGCTGTTTCAATTCTTCCAGATGATAATGCAGGAACAGCGACAACATGCCGTCACACTAGCTGCAGAGCAGAGGCAGCAAGCAGCATAGCAGAGGCAAGAATTTCTGGCAGCACTTGAGAGGATGGCTTCACAGGCTACTGTACCAGCTCAAGCACTAGTTCCAGTACCTCGAGCTAGAGTTGGTTCAGTAAAGGACTTTATATAGATGGGTCACAAGCCATACAAAGGCACTGAGAGCCCAGAGGAGACTACCAACTGGATCACCCACACGCAGAAGCTATTGGAAGCATCGCAGTTACCTACGGACCTATGGATGATAGTGTAAGGACGCTTCTAGATGGTAATGCTCATCACTGGTGGGAATCCATGGAGCGCCAGATGGGTACATACCAGACTTGGGAGCAATTCTTGGAGAGCTTTGAAAGGAAGTACTTTTCGGACACCGTAAGAGATACATTGTACGATCAGTTTCTTCACCTAGAGCAGGGGAACAGAACAGTGGACGAGTATGATGCCGAGTTTGGTCGCCTTAGTAAATATGGCGCTGCCTTGATACCAGATGACTTGGCTAAGGCTAAGAGGTTTCATCGCGGACTGACTCAGGAGCTCCAACACTATACTAGCTCACAGTCCCGGATCTCTTATGCCGAGTTACTGACAGAAGCCAGATTGCAAGAAACCATCAGCAGAGGAAAATGAGGTCAGCTGAGGACACAACAAGGATCAGCAAGGACACAGCAGGGACCGGCAAGGACACAACAAGGAGGACCTATCAGACGTCCTTTAGCTCAGCAACAGCAGTACCAACACAGAGCAGGACCGTACCAGAATACGGAGAAGCCCCACTGCAATTATTGTAGGAGACGCGGACACATTTCGAGAGATTGTCGGACCCGCTTGGGTCAGTGTATGAGATGTGGATCCGGACAGCACCTGGCGAGAGACTGCCCAATGCAGCAGACACTTCCACCGCCAGTACAGAGACTAGCACTTACAGAGGCATTAAATTTTAGTTTTAATGTTAATTTTTATTTTTAATGTAAAAAACTAAAATTAAAATTAACACTAAAAATAACATTAAAATTAAAATTAACTCTAATATTAATATTTAAATTAACGTTTAAATTTAAATTAATATTAAAATTAACATTAACATTAACATTAACATTAACATTAACATTAACATTAAATAATTAATATTAATATTAATATTAAATTTAAAATTAAAATTAAAATTAACATTAATATTAATATTAATATTCAAACTAAAATTATCATTAACATTAAAATTAATATTTTTAAATATAGATTTGTGATAGATTTATTTTTAAAGATAGATTATTTTTTAGATTTGTTTTGAAAGATAGATTATTTGTAGATTTGTTAAAAAATTCTCTCCCTATTTTAAAAAATACAAAATAAATCTATCTTATCTCTATTTAAAAAAAGACAAATAAATGTATTCCTATTTTTTAAAAATAAATCGAATGGATAGGATTTGTTTTTTTAAGATAAGAGATAGATTTGTTTTTTAAGAGGAGATATTAAAATTTTTTAAAGTGAATCCCGTATAGGGAAGTTGCTATATATTAGATGCCACTCCAAACGTCAGCCCCGTGTCCGCATCGGACACGCGTAGGACACAAGTCAACGAACTAATTAGATTATCGTTAAATCACAACAAGCAATAACTAACTAATCAAATGATCAAAATCACAACTTTTGTTGAAATAAAGAAACATTAAATCACAACCCCAAAAAAAGAAAGAAAGATATATATAATTTGTTCCTGTATTGCCAACTAGGAGACACGGACACTCCAAACGTGATGAGGTCCTGTTCCCCAGAGACCAGGTAATGGAGAATTGAAACTCCATTGAAGAAGAAGAAGAAGAAGACAGAGAATTGGGGATCTAGGGTTTTGTTTATTTGAATCTATAACTGGAAAGGAAATACAATTTGCAGTAAGAAAGAAGAATGCAGTAGTAAACAAGCAGGAAAGAGAAAATACAGATACATCCTTGATACTCTCATCTTCCCTATCATCCTTATTTATAGCAGTTGGGTGTCTTCCTGAGCAAGATGGCAGTTGGTTGTAGTTGCTGAGCTGGATTTGTGCTGACATGGCAATGATGATGTGGTTGGCTATGCTCATGAGACTCTTGCTACTCTACTAATATGCTTACTACGCTAATGAGCCAGTAGACAAACAATGTACTGTTCAAATAGAATCTTATCAAAACGTCAGCCCCGTGTCAGCATCGGACACGCGTATGAGTCACACGAGTCTAACGAACTAATCAAATCTTTCTTTGGAATTAAGCAACATTATTAAGTAACAACGCAGTAGGAAGCAAAAAGGCCCTACAAAAATTTTGGGTTCACCTTGTTCCGGAGAACGCCGAGGCGGAGCTTGATGAAGCCGAGGGTGGGTCCCGCCGGCTGCCACTTCATCATATCGGCCTGGATCGCCGCCGGCTCCATCTTCGAGAAGTCTGGTAGTGGCCGGAACTCCTCTTCCTCTTTCTTCGTCTTCTTCTGGCCCCACTCCTTCCAGGCCTCGTCCCCCTCTTCGTCCACTACGTCGTCGAGCTCGGCCGGTATGCTCACCCGTCGCTTCTTCCCCTCGCTGACCCCGACGACGCACGCCAGGTGGAAGAGCAGCGCCAGGTGGAAGAGCAGCGCCACGAGGAAGAACAAGAAGAGGACCCTCAATTTCTCCATTGCTCTCTCTCCCCCTCTTTCTCTCTCTTTCTTTCTTTCTTTCTATAGATGAGTTAAAACTACTTTGTCTTTATATAAGGCTAGTGATAAGGACACTACACATTTTACTTTGGGCTAGTCCATTGTAATTTTACCAAAAATTATAAGTTTGTCACTTTTAAAAGTTACTTAGGACTAGTCCACACCAAGCTATATAAGTCAAAAAAAATTCTATTTTAGGCTTTTCACCCTCACTTGAAGAAACTCTCGTTCTCCAAGTCTAAACCTAAATTTGGAAATTGGTAGTTGTGATCCCAAGTGGAAGAGAATTTTGCTTTGGTGATTGTCCAACGAATATTCTTCCGGTATGTCTTCGACAACATACGATGAATAAGTTTTACGATTGTCACCAAAAAATTTAGTTTTATTTGACTATTGTAGGAACGATGCATGAAAATATCTTCGATGACGAAGTCGGATCATGCAATCCATTAAATATACACTCCAGTCGTTCTGAAGAACATGTCGGTTGTTCCGAAGCACGTACGGTACGTAAAACGACAACCCTATTTCGACAGTCATCGTGTATAAAATTAAACAGTCCTATATAAATATAGGACTGTCAATAATTCGACAGTCCTATATAAATACAGGACTGTCAGAATTTTGACAGTCCTATATAAAAGTAGGACTGTCAGAATTTTGACAGTCCTATATATTAAGTGGACTGTCAAAATAGTGACAGTCATGAATCTTAAAGACTAAATTATTTGAACTGCCAATTATATGAAGTTATTAATTTTTATATTATTTTATATTGGTTATAGGACCAACCTTGTACAGATGTTGTGGTACATCCTGCTATTGGGGTTAATGTGGAGGATATATTCTCAACGGATATTCAATTTGCAACCCAGGAAGAAGCATTAGATTGGTGCAGAGAAGTTGGAAGACGACATAACATAGTAATTGTCATTGCAAGATCCATCAAATCTCGGCCGGGCCGAAAATATGTAGAGCTGGGCTGCGAAAGAGGAGGTGTGTTCAGGGAGCATCATAAAAAAAAGGGTGTTGTTGAAAAAAAATTCCTAAGAAAAACGTTGGGACGAAAAAATGTGGTTGTCCATTTAAGGTGTTGATTGTAAAAGTAGAAGATGTGAAGTGGATAATCGAAGTTAAGAATGGAAGACACAATCATCCTATTCCAGGGACACTTACAGGTCATGCCTACGTGGCACGGTTGAAGGAGGATGAGAGAAAGTTGGTTGAAGAATTGTTCCTTTTCGGAGTTACACCGAAACAAATTTATTCTGCCGTACGACAAAAAGAAGATGGGAACAAGTCTACCATGAGGACGATCTATAATAGTTTAGCCAGAGCGAAATATAATAGTATGAAAGGAAGAATGGCGATGTAGTAAGTATTGAAGTTGCTTGGGGAGCATCACTACGTGGAGTACCATAGAAGAAATCCACAAACTGATAAACTCCTTTCGTTGATTTGGGCTCATCCTGATTGCACACACTTGGCTCGGTCCTTCGCAGACGTGTTGGTCCTTGATTGTACATATAAGACCAACAAGTTCAAGATGCCTCTTTTTCACGTTGTTGGGTTTACGTCTACGGGAAAAATATTTTTAGTCTTTTTTGTTTTATGAAGAGTGAGACAGTAGAGGATTACACATGGGCGTTGAGCAAACTACAATCCCTTTACACAGGATACAAAGAGCCCTCTGTTTTTGTTACCGACAGAGAATATGCGCTGATAAATGCTATAGATATTGTATTTCCTCATGTGCATAGACTACTATGCACCTGGCATATAAATTGAAATATCCAAGCTCAATGCAAGAGAAAATTTGAAAATGTGGACGGTAAAATCGACATGCTTCGCTTCGAAGAATTCTATAGTGATTGGAGTCTTGTATAGCGAGCAAGTACTACAGACAGCTACGACACATCATGGTACATGTTCCAACAAAAGTGGGAGACGAGTAACCCGACATGCATATCTTATATCAAAGATACTTGGCTAGAACCACATAAAGAGCAATTCGTCTTAGCATGGAGAACATGGTGAAGCATTATGGCACAATCACTACGAATCGGGTCGAAGGATCACACTCTAGTTTAAAAAGATATCTACGGTCATCGGTCGGTAATTTTGTCTCCGTTTGGCAATCGATTCATTTGATGATTATTTCCATGGTGAACGAGATTGTAGCATCATTTGAGATGAGCCTCAATATTGCAAAACATGAATACAAGCATGAACACCTCTTGGATGGTTTAATCCATGTAGTATCTCACAAGGCCTTGGGCTTATTGTTTGAGGAGATTGGTAGGTCAAAGTCGGTTGGTTATGATCCCGAGGTTTGTGGTTGTTCATATCGACATTCACTCGGACTTCCTTGTGCACATGAGATTAACGAATATCGCCGTGAATCTATACCTATTCCAATAGATGTTGTTGATCAACGTTGGAGACAACTGTCGATAATGCCGACGGTGGAAGTTCAAGATGATTTCTTTTCTTTGCCACAAGTGAAACTCCTGCACGCAAGGTGGTGTGTCGCATCGGAACCGGAGAGAAGATCCATTGAGGTTAAAATCCAAGAAATTATAGTCCCGGCAACAATTCGATTGCAAAAGCCATATGTTGTTCGAACTCCTAAGGGAAGACCACACTCAAGAATGAGTAGAGCAAAAAAGAAGGAGAAGGAGTCAACTAAAAAAGATCCATCCTTGTTTGAACATATTGAACGCAATTTGGAGGCAAAGTCCGTAATCGAAAGTGTGGTATATCTGCAGAAAAAGAGTAAGCTTACTATTCGAAGGGGGAAGAAACAGAAAACGAACGATGCAGTCACGGCGGAGGGTTTAAATAACTTCTCTGATTCATATAGTCTATACATTCAAAATTTCCTACCTGAGATACAGGATTTCATTTGGTCTATTGTTGATGTTCCTAAGGATGACCATTGTGGATATCATGCACTAGCAAGACAACTAGACTATTCAGTTGAAGCAGGATGGAGACAGGTTAGGAAAGAGCTATACGAGGAGTTGGGGTCTCGACTACCCTTCTATAGGCAGATACTCGACGAAGAAATTGTTGGAGATTTGTTAGCAAGCATACCTTGTACAAAAACAGTTACCGGATCAGACCATTACATGAATGTCCCGCCTGCTGCTTACGTATTCTCTAATAGGTATAAGATACCTATTGTAATTATCTCACAAGGTATTAACAATACTTTCTTTCCAATGTGTGCTCCCCCGGCCGAACACGGAGTATCCAATCTATGTTCGATAGGGCTTGTCGGACAATACTTCGTCATCCCAAGGTTGATCGGTCATTCTCCTATTCTGCCAGCTTCTACGCTTTGGTATAAACACGCACCAAAGGAAGCGATCGCATGGACGACACCCTACACGGATGCAATGGCTGCCTATAAGAAGATGATGAAGATGGAGGATCCAAAAATCATGCCGAAGGACTACTTTGATATTCTAATCGATTGATAGTGTATATTGAACTGTATATTGTGCAATGAGCCATGTATGTTTAACTGTATATTGAACTGTATGTTGTGCAATGAAAGAAGTTATCTAAACCCTAGGACTAAATGTTGTGCATTGATACTAATCGATTAATACTGTATAAATATTTAACTGTATGTATGTGGAAATTATATGTAAAACTGTCTCTGCACATTTTTAAACTTAACTAAACCCACTGTCTCTGCACATTTTTAAGTAAAATTAGGACTGTCATGATTTTGACAGTCCTACAAGATACTAGGACTATCACAATTTTGACAGTCCTAAACTAAACCCACTGTCTCTATATGTCAAAATAGGACTGTCAGGATTTTGACAGTCCTACAAGATACTAGGACTGTCAAAATTTTAACAGTCCTAAACTAAACCAACTGTCTCAGCACATTTTTATGTAAAACTAGGTCTGTCAGGATTTTGACAGTCCTACAAGAAACTAAGACTATCAAAATTTTGACAGTCCTAAACTAAACCCACTGTCTCTACACATTTTATGTCAAAGTAGGACTGCCAGTATTTTGACAGTCCTACAAGATACTAGGACTGTCAAAATTTTGACAGTCCTAAACTAAACCCACTGTCTCTGCACATTTTATGTCAAACTAGGACTGTCAGTATTTTGATAGTCCTACAAGATACTAGGACTGTCAAAATTTTGACAGTCCTAAACTAAACCCACTGTCTCTGCATATTTATATGTAAAACTAGGACTGTCAGGATTTTGACAGTCCTAGAAGAAACTAGGACTGTCAAAATTTTGACAGTCCTAAACTAAACCCACTGTCTCTACACATTTATATGTAAAACTAGGACTGTCAGTATTTTGACAGTCCTACAAGATACTGGGACTATCAAAATTTTGACAGTCCCAAACTAAACATACTGGAAAATATATATAAAACTAGGACTGTCAGGATTTTGACAGTCCTACAAGCTATATGGACTGTCAAAATTTTGACAGTCCTAATTTTAACCCACTGTCTCTGCAAAATTTTATATAAAACTAGGACTGTCAATTTCTGGACAGTCCTCATAGCTTTCAGGACTGTCCAGAATTTGACAGTCCAGGTTTTTAGCCCCTGCCTCTGCACATTTAACAACTGTCTGTATGTAGCAAACTTAGAACACAAATTGTAGCAAATTGTAGCAGATTGTACCAAACTGTATGTAGCAACTGTATGTAGCAAACTTTAAAAATAACCAATTGTAGCAAATTTATTCAAAGTTTTACAAGTCAAATTCAAACATAAAACTTTTACATGTCTCAAAACACAAATTCATTGAAAGTTTTACAAGTCTTCACACGGGGCCTAAACTTCATGCCGCCTCTTTGTACGTTGCTCTCTATTTTTCAAGAAAGGAAAATCTTGAGCGTTATCGATTTGTTGTAGCTCGTTATTGATTGCCATATAATTCGTACCCTGGCAACTTACGAGGCTTCTTCCCAACTTCTTCACTTTTCTAGCCTATTCATAAGAATTAAAAAATTTTGTTATGTTATAAACATTTACATATATCAAACTGAAAGTGAAGAAGTTGGCTCACCATCTTGACCAATGCAGTATACAAGACCGATTTGGCAGGAAGATCTGAAGGTACACGCACAATATCGCCTCTGAGTTGGAACAAGGTAGGTAGTCCGACACCAGCGTAGTAGGTGAGGTAGTCGTCGCTATATTCTGTCATATTTACTGCTGCTTGCCATTCGGTTTCTCTAATAACGTGGCGTTGCCACTCGGTGAAGAAGTCCGAGATCCAGTTGAAAGCCGCAGGAATATAGTTTAGCGGTTTTGTACCTCGCGGAGCTGTTATCATTTTCAAAGTGCGCTTTGGGACAGTTTGTACGTAGCCAAACTGACGGAGCACTCTATCCAGCATATAAGCCTCCCCGATTTCATGACAACTTATAAGACCGTGATATAAAGCGACTGGTTGCAATGGACGACTAGTCTGTCGCAAATCACGATATGGATCCCAAACAATCTACACCGCATAAAATTTAAACCCACTGTCATTTAGCATAACGTAACGTAATTTAGTCAATTATTACCAAACATTAAAAAATTAGGTCTCAATTTACCTCTTATGTCATCATATCTTCGAGTGTATTCCGTAGGGCGGCCAATGTGTATGGACGTTTGGCATCTTCCTTAGTTGGCTTCCAACGGCACATTCTAGGAAGGTGCTCGTCATACCCTCGGTTCAGTTTAGCCCGCTGCAGGTTGGAAAGTGCTCGTATATCCATGCCTTCACGTAACCAAGTTAAAAAAACATTAGTCCAAAAATTAACAACAAAATTTTTAATTATGTAAACAAGTTGACAAAGATATATCTATACATGGAGTAGAGTCTGGCATCCGGATATTGTCTTCGAACCCACGCGGGATGCCGCACCAAGCTCGCTGTAAAGGTATGCTAGTATACCGCTTCCCCAAGATATTTCTTCCACCGTGTCAATGTTGTCCAAATTCAGGAGATATTTGGCATGTATGGACGTTCCAGACTTATCCGTAATGCCGACAGCCCCTAAGATGAACTACATATATCCATGGGCCACATTATCGCTATTATCCATTTCGGGGTCCGGATCAGCGAATATCTCCTCCAAATATTTTAAAGAAAGTCCGTACGACTTCTTGAATTCTCGAAGAGTGGTAAAACTAGTGGCATCAACTCCCAGACACCCTGATACATAATCCACGATATGGTCATAAAAGTTGATGCTCGACTCATCAAAAGTTTGATTCATCACAATCACGACCCGATTCCTTAGAATCATTGGGGCGTCCCCCGAATCGTGACCGCCGTGCGGGCCTGGGGTTGCGCCCGCACAAGGCTTTAATGATTTGCATAACAAGCACATATTCAGAGTACGCAGATAAATCGAAACACAGATTTGAAACATAGAAAAGTTCTCTTTATTGATAATGAACATCTATTACAAACTCTTGAACGAGTTAGCTAATATGCCGCACGGGCTTACAAAAGTGTTGACTCAAAATGAGATAGCAGTCCTGTACATTACATCCCTTTAAAAGTTCAAAATGGTAAGGACCTCCGGGCTGGAGGACGGCTTTGCCACGAAGCTGCATTGTGTATATAAAGTTGCAAGCTTCTTTCTTCAAGTACTTCAAAAGCGGCGCGATCAGGATGCACCTACAGCTGGACTGGATCGGGAAGACGACTTTGGCTCCTCGCTCGGTTTGCCTTGGTGTAGAGAACCTGTTTCAACGAGGGTCAGTATGTTGAAACATACTGGTGAAGGCTAGCTAACATGACTATACCAATCAACACGTTGTTTTAATGAAGCATGCATATTTGTGGGTTTCTATCTTGCCTTAGTTCATTTACAAGTAAGCAGCATATAGAATTTACTAAAATAAACATGCCACCGTTAGGTGGATTTTACCTGCCCGTCTGAACTACCTGCACAATACTTACCATGCCTTCCCTACCACGAAGACACAAGTTAGTTTGCAACAGGTTTAAATATACAAGATGATCACTGGCTTGATTGCCATAATGGACTCTAGTCTGTGACGAAGATGGTTTGCTACGTGCAAGTACGTGAGGCGCCGCATACCATCCCGTCCAAGTACGTGAGACTAAACGTGAGTTCCGTCCGGAACCGGAATGGTGCCAGTGCCCCAGCAGCCGCCCGCAGGAACTATACCTTGTGCACAAGTTATCCGTGATCGCACATCAACAATCATTCGCCCGGAGGCTACGTTAACAATCATTCGCCCGAAGGCTACGTTGTTCGCCCTGAGGCTACATAATTACAAGATAAACAATATTACATGATTCATTTTACATTGCAACTACGTTCAATTCATGCATCAGGATATACGTTCAAACTTGTATCTATGCATATGATGAATATTCCGAACGAACAAGCATGCAAAGATATAACCGTTCACAAGTTCAATTGACAAGCAATACAATTCAAGTCTATTCCCTTTTATCTTGGTATCTTTTATTATTACTTGGTATCGTTTGATCGATGCAAAGAAGAGTGCAAGATTTTAGGGTGTGAATCTTGGAAGCAGGGCTAGCTAATCGGGATGGTAGCCACTCACTTAGATGGTTGGAAGGGAGAAGGAAAGAGGCGCTTCACGACTCCGCTCACAAGCCGCGTACTGCTCGTTCACCTGCATCACGAATAGCTCGATCAATATTCCTTCCTCTCTTTCCAAACTCGGAATTGAAGTACAATTCAATGAACAAAAATAATGAAACTCATCGAAACCGTTCAAGGAAAACAAGAAAATCCCAAAACCAACTCAAAGCACAAAAGCAACAAGCGACATCGAAATCCGAGGCAATAAAAGATAGCAGCGGAGAGGTCCCTCCTAACTCTGCTGCTAAGTCGATCCCGAGGACATGATCCACTGAATATGGGAATCGATTCTGAAGAAACAAATCCATAGCGAGGACGAGTTCTTGTTTCAATCTATCCCGATCGAACGATACCGTCTTGTATTTCTTAGCCGCGCTCTCCGCACCGGAAGAACGGGACGCTACATCCTACCCAACTAATTGAAAGTTTCGTCCTCGAAACTTAGGAATAGGACCTACCATTAGGGAACATTACGTTGAGGATGTCTAGCAGAGTATTTAGGGCAGTCATAAATTCTGTGGTTTGCATCGCCATAGATGAGACATAATCCTTGTTTCAAACAACATTCAGTGGCTAGGTGCCCTGGCTTCTTGCAGAAGTGACATAGCTGCCCTGGTTTGCCTCTCTGTGGACCGCCGTGGTTAGGGCGCTTTGCAGCGGTGTTTCCTCTCTCGTTGCCTTGGCGTTTATGATTGTAGGTATGCACAGCGCCGGTAGAAACGTGAGGATACTGCGGTTCAAGCGATAGGGCATGATTCATGACTTCACGCATTGTGCAATACTGATGAACGACTACGTGCGCATGGATGGCAGGGCGTAGTCCACCTTCAAACCTTCTAGCTCGACTCGCTACATCAGGCAAATAGGCCCTAGCGAATTTGGAGAGTCGGTTGAATTCGGCGGAGTACTGCTTAACTGTCATACTGCCCTGCTGCAGCTGCACGAACTCATTCTCCATCTGACATTGCACTGGAGGGGGTATAAACTTCTCTTCAAATGCGGCACGAAAAGTCGTCCATGAGATCGCCTCCTCTCCGTGATCAAATTGGAGAGATCGTCGATGCACGTCCTACCAATCGTGCGCGTTGAGGCAGAGTTGTAGTTGCGCGTAGGCGACACGCTTCTCTTCGGGGACCTCTAGCAGAGCGAAGTGGTCTTCAAGTTCGGCCAGCCAATCTAGAGCTACGACTGGGTCCTCAGTCCCGTTGAATAGGGTGTTGCAGACTTTCTTGAAGTGGCCAAAGTCGAAGGCAGTCACTTCCCTCGACCTTGGGATTTGCGGCATCTCTACTTCAAGCACGGGCTGTTCCACCGGAGTCGTTGTTGTTGCAGCGGAATGGTTGGAAGCCAAAGTCTGAACGATTTGTTGCAGGGCATCTACCTGCTTCTGTTGAACTGAGAACCGGGTCTCTAGATTACTTTCGAACTTGGCTTGGCGAGCATCATCTCTTTGTCGTTGTGCTTCTAACATTTGCATTATCCGCTCAAGCGGATCGACTTGAGATATGCCCCGTTGGCTCCGAGAACTACCCGAAGTGCCCGAACTACTCTCTTGGCCTTGCGTTTTGTCCGGTGCTTGCGCTGCAGATTGCGCTGGTGCCATTCCTTCAAAAGAAGATAAATTACATTAGGATCGTAATGTATTATGGACTTATTGCATGAACGTATCTCATTTTGGCCTAGCGAGTTCAAGAGTTCGCACAGGAATTTGATCGTTAAAGGAACTTTTCCAGTGCGAGAGTGTAAACCCCCTTCATTTATTCTGTAGATAGTCAGGGTTGGATTTGGAAAATTTTGGTTTTGGTAGCAGATGTTGAGGTTTAGAGTAGAGTTGAGTCTGTCTGTTATTTTAATTCATTTAATTAAAACCCTTGGCGCGCCCTATCATTGCTAAATTATTCGGAGCCCAATATCAGCCCGTAAATTCCATCGGACTATTGTACTTCTGACTTGACTCGCCAAATTAGGCACTGGACTTTTCCGTCACTCAAAAATTAGATTTCGTTGTGCTCTAAATTAATTGCACAATTTTCCAAAACCGTAATCCATCTTTAATTCCATGTCGGACACCTATGTCGTTACCCTCAATTTTGAGATATCAACTTAACCCGTTGAGCCGGACCAACTAAAGGGTCCAAGACTGACTCCAAGCCCCCACCATTTTTGGCCTTTGCGTCATTTCCGAATTTTGATCCCAAGTGCCCCCATTTAATTCAAAAGCGCGGGACACTTTAATTCTATTTAAATCGGGGATACCAATTTTGCCTAATCCTATTTTAATCCTTAATTAATTCCGATGGCCATAAAATTAAACCCGTGCCAAACCCCCAACACCCCCTCGCCATGCAAACCTTCACCCGCATTTTTCTCCACAATTTTGACGTCATTTTATGTGTTCGTGCAATTTCTCGAATTTAAGGGGCTAAGTTACAATTTAGTGATTTTAGGTGCCCTCACCCCATTGGCCAAAACCACATGGAGTGGTCACAAAATTTGGGACCGAATTGAACTTCCCCTCATCATTTTCTCATGAAGAAATGATCCTTCTCATGAGTAATCCTATCCCTCCATTTTGAATAGGAGCATCTCCACCCTCCATCCATTCACCACTCCCCTATAAAACAACACATCACCGCACCCTCACAACTCCCCAAGCAGGCCCTAATCCCAAGGAACCTAGAAAACCCCCCTCACTCTCTCTCCTCCCTCCTCCATTTATTTATCCATGCAAAGAACCCCTTCCCTCCATTCTTCTTCTTCTTCTTCTTCCTTTAACTCTCCCTCCTCCTGAAGACCGACCGGCCGACCAATTCGGCTCCGGCCGACGACCCCCGCGGCGGCTCCACAGCACCCGCGGCTGTGCTCTCCCGACGCACCCGCCGGACTCCGCAGCTGACACTCTGGCAGACGACCGAACTGTGCAGACGCTTCCCCACTCCGGCAGACGACCGGACTGTGTAGACTCCTCCCCCGCTCCGGCCCGACTCTGGCGGAGCACCCGCTCCGGCTACAGCCCGCCGACCTTCTCGCGCGGACTGAACAGCAGCCCACTCCGGCCTGTTCCCGACCGGCTGTGAACTCCCCCCGACCGCCGATTGTGTCCCCGACCGGCGCAGTGCACGACCGACCGCCTGTCAGTCCAGCCCCGACCGGCAGTGTTTTCCCCCGACTGTCGGTGCAGCCACCTCGTTCGGCCGGCTGTCCACAGCAGCTCCGCTCCGGCCTCCTTCTTGTCCAGCTCATTACACCACCACCATGACTCTTCCATCTCCACCACCACCACAAGCTCCCATTATCACCACCACCCTCGGCGTTCCCTGCCACCGAGCACCACCCTACTCCAGCCATCAACTCCGACCAGCGAGCCTCGTCGAGGTTCACTCTTCCCCCTCTCTTATTTTAATTCCAGAATAATATTGTTTTAAATAGGATGTTTATATATATTGGACTGGTATTAGTTAGGGTTAAGTATGATGTTTATATAGATTATGGTGTTTCGAGGATTATATATAGATATAGTTGTTAGGGTTTAATTTATATATTATTGGCGTAAATATGGTTAGCGTAGTATAGTACTTGAACAATGTGGTTTAAGATGAATAATAATTATAATGACTTGAGGTCAAGGTCTAATGGTGAACTTGGAGGTTTAATCGTCATCAGTATATTAATATGGATTGGAATGAGAGACATTGAGCTTTAGGGTTCAACGTATTTATTTAAGAGCATGGTGATCTGTAGGGTTGAGCAGTGATTGTGGGTGAAATGATCCTGAGGGTTGAGGAAGACCTAATATTTAATAAGTAAATACAGTCAGGGAGTGAGCATACCTGATACTGAACCACGTGATGAATATGGTCAGAATGAGGATTTGTCGAGGAGAGTGTACAGAGGACTAGTTGATGGACTATCGTACCGATAGTCAACTGTGGTCAACCCCCTAGTGGCTTGTCCCTGTGAGTCGTAGCTGAGTTTGAGTTTAGTTGTAGATGCGTGTCGCATCCCTGTCTGTCGTAGAATAGATAATTAATTATTGGTTTGTATCTCATCTCTAGGTACTGCGGGACCTGAGAACTTGGACGCGGTACCGGGACCCCGTCATCAGCAGCCGCACGCAGGCAAGTGTACCTTGCCACCCTGTATTTTCAGTTTACAAATATTCATTATTTCGTTATGTACTTTGTGCACGTACTTATGTTGACGTTCGATACTTTGCGTCCGGATCACAACCAGGTGAATACGTATGTTGTAACGTCTTAGAAGGATTGTTAGATGTTTCGTGGCATCTCGATATGCGTACCTGAGTATATCGATACCCCAGGACACACTCATACACTGTGATCGTGCCAGATTCCTGTATCCTGATACTGACATCATGACCAGAGACTGGGACGACCTTAGGGTCGAGTCTGTTGAGTTATTTCTGCGTGTCGAGACTGTAGTTATAGGTTCAGGTTCAGCGCACAATCGTTGACCGCTTGGGAAGGGGAAGACAGTTACTAGACGTTTGGGCTACTCTGCACGCGCTTATATATATATATATATGTATTATTTCTGTATTGATCCTGTACCTAGTGCAGCTGTTCCACCCGTGTGACTCCTTGCCCGGAGCTGCGGTACATGCCGTGTGTTTCCGTGTCTGGAGCTACGGTTTTATATTAGAAAGCCCACGCGTCGAATATTGTCTTTAAATTATGTCTCACTTGTTTGGTTATGATAGATTACCCTGTCGTTGCACTTGTACTATCTGTTTACCATGGCATATTGTATTTCTGTACCTTGTTACGTCCCTCTGAGGACCTGGTTCCCTTCCAGGTGTAGGCTACGAGGATTACCCGAAGGAGTACGGACCGGGCATCTATCCAGCAGCTGTACTCACTGCCGAGGACGAGGTCATTCCTGAGGACTTCGCCTGATCGCTATTAGTGACTCTTTCCTTGGGACGATATCATTACCTAGTTACCTACCGCCGTCCCAAGTTATCTTATTGCTTACTTTTATTCCAGTATATTTGTACTAGCGGGTTTGTTCCCGTGTGACTACTCTAGTATTTGTACTTGATACTTATCTTGGATATTTCCTTTCTGCACATTAGTTGTTATATTTACCTCTATTGTGCTCTTATATTGTTGCCTGTGGATGAGATTTAGATTTAGATTGAGTTTATATGTGTTATATGATGGGTTATTCATTTTACTTTACAGCTTAAGTATACTCCGACGGGCCCATTAGATTGGAAAGCCCGCCGAAGTACGCTGCTGGCCATTGTCACGTGTCTCGATTCCTTATCCATGGGACCGGGGCGTGACAAGGTTTTTGTGGTGGCCCATGCAGGTCCGATTTAAATCATCTTGGTCACCTGACTGTGCCAAGCGAGCCTGCAAATTAGGAATAGAGTTAGAAATCTCATCTGCAAAGTTTGAAACCTTCACATGACACCTCTATCTCGATATCGTTTACCAAATTGCATCTTGTTTATTTTCCTCAAACGCTGATCGCAGTCATGACTTCTTTTCAGAGTTATGAATCTTCGCAGTGGACGTATCGTGCAGCCTGGCGACGTTCCCTGAGACGCAGGATCATCCGGAGAACCGGAACTGGAGCAGGTCCTTCTGCTGACTCCAGCTCCCATGGGGCAGTCATCAGGACATCCCGAGGTGCCTTCAGACGGGCACCAGACTCCACATCAGGCAGGACTTGAGGATCGGAGGATCCCGAGTCAGGAGGAGCAGCAGCTACCACCTCCTCTACCATTTCCGCCCCAGATGCCCTTTATGCCATTCCCCACAGGGCAACCGATGGATCAAACCCAAATGTTCCAGATGATATATGCGATGATGCAGGCCCAGCAACAGGTCTAGCAGCAGGCTCAGCAGCAGGCCCAGCAGCGCCAGGCTGAGACCCTGAGAGAGAGCATCGTGACGGCCTTGGGGCAGGCGTCACCACCAGCATACGAGCCGACGCGAGGGTCTGTCATAGACTTCCTTCGTTTGATGCCGCAACCTTTTGCGGGCACGGAGGAGATGACTGAGGTCCACGCTTGGCTCACCGGCATTCAGCACCACCTGGAGGCTACCGACCTTCCCCGCCACCGATGGATGACGGTTGTCAGGATGCAGCTCACCGGCAACGCGCATCACTGGTGGCTTTTCGAGGAGCAGCGTTTGGGACCAGATCGTGCCATATGGAAAGAGTTCTCTAGGCTCTTCCAAGAGATGTACATACCCTCTACTGTCCGAGCAGAGCTTCGGGACAGATTTCAGAACCTCAGGCAGGGGAGTATGACTGTAGAGGAATACAATTCTGAGTTCCTCCGCCTGAGCAGGTTTGCACCGTACCTGATCCCTACTGAGGAAGCGAAGGCCGAGAAGTTTTATGAGGGCCTGAGTTTTGAGACCCAGAGGCTTATCGGGTCCACCGCCCCCACCTCATACTCCGAGGTATTGCTTGCAGCACGATGCCAGGACCGCATCAACAAGATGGAGGCTAGCCAGAAGTGCTCCTATGCGTCCTCATCAGCAGTTCGAGCCCCGCAGGGAGGACCTGCGAAGCATCCTCTAGTACAGCAGCAGCAGCAGTGGGCAGCACCACAGCAGGGAGCTGTCATTCCCACGTGCCATTACTGCAGCAAGAAGGGACATTTACTGAGGGACTGCCGACGGAGGCTAGGAACTTGCTTGAGATATGGGTCGGACCAGCATGCAGTCCGAGATTGCCCAGACCAGAGGGCTCCAGCACAGATGGTTCATCGGCCAGCCCTGCCAGCGCCGAGGCCTTATCAGCAGCCTCTTGGACCGAGGCCGCCTTACGCAGGAGCTGGAGCACAGCGACCACCAGCACCAGGGGAAACTAAAGAAGGCCACCCTTGGCCCCACAGGCAGGTCAGTTCCACCAGGATCGACATCAGCCGAGGGCACCAGCACCGAGATAGGGACAGGCCTATGCTATGACTATAGAGGAGGCAGAGACAGCCGGAGAAGTGATCGCAGGTACAATCTTAGTAGCTTCATTACCAGCATTAGTCCTATTTGATTCTGGTGCCACACACTCTTTTATAGCTGCTAGTTTCGTGGCTACCCATAGAATAGCCACCGCACCCCTTTCGAAGGTCAAGAGAATTCTTACGGGAGGTGGAATAGTACCTGTTAGCGACACTTGTAGATCATGTTCAGTAGTTGTCTGCGGGCGAGAGATGCGTGCCCGATTTTTGGTTTTCTCCATGTCGGACTATGACATTGTCCTAGGCATGGATTGGTTGAGCCAATACCACACAACGCTAGATTGCCATCGTGGTTGTGTCATCTTTAGACCCCCAAATCACCCAGAGTTTGAGTTTCTTCGGGGAGCCCGAGAGCATGGTGTCCAACCTACCCTAGCGACACACATTACAGAAGGTGAACTGATGTACCCTCACTTTATAGCAGAGTTTGAGGATGTGTTTCCAGAGGATCTCCCAGGACTGCCACCTGACAGAGAGATTGAGTTCACTATAGAGTTGACTCCAGGAGCCGAGCCAGTTACTTCCCCCGTTTATAGACTAGCACCGAAGGAGTTGGTTGAGCTGAAAGTCCAAGTAGATGATCTCTTAGATAAGGGATTCATACGGGCTAGTGTATCTCCATGGGGAGCACCCATTCTGTTTGTACCAAAGAAGGATGGGACGGTACGCTTGTGTATCGATTACAGGGCGCTAAATGCTGTAACGATAAAGAACAAATATCCACTGCCGCGCATCGATGATTTGTTTGATCAATTTAGCGGTGCATGTGTATTCTCGAAGATCGATCTCAGATCCGGTTATCATCAGATCAAGGTACGAAAAGAGGACATCCAGAAGATGGCCTTTCGGATGAAGTATGGCCACTATGAGTTTTTAGTGATACCGTTTGGTTTAACCAACGCGCCAGCAGTATTTATGTGTTTGATGAACAATGTCTTCCACCAGTACTTAGATAAGTTCGTGGTGGTATTTATAGACGACATCTTGATATATTCCAAGAGCCAGGAGGAGCATGAGAGGCATCTCAGGATCGTGTTGGAGACGCTGAGACATGAGAGACTGTATGCCAAACTCAGCAAATATGAGTTCTGCTTGGATAGAGTACCATTTTTGGGACACATAATCACCGGAGATGGACTATCAGTTGACCCGGAGAAGATAGCGGCAGTTGAGACATGGCCTACCCCTACGTCAGTTACGGAGGTTAGGAGTTTTCTCGGACTTGCCGGATATTATCGAAGGTTCGTGGAAAACTTCTCGAGGATAGCTGCGCCTATGACGCGACTGACGCGTAAAGGCGAGGAGTTTATCTGGACCGACGAGTATCAGGAAGCTTTCGATGAGCTGAAGAAGCGTCTGACATCAGCACCAATTTTGATACTACCTTCAGGATCAGGAGGATTTGTAGTGTATAGCGATGCGTCAGGGAGCGGATTAGGATGTGTAATGATGCAACGCAGCAAGGTGATAGCCTACGCATCGAGACAGCTGAGAGTTCATGAGAAGAACTATCCGGCGCACAACTTGGAGATAGCTGCAGTGATATTTGCACTAAAGCTATGGAGACATTACCTTTATGGTGAGCGTGTTAAGATTTACACAGATCATAAAAGCCTGAAGTACATCTACACGCAGAAGGAGCTCAACATGAGGCAGAGACGCTGGCTAGAGTTGATGACAGATTATGACATTGAGTTGCAGTACCATCCTGACAAGGCGAATGTCGTAGCAGATGCCTTAAGCAGGAAGCCCATGGCATACTTTTTGACGACGCAACGACAACTGCTAGAGGATCTTCAGAAGCTTGGGATAGAGATCGTATTGCCAGGCATGGATGGACAGATGGCCAGTCTTGAGGTTCAGTCTACTTTGATTGAGAGGATCAAGGCAGCATTGCCTACAGATGCGAGATTTTGACGTCTGCGAGAGAGAACAGAGGCCGACATGCAGACAGGACTCAGGATTCATGAAGACGGAACATTGAGGTGTGGAGATCGCCTATATGTTCCGAGTGGCGAGCTACGCCAAGAGTTGATGACCGAGGCTCATAGCTCGATTTATTCCATTCATCCCGGGGGTACGAAGATGTATCGAGACTTGAGGCAGCATTTCTGGTGGCATGGGATAAAGAGAGAAATTGCAAGATTCTAGCGAAGTATTTAGTTTGTCAGCAAGTCAAGGCTGAACATCAGAGGACTGCAGGATTATTGCAGCCACTTCCCATCCCCGAGTGGAAGTGGGAACACATTACCATGGACTTCGTCACAGGATTCCCGTGAAGCCCTAGCGGGAAGGATGCAGTTTGGGTTATCGTGGACAGACTCACCAAGTCTGCACATTTCTTGCCCTTCAGAGTTGGGCAATCCACAGAGATACTAGCTGACATATATATGAGGCAGATAGTACGATTACATGGAGTGCCTGTCAGCATCGTATCGGATCGTGATTCCAGATTCACGTCATATTTTTGGCGGAGTATGCAGGAGAGCCTAGGAACTCGTCTCAAGTTCAGCACTGCATATCATCCACAGACTGATGGTCAGTCAGAGCGCACGCTACAGATATTAGAGGATATGTTGAGAGCGTGCATGATTGATTTTGGAGGATCTTGGGAGGACCACCTACACTTGGTAGAATTCTCCTACAATAACAGTTACCAGGCCAGCATACAGATGGCACCTTATGAGGCACTGTACGGCAGGAAATATAGGTCGCCAGTTTGTTGGAGTGACGTGGGAGAGCATCAGATACTTGGTCCAGAGTTGGTAACACAGACAGTAGAGAAGGTCAAGCAGATTCAGAGCCACCTACGTGCAGCACAGGACAGACAAACACTGGGCAGATGAGCACCGCAGACCATTGGAGTTCAAGAAGGGTGATCATGTATTTTTGAGGATATCGCCCACCCGCGGTACCATCAGATTCGGAGGCAGAGGCAAGCTGAGTCCGAGGTACATCGGACCTTTTGACATCTTGGAATGAGTTGGCGAAGTGGCTTACCGTCTTGTATTACCTCCATTATTAGAGGGAGTACATGACGTATTTCACGTATCACAACTGAGGAGATATGTCGCAGACCCTAGCCACGTGCTTGATCATTCGGAGATTAGTCGGGCCCAGTCTGTCTTACGTAGAGCAGCCAGTCGAGATCCTCGATCACAGCAAGAAGACTTTGAGAGGGCAGATGATTCGACTTGTCAGAGTGGCATGGAAGCACCATTCACCAGGTGAGTCTACTTGGGAGCGCGAGGATTCTATTCGACAGCGGTTCCCGTACTTATTTGAGGACCAAGGTATGAATTTACGTACGGAATTTGATTACTAGTTGTTTAAAAATTCTTTTAGATATTATCGTGCTCTACTTTTAATTTTGGGGACAAAATTTTTCTAAGTTGGGAAGAATGTAAACTCCCTCAATTTATTCTGTAGATAGTCAGGGTTGGATTTGGAAAATTTTGGTTTTGGTAGCAGATGTTGAGGTTTAGAGTAGAGTTGAGTCTGTCTGTTATTTTAATTCATTTATTTAAAACCCTTGGCGCGCCCTATCATTGCTAAATTATTCGGAGCCCAATATCAGCCCGTAAATTCTATCGGACTATTGTACTTCTGACTTGACTCGCCAAATTAGGCACTGGACTTTTCCGTCACTCAAAAAATCAGATTTCGTTGTGCTCTAAATTAATTGCATAATTTTCCGAAACCATAATCCTTAATTCCATGTCGGACACCTGTGTCGTTACCCTCAATTTTGAGATACCAACTTAACCCGTTGAGCCGGACCAACTAAAGGGTCCAAGACTGACTCCAAGCCCCCACCATTTTTGACCTTTGCGTCATTTCCGAATTTTGATCCTAAGTGCCCCCATTTAATTCAAAAGCGCGGGACACTTTAATTCTATTTAAATCGGGGATACCAATTTTTCCTAATCCTATTTTAATCCTTAATTAATCCCGATGGCCATAAAATTAAACCCGTGCCAAACCCCCAACACCCCCTCGCCATGCAAACCATCACCCGCATTTTTCTCTATAATTTTGACGTCATTTTATGTGTTCGTGCAATTTCCCGAATTTAAGGGGCTAAGTTGCAATTTAGTGATTTTAGGTGCCCTCACCCCATTGGCCAAAACCACATAGAGTGGTCACAAAATTTGGGACCGAATTAAACTTCCCCTCATCATTTTCTCATGAAGAAATGATCCTTCTCATGAGTAATCCTATCCCTCCATTTTGAATAGGAGCATCTCCACCCTCCATCCATTCACCACTCCCCTATAAAACAATACATCACCTCACCCTCACAACTCCCCAAGCAGGCCCTAATCCCAAGGAACCTAGAAAACCCTCCTCACTCTCTCTCCTCCCTCCTCCATTTATTTCTCCATGCAAAGAACCCCTTCCTTCCATTCTTCTTCTTCTTCTTCTTCTTCTTCCTTTAACTCTCCCTCCTCCTGAAGACCGGCCGGCCGACCAACTCAGCTCCGGCCATCGACCCCCGCGGCGGCACCACAGCACCCGCGGCTGTGCTCTCCCGACGCACCCGCCGGACTCCGGAGCTGACACTCCGGCAGACGACCGAACTGTGCAGACGCTTCCCCACTCCGGCAGACGATCGAACTGTGCAGACTCCTCCCCCGCTCTGGCCCGACTCCGGCGGAGCACCCGCTCCGGCTACAACCCACTGACCTTCTCGCGCGGACTGAACAGCAGCCCAGTCCGGCCTGTTCCCGACCGGCTGTGAACTCCCCCCGACAGCCGGCTGTGTCCCCGACCGACCCAGTGCATGACCGATCGCCTGTCAGTCCAGCCCCGACCGGCAGTGTTTTCCCCCGACTGTCGGTGCAGCCACCTCGTCCGGCCAGCTGTCCACAGCAGCTCCACTCCGGCCTCCTCCCTGTCCAGCTTATTACACCACCACCATTACTCTTCCATCTCCACCACCACCACAAGCTCCCATTATCACCACCACCCTCGGCGTTCCCTGCCACCGAGCACCACCCTACTCCGGCCATCAACTTCGACCAGCGAGCCTCGTCGAGGTTCACTCTTCCCCCTCTCTTGTTTTAATTCCAGAATAATATTATTTTAAATAGGATGTTTATATATATTGGACTGGTGTTAGTTAGGGTTAAGTATGATGTTTATATAGATTGTGGTATTTCGAGGATTATATGTAGATATAGTTGTTAGGGTTTAATTTATATATTGTTGGCGTAAATATGGTTAGCGTAGTATAGTACTTGAACAATGTGGTTTAAGATGAATGATAATTATAATGACTTGAGGTCAAGGTCTAATGGTGAACTTGGAGGTTTAATCGTCATCAGTATATTAATATGGATTGGAATGAGAGACATTAAGCTTTAGGGTTCAACGTATTTATTTATGAGCATGGTGATCTATAGGGTTGAGCAGTGATTGTGGGTAAAATGATCCTGAGGGTTGAGTAAGACCTAATATTTAATAAGTAAATACAGTCAGGGAGTGAGCATACTTGATACTGAACCACGTGATGAATATGGTCAGAATAAGGATTTGTCAAGAAGAGTGTACAGAGGACTAGTTGATGGACTATCGTACCGATAGTCAACTGTGGTCAACCCCTAGTGGCTTGTCCCTGTGAGTCGTAGCTGAGTTTGAGTTTAGTTGTAGATGCGTGTCGCATCCCTGTCTGTCGTAGAATAGATTATTGATTATTGGTTTGTATCTTATCTCTAGGTACTACGGGACCTGAGGACTTGGACGCGGTACCGGGACCCCATCATCAGCAGCCGCACGCAGGCAAGTGTACCTTGCCACCCCGTATTTTCAGTTTACAGATATTAATTATTTCGGTATGTACTTTGTGCACGTACTTATGTTGACGTTCGATACTTTGCGTCCGGATCACAACCGGATGAAGACGTACGTTGTAACATCTTAGAAGGATTATTAGATATTTCGTAGCATCTCGATATGCGTACTTGAGTATATCGACACCCCAGGACACACTCATACATTGTGATCGTGCCAGATTCCTGTATCCTGATACTGACATCATGACCAGAGACTGGGACGACCTTAGGGTCGAGTCTGTTGAGTTATTTCTGTGTGTCGAGACTGTAGTTAGAGGTTCAGGTTCAGCGCACAATCGTTGACCGCTTGGGAAGGGGAAGACAGTTACTAGACGTTTGGGCTACTCTGCACGCGCTTATATATATATATATATATATGTATTGTTTCTGTAGTGATCCTGTATCTAGTGTAGCTGTTTCACCCGTGTGACTCCTTGCCTGGAGCTGCGGTACGTGCCGGGTGTTTCCGTGTCCGGAGCTATGGTTTTATATTAGAAAGCCCATGCGTCGAACATTGTCTTTAAATTGTGTCTCACTTGTTTGGTTATGATAGATTACCCTGTTGTTGCACTTTTACTATTATTTACCATGGCATGTTGTATTTCTGTACCTTGTTACGTCCCTCTGAGGACCTGGTTCCCTTCCAGGTGTAGGCTACGAGGATTACCCGGAGGAGTATGGACCGGGCATCTATCCAGCAGCTGTACTCACTGCCGAGGACGAGGTCATTCCTGAGGACTTCGCCTGATCGCTGGTAGTGACTCTTTCCTTGGGACGGTATCATTACCTAGTTACCTGCTGCCATCCCAAGTTATCTTATTGCTTACTTTTATTCCAGTATATTTGTACTAGCGGGTTTGTTCCCGTGTGACTACTCTAGTATTCGTACTTGATACTTATCTTGGATATTTCCTTTCTGCATATTAGTTGTTATATTTACCTCTATTGTGCTCTTATATTGCTGCCTGTGGATGAGATTTAGATTGAGTTTATATGTGTTATATGATGGGTTATTCATTGTACTTTACAGCTTAAGTGTACTCCGACGGGCCCATTAGATTGGAATGCTCGCCGAAGTGCGCTGCTGGCCATTTCTACGTGTATCGGTTCCTTATCCATGGAACCGGGGCATGACAGAGAGTCTAAGGAACTTGAATCTATGCTCTGATACCACTAAGTCATGACCCGATTCCTTAGAATCATTGGGGCGTCCCCCGAACCGTAACCGCCGTGCGGGCCTGGGGTTGCGCCCGCACAAGGCTTTAATGATTTGCATAACAAGCACATATTCAGAGTACGCAGATAAATTAAAACACAGATTTGAAACATGAAAAAGTTCTCTTTATTGATAATGAACATCTATTACAAACTCTTGAACGAGTTAGCTAATATGCCGCACGGGCTTACAAAAGTGTTGACTCAAAATGAGATAGCAGTCCTGTACATTACATCCCTTTATAACTTCAAAATGGTAAGGACCTCCTGGCTGGGGGACGGCTTTGCCACAAAGCTGCATTGTGTATATAAAGTTGCAAGCTTCTTTCTTCAAGTACTTCAAAAGCGGCGCGATCAGGATGCGCCTACAGCTGGACTGGATCGGGAAGACGACTTTGGCTCCTCGCTCGGTTTGCCTTGGTGCGGAGAACCTGTTTCAACGAGGGTCAGTATGTCGAAACATACTGGTGAAGGTGAGCTAACCTGACTATACCAATCAACACATTGTTTTAATGAAGCATGCATATTTGTGGGTTTCTATCTTGCCTTAGTTCATTTACAAGTAAGCAGCATATAGAATTTACTGAAATGAACATGCCACCGTTCGGTAGATTTTACCTGCCCGTCTGAACTACCTGCACAATACTTACCATGCCTTTCCTGCCACGAAGACACAAGTTAGTTTGCAACAGGTTTAAATATACAAGATGATCACTGGCTTGATTGCCATAATGGACTCTAGTCTGTGACCAAGATGGTTTGCTACGTACAAGTACGTGAGGCACCGCATACCATCCCGTACAAGTACGTGAGATTAAACGTGAGTTCCGTCCGAAACCTGAACGGTGCCAGTGCCCCAGCAGCCGCCCGCAGGAACTATACCTTGTGCACAAGTTGTCCGTGATCGTACATCAACAATCATTCGCCCGGAGGCTACGTTAACAATCATTCGCCCGAAGGCTACGTTGTTCGCCCTGAGGCTACATGAGTACAAGACAAGCAATATTGCATGATTCATTTTATATTGCAACTACGTTCAATTCATGCATCAGGATATACGTTCAAACTTGTATCTATGTATATGATGAATATTCCGAACGAACAAGCATGCAAAGATATAACCGTTCACAAGTTCAATTGACAAGCAATACAATTCAAGTCTATTCCCTTTTATCTTGGTATCTTTTATTATTACTTGGTATCGTTTGATCGGGGCAAAGAAGAGTGCAAGATTTTAGGGTGTGAATCTTGGAAGCAGGGCTAGCTAATCGGGATGGTAGCCACTCACTTAGATGGTTGGAAGGGAGAAGGAAAGAGGCGCTTCACGACTCTGCTCGCAAGCCGCCTACTGCTCGTTCACCTGCATCACAAACAGCTCGATCAATATTCCTTCCTCTCTTTCCAAACTCGGAATTGAAGTGCAATTCAATGAACGAAAACAATGAAACTCATCAAAACCGTTCAAGAAAAACAAGCAAATCCCAAAACTAACTCAAAGCACAAAAGCAACAAGCGACATCGAAATCCGAGGCAATAAAAGATAGCAGCGGAGAGGTCCCTCATGACTCTGCCGCTAAGTCGATCCCGAGGGCACGATCCACTGAATATGGGAATCGATTCCGAAGAAACAAATCCATAACGAGGACGAGTTCTTGTTTCAATCTATCCCGATCGAACGATACCGTCTTGTGTTTCTTAGCCGCGCTCTCCGCACCGGGAGAACGGGGCGCTACAATCATGACTCGACCATCAACCCTAAGTCCCAATATATGATGGACGTCATCAAGGGTAATCGTCAACTCCCCATTTGGTAGATGGAAAGTGTTGGTTTCTGGATGCCATCGTTCTACAAATGCTGATTTCAGTGCATTATCCACCGTCGTATATGAGTAGTTACCCAAATATTGTAAACCGGTGGGAATAATTTTTGCCTTCACATCGTCTCCCAATAATTCAAACCTCCATGTATTATATTTTTTCCCGTGGTTTATCACTATTAACATACGAGAACTCTCCTGAAAAGTAAACAATTGGATGAAGTTATACCTCTATATAAAATGTACTTATCTATAAATAATTGGATGAACTTACAACTATATATAAAATTATCATAATGTAATGTACTTACCGGATTGTTCCATATTTGGTATGCAATATGGTTCTCGATCGACGGTAACATAGACCAACCGTTTGGATGAGTCTCGACTGGACTATCTGGCTGGTCAGAAGGTCCTGAACCATCAATAGCCCAGTTTCCGAGGGTTTGTGGGAGACTCTCAACAGGACTATCTGCATGCTGAGAAGGTCCTGAACCATCAGTTGGCCGATTTGGAATATTTGGCATATCCTCATCAGAGGAGGAAGAAGAACCAGAAGAACTAGGAGGAGCACGTCTCTTTTTACGAGTGACAGTCTTCTTCGTCAATTGATGTTTCCTAACTTCAGGGCGTGCCTTGGGGTCGAGGATAGTGACACCTGGTTCAATAGTACGCAGAACATTGTGTTCCTTATGCATTGACGCAGTATGGCGTCTTCTGATAATATCTTCATCCACAGTGCCCTTCCGAGGGTCATGACTATAAGACAAAAAAAAAATTTTAATTTAACATCCTAAATTAATTTAACTATACGTATACAGGACTGCAAAAATTTCCACAGTCCTAATTTATTTAGGACTGTTGAAATTTCTACAGTCCTTTATAAATTTAGGACTGTAGAAATTTCTACAGTCCTTATTGTATATAGGACTGTAGAATTTTTTACAGTCCTAAATCTATACGGGACTGTAGAAATTTTTACAGTCCCGCTCGATACTGCTCGATACTTTCGACGATTGTCGATATTGTATGCCCTAAAATTGGGTATGAGCATCCAGATAAACGTCTAAACTACATCCTAAACTACATTCAGGACTTGTATGCCCTCATTTGAAGAATGAAAAGAAAACCACTCAAATTTTTCGAAATACAATAGAAATTTTTAAAATTTTGTAAATGCAATAGAACAAGGAGAAGAAAGAATTATACCTTGATTCTTTCGAGACTTTCGGAGCCATCGACAAGGAGGAGGAGGACGAAGTGGAGGAGGACGGCTCCGGCAAGTGAAACATGGGGGAGGGGGGAGGGCTCCGGTGGGGTTTGGAGGGTTTGGGAGTGTCACAACCCGATTCCGTAGAATCGTTGGGGCGTCCCCCGAATCGTGATGCCGTGCGGGCCTAGGGTTGCGCCCGCACAAGGCTAAAGTATTTTGCATAACGAGCACATATTCAGAGTACGCAGATAAATTGAAACACAGATTTGAAACATGGAAAAGTTCTCTTTATTGATAATGAACATCTATTACAAACTCTTGAACGAGTTAGCTAATTTGCCGCACGGGCTTACAAAAGTGTTGACTCAAAATGAGATAGCAGTCCTGTATATTACATCCCTTTATAACTTCAAAATGATAAAGACCTCCGGGCTGGAGGACTGCTTTGCCACGGAGCTGCATTGTGTATGAAGAGTGCAAGCTCCTTTCTTCAAGTACTTCAAAAGCGGCACGATCAGGATGCGCCAACAACTGGACTGGATCGGGAGGACGACTTCAGCTCCTCGCTCGGTTCGCCTAAGTACGGAGAACCTGTTTCAACGAGGGTCAGTATGTCGAAACATACTGGTGAAGGCGAGCTAACCGAACTATACCAATCAACACATTATTTTAATGAAGCATGCATATTTGTGGGTTTCTATCTTGCCTTAGTTCATTTACAAGTAAGCAGCATATAGAATTTACTGAAATGAGCGTGCCACCGCTCGGTGGATTTTACATGCCGTCTGAATTAACTGCACAATACTTACCATGCCTTCCCTGCCACGAAGACACAAGTTAGTTTGCAACAGGTTTAAATATACATAAGGATCACTGGCATGATGCCACGAAGGGACGGGTTATAGTCTCAAGACACAAATGATATACAACGCAGGTGGCGAGCCCCGCTGCATAACACTTTGCCCCATAACATACGACTATACATACGTTCCGTCCGAATTGGATCGGTCCCAGCGCCCCGGTGAACGTCCGCGGAACTCATAACATACCTTGTGCACAAGTTGTCCGTGATCGAATAACACTCATAGAATTAGTTCCATAGCATAACGGTTTTGCATAGTCTTCCTGACAGTTTATTTCATAACAAGCATAATTCCATACTTAGCACGATTCATAGAACAGTTATAAACGAACTAGCATACAGGATAATAACCGTTCATAAGTTTAGTTGACAAGCAATATTTCCAAGTCTATTCCCTTTTTATCTTGATCTCTTTTATTATCACTTGGTATCGTTTGATCGGGGCAAAGAAGAATGCAAGATTTTAGGGTATGAAGCTTGGAAGCTGGGCTAGCTAATCGGATTGGTAGCTACTCACTTGGTTGGAAGGAAAGGAGAAGGAAAGAGGCGCTTTACGACTCCGCTCACAAGCCGCCTACTGCTCGTTCACCTGCATCACGAGCAGCTCGATCAATACTCCTTCCACTCTTTCCAATCTCGGAATTGAAGTGTAGTTCAATGAACGAAAATAATGAAAACCATCAAAACCGTTCAAGGAAAACAAGCAAATCCCAAAACCAACTCAAAGCACAAAAGCAACAAGCGATATCGAAAACCGAGGCAATAAAAGATAGCAGCGGAGCGGTCCCTCCTGACTCTGCCGCTAAGTCGATCCCGGGGGCACGGTCCACTGAATGTGGGAATCGATTCCGAAGAAACAAATCCATAACGAGGACGAGTTCTTAATTCAATCTATCCCGATCAAACGATACCGTCTTGTGTTTCTTAGCCGCGCTCCTCGAATAGGAGGAACGGGGCGCTACATCCTACCCAACTAATTGGAAGTTTCGTCCCGAAACTTAGGAATAGAACCAACCGTTAGGGATTATTTGGTTGAGGCAGAAGCTTAGAGGGGAGTGGACAATCCTGAGCTATGTGGCCTGGCCCACCACAGTTGAAGCATAGACCTTTTCTGCTGTAACATCTATCGGTAGTGTGCCCCTGCCTTTTACAGAAATCACAGAATAGTCTCGGGTTTCCTTTATGCTGGCCACCGTTGTTTTGATGCTTTGCAGCATTGTTTCCTCTATCGTTGCTTTGGCGTTTGTGACTGGATGTATGCACAGCGCCGGCAGCAACATGAGGATACTGTGGTTCAAGTGATAGAGCGTGATTCATGACTTCACGCATTGTTCCATACTGATTATTGACCACGTGCGCATGGATGGCAGGGCGCAAACCACCTTCAAACCTTCTAGCTCGACTCGCTGCATCAGGTAAATAGGTCCTAGCGAATTTGGAGATTCGGTTGAATTCGGCAGAGTATTCTTTAACTGTCATACTGCCCTGCCGCAGTTGCACGAACTCATTTTCCATTTGACGTTGTACTGGAGGGGGTACAAACTCCTCTTCGAATGCGGCACGAAAAGTCGTCCACGAGATCGCCTCCTCTCAGTGATCAAATTGGAGAGATCGTTGATGCACGTTCCACCAATCGTGTGCGTTGAGGCAGAGCTGTAGTTGCACGCATGCGACACGCTTCTCTTCGGGGACCTCTAGCAGAGCAAAGTGATCTTCAAGTTCGGCTAGCCAATCTAGAGCTACGACTGGGTCCTCAGTCCCGTTGAATAGAGTGTTGCAGACTTTCTTGAAGTGGCCAAAGTCGAAGGCAGTCACGTCCCTCGGCCTTGGGATTTGTGGTGTCTCTACTTCAAGCACGGGCTGTTCCACTGGAGTCGTTGTTGTTGCAGCGGAATGGTTGGAAGCCAAAGTCTGAACAATCTGTTGCAGGGCATCTACCTGCTTCTGTTGGACTGAGAATCGGGTCTCTAGATTGCTTTCGAACTTGGCTTGGCGAGCATCGTCTCTTTGTCGTTGTGCTTCTAACATTTGCAACACCCGCTCAAGCGGGTCAACTTGAGACATGCCACGTTGGCTCTGAGAGCTTCCCGAAGTGCCCGAACTACTTTCTTGGCCTTGCATTTCGTTCGGTGCTTGCGCTGAAGATTGAGCTGGTACCATTCCTTCAAAAGAAGGTAATTTACATTAGGATCATAATGTATTATGGACTTATTGCATGAACGTATCTCATTTTGGCCTAGCGAGTTCAAGAGTTCGCACAGGAATTTGATCGTTAAAGGAACTTTTCCAGTGCGAGAGTCTAAGGAACTTGAATCTGTGCTCTGATACCACTATGTCACGACCCGATTCCGTAGAATCGTTGGGGCATCCCCCGAATCGTGATGCCGTGCGGGCCTGGGGTTGCGTCCGCACAAGGCTAAAGTATTTTGCATAACGAGCACATATTCAGAGTACGCAGATAAATTAAAACACAGATTTGAAACATGGAAAAGTTCTCTTTATTGATAATGAACATCTATTACAAACTCTTGAACGAGTTAGCTAATTTGCCGCACGGGCTTACAAAAGTGTTGACTAAAATGAGATAGCAGTCATGTACATTACATCCCTTTATAACTTCAAAATAATAAAGACCTCCGGGCTGGAGGACTGCTTTGCCACGGAGCTGCATTGTGTATGAAGAGTGCAAGCTCCTTTCTTCAAGTACTTCAAAAGCGGCGCGATCAGGATGCGCCAACAGCTGGACTGGATCGGGAGGACGACTTCGGCTCCTCGCTCGGTTCACCTTAGTGCGGAGAACCTGTTTCAACGAGGGTCAGCATGTCGAAACATACTGGTGAAGGCGAGCTAATCGAACTATACCAATCAACACATTATTTTAATGAAGCATGCATATTTGTGGGTTTCTATCTTGCCTTAGTTCATTTACAAGTAAGCAGCATATAGAATTTACTGAAATGAACGTGCCACCGCTCGGTGGATTTTACCTGCCGTCTGAATAACCTGCACAATACTTACCATGCCTTCCCTGCCACGAAGACACAAGTTAGTTTGCAACAGGTTTAAATATACATAGGGATCACTGGCATGATGCCATGAAGGGACGGGTTATAGTCTCAAGACACAAATGATATACAACGCAGGTGGCGAGCCCCGCTGCATAACACTTTGCCCCATAACATACGACTATACATACGTTTCGTCCGGATTGGATCGGTCCCAGCGCCCCGGTGACCGTCCGCGGAACTCATAACATACCTTGTGCACAAGTTGTCAGTGATCGAACAACACTCATAGAATTAGTTCCATAGCATAACGGTTTTGCATAGTCTTCCTGACAGTTTATTTCATAACAAGCATAATTTCATACTTAGCACGATTCATAGAACAGTTATAAACGAACTAGCATACAGGATGTTAACCGTTCATAAGTTTAGTTGACAAGCAATATTTCCAAGTCTATTCCCTTTTTATCTTGATCTCTTTTATTATTACTTGGTATCGTTTGATCGGTGCAAAGAAGAATGCAAGATTTTAGGGTGTGAAGCTTGGAAGCAGGGCTAGCTAATCGGGTTTGTAGCCACTCACTTGGTTGGAAGGAAAGGAGAAGGAAACAGGCGCTTCATGACTCCGCTCGCAAGCCACCTACTGCTCGTTCACCTGCATCACGAACAGCTCGATCAATACTCCTTCCACTCTTTCCAATCTCGGAATTGAAGTGCAGTTCAATGAACGAAAACAATGAAAACCATCAAAACCGTTCAAGGAAAATAAGTAAATTCCAAAACCAACTCAAAGCACAAAAGCAACAAGCGACATCGAAAACCGAGGCAATAAAAGATAGCAGCGGAGAGGTCCCTCCTGACTCTGCCGCTAAGTCGATCTCGGGGGCACGGTCCACTGAATGTGGGAATCGATTCCGAAGAAACAAATCCATAACGAGGACGAGTTCTTAATTCAATCTATCCCGATCGAACGATACCGTCTTGTGTTTCTTAGCCGCGCTCCTCGAATAGGAGGAACGGGGCGCTACAGGGAGGAGGGTTTAAAGTTTGGGCTAGTATGAGTAAACTAATAGGCTAGTATGAGTAAACTTTGTTCATTAATGGGCTAGCCCCAATCCTGGGCTAGCCCTTAGTAAAGTTTGTAGTGCCCTTATCAAAAGCCTTATATAAATAGCATCCAATAGATGATTTATTTACAATAAATCTTGAGTTGGGTTATATTGGAATGGTAGAAAAATAATCCACCGACATAAAAATAATATTTACATCTCTTAATGTTTAATGACTGGGCTTCAAAAAATTATATGGTCAAAGAAATAAATCGAATCTAGAAATTGGATCTCAATTGGATCTTACAATTCTATAAACCAGAAAATTTTCTATAACTATAATATATTTACATAAATTAGATAAAATGAAACAAATTTAAAATTTTTTGAAAGAAATAAACTTTCCACCCGTGACACTGACGAAAATTGAACCAATGTCTCTAGTGGACATTATGTTTTTATTTTGTTTATTTTGTTTTTTTTTTGGGTTCATTTGGTTGGTTTTGTATTGATTTTTTTTTTTGGTTTAGAGTATTAGTTTAATTTTTTTTATATGGATATTATTTATATTATATTTTTAAATAAATATTTTTGATTTGTTATTATTCATATTATATTTTTGTGATATTACTAATGGATAATTTGTTATTTATCACAAAAAAAATATCTATACACAAATTATTTTTTGTGATATTACTAATATGAATAGATAATAACAAATTATCTATTAGTAATATCACAAAAAATATAATATAGATAATAACAAATCAAAAATATTTATTTAAAACTATCATATGGATAATATCCATACAAATAAAAAATCAAACTAATACACTAAACCGAAAACAAAACCTAAACAAAACAGAAACTAATCAAATGAACCCAAAAAAAAAAAAAACATGATTTTCGCGAGAGCCACTAGCGAAAAGTTTCTTTCTTTTAAATTTCTCCAAATTTGTTTTGTTTTATCTAATTTATGTAAACATATTATCGTTATAGAAAATTTTTTGTCTATAAAATGAGTTTCAATAGTCTGAATGTATAAATTCTTATGCCCTGACTATAACTCTTGTGACTAGAACGGATTATCATGAGCTCCAATTGAACCTTAAGGACGCGTTTGGTACACGTTTTTTTTTATTCCTGAACAAATTTATTGTGGGAAACAAATTTCCAAGTTTAGTTTAGGTTAAATTTTTTTTTGGAAATTACTAATACCGGATAAATAATTTACAAAAAATTTACTGTACCAATAATAATATAACGATAGAAATTTTTAAAAAATTGAAATTTCGATACATATCGCCAACCCAGATGGTAAAATTTTGGAGAACTTAATTTTCGTCAACTAGGTTGGCGAAAATCCGACAAGAATCTGACGTGTCAATTTTTTGGGCCGGAGTGGGGTGAATTTTTGCCAACTCAGTTGGCAAAAATGTGGTAGTTGGGTTTTTTTGGTTTTTTATTTGGTTTTATGTTTAGGGTTTTATTTGGTTTGGTTTTTTGTGTTAGTTTTTTTTGTGTTGGTTTTTTTTAGTTTTTGTTTTGTCAGTTTATTTTCTGGGTATGTTCATAGTAACTCTGGGTATGTTCATAGTAACGTTCATATTGTAACGTTTATATCTTTACAACGGCTCTATTTTTTTCATATCTATAAATTCCTTCTGCTATTCATTTCTCACTCAACCCACTTATACTTTCAAACAGAAGCTACTTCAGCTCAATCACTCTGTATTTAGAAGCGCATTCTCATGTGATGGATCAAAGTTTAACAATATTATATTCGGTTGGAGGTGTGCTTAATGGATTAGTTTATGAAGGAGGTTTAACTGAATTTTTTTTAATTGATCAAAATATTTCGTTTGATAGTTTACGTAATCAAATTGTTGAGCAATGTTCTATTGATTATGAATTTATATTGGTTCATGTTTATTTAACTAATTATATAAAGTTAGTTAGTGAACAAGCATAGAAATTTATTCTAGAAGTTAATGTACAAGCAACGTACATTAATATTTATGTAACTTCACCACCACCTAGAAATAATATTGTAAGTAGTATACATGCTTCTAATCAAGTTAATACTGCTCATAGTTCTTCTCATCAAGTTATTTTATTTATTGAACAAGAACATATAGTAGATGATGGTAATAACGACGATGAAAACAATGACAATTTAATTGAAAATTTAGATGATAAATTTGATGGCAATGTTGATAGTGTTAGCATTTCAGGATTAATCATTGGAAGAAATTTTAATAATCGTTCTGAATTTAGATATTTTATTAGTGATATAGTAATTGCACATAATTTTACTTGTCATGCTACTTTAAACAATGCTAGTGGAATTGTATATAAATGTAACGATTCAAGTTGTAATTGGAGAGTATACGCTAAAGCAAGTGGTAAAGGTAAAATTTTTGTTATTACTACGCTAGAAAACGTATATTCTTGTTTAGGGGGACTTATAACAGGTTCTCATCCATTAGCTACTACTGTATGGGTTAAAAATAAGATTATTGATAAAATTTGAGATAATCAGTCGTATAGTCCATCGCATGTTGTAAATGATATATTTAGAGAACACAGAATATATATTAAATATTATAAAGCTTAGAAAGTTAGGAAACTTGCTCTATCCAAAATAAGTGGTAGTTATATTGATGCATATAGTAGTCTTGAAGAGTATGGTTTTAGAATTATTGAGACAAATCCAGGTAGCCAATATTTTATACAGACTACAGAAGACAATAGATTTAAAAGAATTTTTATTTGTTTTAAGGCATGCTTTGATAGATTTTTAAGGGAATGTTTACCTGTTATTAATACCGATGCTACTTTTCTTTCTTCTAGATATCAAGGTATTTTATTTATTGCTTGTGGTCATGATCCAAATTATCAATTATATCCAATTGTTTATGCTATTGCTGAGAGTGAAAATACTGATTCTTAGACTTGATTTTTAAATGGTTTGAGAGCATTTTTTGAAAAATATTTTGATGCATGAAATACAATTTCTTTTATATTAGATAAACAAAAAAGATTGATAAGGGCTATGCATGATATCTTTGCAGAATCGTCTTATTTTTTTGTATTCAACACTTTAAACAAAATTTTAAAAAAACTCTTCAGATTTCTACATTTTCAACATAGTTTAGACTATCTTGCTAGATGCTATAATGAAACAGATGCGAACTATTGTTTGGAAAAAATTAAAGTTGAAAACATAGATGTTTACAACTGGTTCATTGGAGTAAATGATGAAACTCGTAAACAGCTTATTCTCCTTGTCCCAGATTAGGTATTCACACGTCGAATCTTGCCGAATGCTTCAATAACTGGATAAAAAAATTACGTGATAAAACAATAACGACACTACTTGATGGAATTCGAGCCAAAATTATAATACTTAAGGACAAGAACAGGCAAATAGCTAAAAAAATTTAAACTGATTATTGTCCGAAGATGTTACAAACTATGGCTCTTATCATAAAAGAAAAATACCACCTGCAAATGTTGAATATAGTTAGATATTTGTTTGAAATATTAGATTGTAAAACAAATAGAACATATGTTGTAGACTTAGATGAAAAATCTTGTTCATGTTTAAAGTGGTATCATACTTTGCTTCCATGTGTACATACATGTTATGCGTGTAAGTCTAAAAATATTAGCATCGAGAGTTTTTGTCCAGGTCTTTCTCTAAGCAAACATTAAGAAGCGTATATGAGCCGCACCTGGAGCCAATTTCAGTCCCCTACAATCTCCAAAATATATTGGTTAGAGGACACATTGGAGTACTAGATGTACGATGTAAGATGGGTAGACCAAAGAAGAACCGGATCAAAGCGAATGATCAAGCTTCAAGAGATCTTCGATGTAGTAACTGCAATGGTTTAGGACACAATAGAAGGAGATGTACAAACCAACCAAGAGAATGAAGGCATTGCCATAGATTTTTAAATAGTTTTATTTTATGAGAATAATATGTAATTTTATTGAAATAGAAGAAATTTACATTCAAATAAAGTTCATACTGATATAACAATTTCATCGACCTCACTTGGCTAATTTCTGATAGTTCGGACGATCGATCTCTCTTAGATTGAGTCGGTCCCTCTTTTCTCGTGTATTCTTCGGGGCCGCATCATCACCACCTCCTTGACTGTCCTCCACTTAAGATGCATCGGTGCTGATGGAGTTGTCAAGATATGCATATGTCACGCTCTGATTCCATGAAATCGATAGTCGTCCCCCGGGCGTGACCACCATGCGGGCCTAGGTTGCGCACCGCACAAGGCTAAGTATTTTTGTTTTCAATAGCGAGCACATATTCAGAGTACGCAGATAAATTGAAACACAGATTGAAGCATGGAAAAGTTCTCTTTATTGATAATATGAACATCTATTACAAACTCCTGAACTGAGTCACAAAGTTGCCTCTCGGGCTTACAAAAGTATTGACACAAAATGAGATACTTGTCCTGTACATTACATCCTTTTACTAAAACTCAAAATGCAAGACCTCCTTGTGGAATGACGGCCTTCCCACGAAGCTGTATAATTTCTTGAGGAGCTAGCTTCTTCTCAAAATACTTCAAAAGTGGCACGAACTAGGCGCGCCTACAGCTGGACTGGATCGGGGATTGACTTCGGCTCCTCGCTCGGCTCTCCTTAGCACGGGGAACCTGTTTCAACGAGGGTCAGTACATCAAAACATACTGGTGAAGGCAAGCTAACCCAACTATACCAATCAAAATGTTGTTTAATGAAGCATGCATATTTATAGTGGTCTTTCTATCTTACCTTAGCTCATTTTACAGCAAACAATAGATATAGAAATCAATGAAATACTTGCCACCTCTCGTGACATTTACCTTCCCGTCTGAACTACCTGCACAATACTTACCATGTCCTTCCCTGCCAAGAAGATACAAGTTAGTTTGCAACAGGTTTAAATATACGTTGGGATCACTGGCTTGATACCATATTGGACGATATAGTCTATAGACAAGGATGGTATACAACGAAGTACTGGAGGCACTGCATAATCCTGCCCGGGACATGAGACTATCATGAAGTTTCGTCCGGATCGGATCAGTACCAATGCACCAGCAACCGTCCGCAGGAACCCGAAGGCCTTGTGCACAAGTTGTCCGTGATCAAACGACGTTTGTTTTAAGTTAACCATTTATGTAGCTAAGGCAATGAAATCAGGAGATAGGTAGCATTGTATGATTTATTTTTCATAATCTCCTTGATCAATTGTTGCATGGCAAGGAGTGTTCTACATATAACACATTTATAGAAAAAGTACATTCTAAATTGTATTTATGCATATGATGAACATTCCAAACGAACAAGCATGTAAGTAAGTAACCGTTCACAAGTTTTGTTGATAAGCATAATATCCCAAGTCTATTCCCGTATTATCCTGGAGTCTTTAGTCATTACTTGGTATCGTTTGATCGGGGCAAGCAAGAATACAAGATTTTTGATGTGAGGACTAGAAAGAGGGCCAGCTAATCGGGATGGTAGCCACTCACTTAGTAGTTGGAAGGAAGAAGGAAAGAGGTGCTTCAGGAGTCCGTTCGAGCGGTGCCTACTGCTGGTTCACCTGCATTGCCACGAATAGCTGATCAATACCTCTTCCACTCTTTCCATTATCGGAATTGAAATGCAGTTCAACGAACAAAAATAATAAAATCCATCAAAACCGATCAAAAAAACTCAAGAAATTCCGAAAACCAACTCAAGGCATGAAAGCAACAAGCGACAGCGAAAACTAGGCAACAAAAGATGCAGCGGAGAGGTCCCTCCTGACTCTGCCGCTAAGTCGATCCCGGGGGCACGGTCCACTGAATATGGGAATCGATTCCGAAGAAGCAAATCCATAAAGAGGATGGGTTCTTGTTTCAATCTATCCCGATCGAACGATACCGTCTTGTATTTCTTAGCCGCGCTCCCCCTCCCCGAATAGGGGTAACGGGGCACCACATACTACCCAACTAATTGGAAGTTTCATCCCAAAAATTAGAAATAGAACCTACCACTAGGAAATTATGAGGGGAACCTTTCCCTCATCTCAGATTCAAGTTCCCAAGTAGATTCTTCGACAGAGTGATTTCTCTAAAGCACGCGCACGAGAGGAACCGAACGACTCCGGAGCAGCTTTTCTTTCCGATCTAAAATTTGCATAGGTTGTTCTACATACATCAAGTCGGCCTGAAGATTCAGCTGATCCAGATCCACTACGTGGCTTGAGTTGTACACATACTTCCTAAGTTGGGAAACATGCAAAATATTATGTACTTTGGATAGGGATGGCGGTAGGGCAATCTGGTATGCAACTGAGGCAACCCGCTTTAGTATTTTGAACGGACCGACAAATCTCAGACTTAGCTTCCCCTTTGCTCCAAATCTGGCGATTCCTCGCATGGGCGAGACTTTGAGAAATACCCGGTCACCTTCTAGAAACTCTAGCGGTCATCGATGTGTATCGGCATAGCTCTTTTGGCGACTTTGAGCTATCTTTAGTCTTTCCCGAATCAAGCGAATCTTTTTGACAGTTTTTTCCACGAGCTCGGGGCCAAGGATCTTTCGTTCGCCAACTTCATCCCAACAGATTGGAGATCTGCACTTTCGCCCATATAACACCTTATACGGTGCCATCTGAATATTGGATTGGAAACTGTTGTTGTATGCAAATTCAGCCAATGGTAGATGCAGGTCCCAACTAGTCTTCAAATCCAAGGCGCAGAGTCGTAGCATGTCTTCGAGGATCTGGTTGACACGTTCTATTTGGCCGTCGGTCTATGGATGGTAGGCGGAGCTAAACTTCAACTTCGTCCCCATTGTTGACTGCTGACTTTCCCAGAAATGCGATATGAATCGACCATCTCTATCGGAGACTATGGATACGGGCACGCCGTGAAGTCGAACGATTTTGTTGAAATATATCCGAGCCAAGCGATTGGCGCTCCAAGTAGACTTGATAGGCAGAAAATGAGCAGACTTGGTGAGGCGATCGATAATAACCCAAACAGCATCGTTTCCCCGTTGTGTCTTTGGCAAGCCAACAATGAAATCCAGTGTTATATGTTCCCATTTTTACTCCGGAATAGCAAGGTTCTGTAGCTCTCCGCCCGGCTTCTGGTGCTCGACCTTTACCCTCTGACAAGCCATGCAATGCAACATGAACATCGCCACATCTCGTTTCAAGCCGTGCCACCAAAACGTTGTACGGAGATTTCGATACATCTTAGTACTACCCGGATGAGAAGTATAACTAGCATAATGGGCCTCAGTGAGTATCTACTTTCTGAGGGCCGCGTCGTCCGAAACGCACAGTCTTCCCTTCACTCGTAGCATCCCGTCCATGCCTACCGTAAAGTCGGATGTATTTCCTACTGAGATCAGACCATGAATCTTTTGCAGGAACATGTCGTCCTTCTGAGCGGCCTTAACCTTTTGTAACAAGTCGGGCTCGAGGCGCAGTTGTGCCACCCGCGCCCACTTTTTATATCTAATTTTTAGAGTAATGCCCAAGGATTCATAATGTCCGTATCGGGTTCGGAAGGCAGTCTTCGGCATATCTTCTGGCTTAATCTTCAGCTGGTGGTAGCCCAAGCGAAGATCAACTTTTGAAAACATCGTTGCCCCCTGTAGCTGATCAAACAGGTCTTTTATCCGTGGTAGAGGATATTTGTTTCTGATTGTGACCTTGTTCAGCTCCCGATAGTCGATGCAGAGGCGTAGCGTCCCGTCTTTCTTCTTCACGAATAGCACATGCGCGCCCCAAGGAGACACGCTCGGACGGATGAACCCACGATCTAGTAATTCTTGAAGCTGGCACTTTAACTCTTTTAATTTTGCAAGGGCCATTCTGTACGGAGGCTTAGAGATCGGCTGTGTATTTGGGAAGGTGTCTATGGTGAAGTTAATCTCTCGGTCTGACGGCATGCCGGGTAGTTCGCTCGGAAATACATCGGGAAACTCTGCCTCAACGGAAGTAAACTCGACGTTTGCGTAGTCCTGCCGTGTGTCCCGAACCGACGCTAGAAATCCCTCGCAGCCTGAGTGTAGCATTCACCGAGCAGATGTTGTAGAAATCATCATGCAGGCCCTAGTCGCATCAGTTGCTGGACTACTAGTGTAGCAGAATTCGGCTTCTCCAGGCAGGAGGAAGATGACTCATTTCTCTGCACACTCTATAGTTGTCGAGCATGCGCTGAGCCAATCCATTCCCAAAATGATATCTTAGTCCCGAACATCTAGAACTAAAACATCAAGCGATAGCTTCCTTGTTCCAATACAGATGTAACCACCTTGGCATACTGAGCGGACAGGTATTTTTGTGCCGGAGGGGGTGCTAACACTTAAGTCTAGGTGCAACAGAGTCATTTCTATGTTATTCTCCACGACAAAATTTGTGGAAATAAAACTATGCATTGTACCAGAATCAAATAGAACACGAGTAGGTATATTATTGAAAAGCAAAGTACCTGACACAATGGTATCCGAGGCCAAAGCTTCCTCTCGTGTCTTGGTATAGACCCGGCCTTGAGCTTGATTACGCCCTTGCTGAGGCGCAGTTCGGTTGGCCTGGGTTGCAGCAGTCTGATTTTGTTCCTGAGTGCGATGATTGTGGCGGCTCAGAGGGCAATCACTGATCCCGTGGTTCGCATCACCACAAATGAGGCATAAGCCGAGTTTCTGACGACATTTCTCGGCCATATGGTAGAGCTTTCCGCAGAAGGAAAATGGTGGCCCTGGGTTTCCCTTTCTAGAACCGCCGTTATTTAGACGCTTTACAGCGTTGTTTCCTCTATCGTTGCCTTGGCATTTGTGATTGGAGGTTTGCACAGCGCCGGCAGCAACGTGAGGATACTGCGGTTCGAGGGAGGGGGCATAGTTTAAGACTTACCGCATTGTCTGATATTGTAGAATAACTACATGCGCGTGGATAGCAGGACGTAGACCTCCTTCGAATCGTCTGGCATGACTCGCTGTATCGGGTAGGTAGGAGCTGGCAAATTTGGTGAGCCTGTTGAACTCGGCAGAGTATTGCTTAACTGTCATGCTGCCCTGCCGTAGTTGAACAAACTCGTTTTACTTCTGACGATGTATAGGCGGGGGTATAAACTCCTCCTCAAACGCGCCACGGAAAGTGGCCCATGCTATCGCCTCCCATCCATTATCAACTGGAAGAGATCGTCGATGCACGTCCCACCAATCGTGCGCATTGAGGCGAAGCTGCAGTTGAGCACACGCGATGCGCTTTTCATCAGTACTTCTAGGAGGGAGAAATGATCCTCAAGTTCGGCAAGCCAATCTAGGGCCACGATTGGGTCCTCAGTCCCCTTAAATGGCGTATTGCAGACTTTCTTGAAGTCACCAAAGTCGAAGGCAGTCACATCCTTCTTCCTCGGAGTCTGAGTCATCTCGACTTCAAGTGCTGGTTGTTCCACCGGAGTCGCTCCTGTTGCTGCGGACTGGTTGGAGGCCAAAGTCTGAACAATTTGTTGCAGGGTATCTACCTACTTTTGTTGGACTGAGAGTCGAGCCCCTAGATTGCTTTCAAACTTGGCTTGGCGAGCATCATCTCTTTGTCGTTGTGCTTCCAACATTTGCATCACTTGCTGAAGCGGATCTACTCGAGACATGCCCCGTTGGCTCCGAGAGCTTCCTGAAGTGCCAGAACTGCTCTCCTGAGCCTGTGTCTCGCCACGTGCTAGCATTGAGGATTGCGCTTGATCCATTCCTTCAAAAGAAGGTAAATTACATCAGGATCATAACGTATTATAGACTTATTGCATGAACGTATCTCATTTTGTTCTAACAAGTTCAAGAGTTCCTACAGGGATTTATCGTTAAAGGAACTTTTCCTGTCCAAGAATCAAAGAAACTTTGAAGCTGGGCTCTGATACCAATATGTCACGCCCCTATTCCGTGAAATCTATAGTCGTCCCCCAGGCGTGACCGCGTGCGGGCCTAGGTTGCGTACCGCACAAGGCTAAGTATTTTTGTTTTGCATATCGAGCACATATTCAGAGTACGCAGATAAATTGAAACACAGATTGAAGCATGGAAAAGTTCTCTTTATTGATAATATGAACATCTATTACAAACTCCTGAACTGAGTCACAAAGTTGCCTCTCGGGCTTACAAAAGTATTGACAAAAAATGAGATACTTGTCTTGTACATTACATCCTTTTACTAAAACTCAAAATGCAAGACCTCCTTGTGGAATGACGGCCTTCCCACGAAGCTGCATGATTTCTTGAGGAGCTAGCTTCTTCTCAAAATACTTCAAAAGTGGCACGAACTAGGCGCGCCTACAGCTGGACTGGATCGGGGATTGACTTCTGCTGCTCGCTTGGCTCTCCTTAGCGTGGGAAACCTGTTTTAACGAGGGTCAGTACATCGAAACCTACTGGTGAAGGCAAGCTAACCCAACTATACCAATCAACACATTGTTTAATGAAGCATGCATATTTATAATGGTCTTTCTATATTGCCTTAGCTCATTTTACAGCAAGCAATAGATATAGAAATCAATGAAATATTTGCCACCACTCGGTGACATTTACCTTCCCGTTTGAACTACCTGCACAATACTTACCATGTCCTTCCCTGCCAAGAAAACACAAGTTAGTTTGCAACAGGTTTAAATATACGTGGGGATCACTGGCTTGATGCCATATTGGACGATATAGTCTATGAACAAGGATGGTATGCAACGAAGTACTGGAGGCGCTGCATAATCCTGCCCGGGACATGAGACTATCATAAAGTTCTGTCCGGATCGGATCGGTGCCAGTGCCCCAGCAACCGTCCGCAGGAACCCGAAGGCCTTGTGCACAAGTTGTCCGTGATCAAATGGCGTTTGTTTTAAGTTAACCATTTATGTAGCTGAGGCAATAAAATCAGGAGATAGGTAGCATTGTATAATTTATTTTGCATAGTCTCCCTGATCAATTGTTGCATGGCAAGGAGTGTTCTACATATAACACATTTATAGAAGAAGTATATTCTAACTTGTATTTATGCATTTGATGAATATTCCAAACGAACAAGCATGTAAGTAAGTAACCGTTCACAAGTTTTGTTGACAAGCATAATATCCCAAGTCTATTCCCTTATTATCCTGGAGTCTTTTAGTTATTATTTGGTATCGTTTGATCGGGGCAAGCAAGAATACAAGATTTTAGATGTGAGGACTGGAAAGAGGGCCAGCTAATCGGGATGGTAGCCACTCACTTAGTAGTTGGAAGGAAGAAGGAAATGGGTGCTTCAGGAGTCCGTTCGAGCGATGCCTACTGCTGGTTCACCTGCATTGCCACGAACAGCTGATCAATACCTCTTCCACTCTTTCCATTATCGGAATTGAAATGCAGTTCAACAAACGAAAACAATAAAATCTATTGAAACCATTCAAGAAAACTTAAGAAATTCTGAAAACCAACTCAAGGCACGAAAGCAACAAGCGACAGCAAAAACTAGGCAACAAAAGATGCAGCGGAAAGGTCCCTCCTGACTCTGCCGCTTAGTCGATCCCTGGGGCACGGTCCACTGAATATGGGAATTGATTCCGAAGAAGCAAATCCATAAAGAGGATGGGTTCTTGTTTCAATCTATCCCGATCGAACGATACCGTCTTGTATTTCTTAGCCGCGCTCCCCGAATAGGGGGAACGGGGTACCACAGCATATAGTTGGTAACTCCGGGGACGAATAGGCTATCCCACTAAGAATCTCCCTCGGGGGCCTACTTAGTAGTGCCCGCACCGGCCGTTGCCTGAGAAGTGCCCCAGTCAAACCAATAAGAAGTGCCCGCACCAGCCCACTGAGAAGTTCCTGCATCATCCCACTGAGTAGTGCTCGCATCGGCCGTCGCCTGAGAAGTGCCCCAGTCAGGCCAATGTGTCACACCCCAGTCCCAAAATACTTAGGACTAGGACACGTAAGCATGCCAGCCGCATGTATATGGCAACTCCAATATATGGAAACCATAATACATGTGTACGCTGTATAATGAACAATAATTCATAAGTGGTAAAAACTATCACAAGTCACAGGTATAGTCTAAATCTCATCCACAGAAATCATAAAGAAATAAATAACCAATATCTATATAACTAGATCTCAGTATGAAGTATCTAAAGATGACAGTCGGATGGAAACAAATCCACTGCCGAACTAGAATATAAAAACAAACACAATAAGTATAACAACTAACAATCACTGAAGCTCGAAGAGAAGACCTCCTCGAAAATATAAGTAACCAGTCCGGATCTACGCTCCTGCGAATACTCATGAACATCTACACCTGGAAAAGGACCAGGTCCTCAGAGGGACATAACAAGATACATAGAAGCATGCCAATAAAGTACTGAAATAAATATCTAATGGGTAGCCTAACCGTCTAAGTGAATGCATGTTAAGAACAACTTTCTAACAAGTGGACTATCTGGCCATAAAATAGGATTGGCATAATTTTCTCGGAGAATCAGGGGCCTACAAAGCATGTCGTCTTTTGAACGGCAGAGGCCGCCTGATAATATATAGGGGTCATCACCGCCCGTATCTCCGGTGGAGCGTTCGAGTTACAAAAAGAAAAGTGCAAAGGAGCCCAAATGCCATACTTGTTGTTCTCCCTACCCCATGCTCTAAGCATGTCACATCCATGACACGATTTGGTTCATAGCCTATCTTTAGTACAATAGTCCAACCCTTCAACCAAACAAGGACAAGGATTGGACCACCGTACTATAATAGTCTATGTCCATGGACTACTAATAACTACTAAGTCTCCTAACATGCAAAGTTTCTATCAACAGTTATCCCTAACGCACGTCCTATACATACAGGAGGCCAACCCAGCACGCGAGTCCGTGATCTATATGAGACTCACAGTCGTGTAACAGGTGTGTCACGACCAATGAAACCTAATGATGCTTCATGATAATGGGGCGGTCTCATAAACAAGGTCAATGCGTATACATAATAAATATATATCACGACGACACCATCGTTGCATCCAAGTTTCCTTGGACGTGCAGTTTATATAGCAGTTTAAAATATATGAACTAAATGACAGAAAAAAGATGCATGCAACATATGGAATATGAATAACAGTACAATGGCAAGGTATACTTGCCTGGCAAGAAGCTGCGTAGTACCAATAACCTCCTTCGGAAGTCACGCAGAACAATCCAATAGTCCTAGATACATATAATATAATACAACACAACATCAACCATAACACTAACACATACATAACCATAATTACACTGAACTCAGAGTACTCTAGGGGGTGATATTGGTCAACTATGGTCAATTATGCGTTTAGCTGCACAGGTGTTACGTCTGCAATTATTGTGTAAGATCAGACAGTCAAAAATAATACGGGTCTCGCCAGTACGTCGGTGTACACAAGACAGACAATTCCCTAATTCTTAGGGTCAACATAGTCAAGGTAAATACGGGATAGTCCGCAGTGTCCTAGGGTCGTACAATATAGTTATATATATAGTCAAAATTATTATTTAGCATTTAATTACATATATAATACATCCATATATTTATATGTATATATATATCACTTTAATTCTAATAAGCGTACGTGTACGCGTACAAGTCATTGGGTTCACCAACGCGGTCTAAAATCTACTAACTATCATAAAGCAATACTAATAGCATACACAAGCACACATAAAAAGGAGAAGAAGGACAGGTTCGAACCTCGGGGTACGTGCACATGAACGACGATGATGACGATGAGGTTGACGACGATGACGACGAGGGTGATGATGATGGTGATGATTATGGTGATCAGGTGATGGTGAGATGATAAGGTGATGATAATAACGTTGCTAAGGGTGATGGTTAAGGATGATAATGACTATGGTGATTAGGTGATGAGGTATTGAGGATGATATAGATGGTGACTGGGATGATGGGGATGATGTGGATGGTAACTGAGATGATGATGGAGAGATGAGATGATGATGATGGTGAGATAAGATAATGATAATGGTGAGATAAGATGATGATGATGGTGAGATGAGATAATGATGATGGTGAGATGATGATGGTGAGATAAGATGATGATAATGGTGAGATGAGATGATGATGGTGTCTACTCCGTCCAGGGGGCGGTCCAGCGAGGGAGAGGATAGGTAGCTCGTGGCTGATGGGTCGAGAGAAAGAAGCAGGAGGAGAGGTCGAGGTGTTGGCCGGGAACGGTGCAGTGGTGGTACTGGCAGGATCCCGGCGGGCAGTTTGTGATCGTGATGGGGGAATGGCCGGGGAGTCGGGTTCAGCAGGGTGCAGCGGCTCGGGATCAGGCCAGGATGGGCAGTCGTGAGGTGAGGGGCTGCGGTGCTACTGTGGTCCGATCGTGGCAAGGACGGGGAGTCGGGGTGATGTCGACAAGAGGTGGTCGTGCTGGTGGTATGGTGGTGTTGGCCTGGGTGGCTCGGCGGGGAAGTTGATGGTGAGGGGAGCCGTCGAGGAAGAAGGTGGGGACGAGTTGTGCTCCAGCGTCTTGTCGAGGAGGAGATGAAGGCGGGTTGGAGGCGGTCGAGTGGTTGCTCGACGGGGGAGAACGGTGAAGTATGCGGGGGTGCTGGGCAGTGGGTTGGTCGAACTCTGGCATTGGGTTGTCGACGTAGTCTGGCAAGTGAAGGGGGTGAAGTAACTTTCAGGCGAGGATGGCGGGGCTGTGCTGCTCCGGTCGGCTCCGGTTGACGAGGTAGCGTGCTCGGGTGCAGGAGAAGGTCGAAGTCGGGGATATGGCGAGTCTGGAGGGTGCAGCAGGTTGTCGTGTGGTGGAGTCTCCGGTCAGTCTCGACGGTTGAGGGCAGCGGGTTTCCGGCGAGAGGGTCGGCAGGAAGAAGGAGGATGAACAGGAAAGGTGGGGGTGTATGTCGGCTGGGAGGTTTGGTTTTTAGGTTGAAAAGAAAGAAAAAAGTAAAAGAAGGGATGTTTATATATATGTATAATGGGTTGACCTAGAATTAGGCTTGGTCAAAGCCCTCTTGGGATTGGGCCTTCTCATGTAGGATTTCAAGGGTCATGATTCACATGGGTTCAAAATGAATTGCTAGGATTGTATTGGTTCAAGGTTTTGAGGGCCATAGTTCAAGGAGGTTGATGTTGCATTGCATCCTCCCGAAAATTGTGGAAAAAAAATACATGAAAGAGAAATGGGTTTATTCAAGTGTCGTGTCCAACGGAGTGGACACCTTAATACACTTTTGCATAAAAGTGCCCAACAATTGGAAAATTGCACAAAGATAGAAATTGGTTTAAATTAATTAAAATTAATGTGCAAGGTGTTCTTGAATTAATTAGAAGCACATGGAGATAAAATTAGGTGGGACACAAGTGTCATGGACATAGAGGACTCAGGATAAAATATTATCATAAATTGGGTTACACGAAACGGGTCAAGATTGTGTCTCCAATTTTGATTGGAACGCACAAGGATACAAAGTTGGAATTATTTAGAATTAAGAAATAACGTCCGCGATGATTATTGTGCGACTAAAATGTAGCACAAGAGAGCATAATTATAAGTCACGTAAAGGTCAGAATAGATGGCTGGCACGTCTAGGGCAAGGGTGTGAAGTTTGTAGGAGGGCAATGGCTAGTGTAGCGCTCCAATTATCGAAGCAACGGTAAGGTACGCTACGTGATATAAATATTATAAAATTAAATAGAATGCCGTGTCCTATTTCTAATTGGATTCAACTAGCCCTAGTTTCACTATCTAAGCCAAGTAGGCATAATTTTGGGTGAGAGAGTTTACAATCTACCCAACTTAAAATAATTTCGTCCTCGAAATTAAAATAAGGCATGGTCTATCTCTATCAAATCTTACTTGGTCACAATCTAAAGAAATTCACCTCAAGTTAACAATGCAACTTCTACCCAACTTAGAATTTACCCATCTATCCCATAAGGCTATATATTTAAGAAAACTATTCCTCAAATTATTTAATCGTGTTATTCAATCCTTAAAACTTTAATACCAAATATATCACCTATGATATGCCCTTAATTACAAAAGATAGTCACCAAATACTGCGGTTGGCCTATGGTGTATATCTAGTACTCTCTGTGTATCAAACTTATACCAAGTATGAGGTTTCATCTTTCCGTAGTAAGGAAAGACGGAGACCAATAATAAAGAATTCAAGTTGGGGGTAATAGAATACAAGTATGGGGATCAAGGTGGTTAGATAATTCAAAAGGAATTGTCAAGGCAATTGTGGATTAAAATCCTATTTGGTAAATTCTTATTCACATGCTCATATCAGTAAAGTTATGTGACTGATACGATGTGCTCAGGCATATCTAGAGGCAAGTATATTCGTCTACTAGTCAACTATATATCTCAATCCACGTAAAGTAGTATTACGAAGGACGAACCAAATGTACTAAGGTTAGCTAGACCTTAATATACTGATTCTGATTAGACAATGTATTAGTAGGCATCCCCAATAATACATATATCATGATCAAGCTTGATAAAAGGATAAGCTTACAAAACTAGGCTATAAAATAGCAGTATAAGTCGAGGTAGTACAGAAAATATAAATATGCTGGATTATAATGAAAGAAGGTAGATAATAATTCAAGTTCACAAAAAAAATAATAATAATAATAAGACTCTACAATCTCTACAGTTGTCATACTAACTCCTTGTCTAAGTCGTTAGTCGACCAAAAAGAGTATGGGCCTCTAAGTTCTTATAGTTTGGATAAAAAATATCTTCTTATGCTAGCATACAGTTAATGTCATTCAGTTACACTTCATTAATAGGTCAAAAGAACTATGTGATACTAGGTTGTGAGGCATACTACCCAACTTAAAAGAATTAACTAATACTGTGACGGTCTTAAGGGGATCCTACAAAATAAACTTGTTCTTATAAGTAAAGTATAAACTCTTATTGGGGTACATGCGGAAAAGATCTTGGTACTTATTAGGTCATCCTATTGTATTATATAGGTAATGGTTACCTTAAGTCTTAATCATAGTGCTCATAGAATAAAGGTGTCAATATTTAGAATGGAAGGGTTACTGGCTCTCAAGTGAAAGAGGATATAACCTATAGTGAGTTATGGATGCAAATTACGTGATCAACAACTAAAGGATAATCATCACAATCTAAATGAACAACTCAACTATCAGGTTCTAACTACAAGGCACATAATTTCAAAATTTAACATTACAACTGTAATCCTAGCAAACTATGTATCCTTAACATAAAAGAAATCATTTGGCCTATAATCATAAGGGTTATGTGGCACAAATTGAAAGATGAAGAAAAAAAAAGCATAATTAGTCGTCGCACAAATCACGAGTGCTAAGTTTTCAGAGGAACAAGATACAAAATTAAAATAGAGAGACTCTTGATAACATCATGGTTTCTTAAGGGAATGTGGCATGCTAGTCTCTATATTTGAGGTATGATTAAGGAAAATATTATATTCATTCCTCTTAGCTTCCTAAGGTATTTTTCGGCTACTATAAGATAAGAAGCTAAAGTTGTAGTTCTCTAGTACTATCTCACCATAAAAAGCTAGGTTAGTCCTAATATTTAACCTTGGATTTCTATTAGTTCCTAAATACTAGGGTCAAACACTATGGTCAAATTTCTAACTAATCCTAGTAGTGTTTATACTACTCTCAAGTCATTCATAAGTATATCAAGGGGTAATGGTAAATCAACCTATAGGTAAGGAATGCTAGTGTTCATTAGATATTCTAAACTTAGTGATGTGTCAATACTCTAGTTGTATTCTTGGTAGGAATATTACCCTAATTCTCATCCTAACAACAAAGATTCCTATATTATAGGAAAAGGCTATACTCAAGGAACTATTAGGGAAACACATGAATCAAGCAGGATGCGATTATTTAGATAGAACAGGTTGGAAGAAAAGATGAGTCCTAGTCAAATATGGATGAGATCCTATATTCTAATCATATTTGCAGGCTTGCTCGGTACAGTAACGTAACCGAGACAATATGCTCTCGACCTGCATAGGCCACCACAAAAATATGTCATGCCCCAGTCCTAAAATACGTAGGACTAGGACACGTAAGCATGCCAGTCGCATGTATATGGCAACTCCAATATATGGAAACCATAACACATGCGTACGCTGTATAATAAACAATAATTCACAACTGGTAAAAACTATCACAAGTCACAGGGTATAGTCTAAATCTCATCCACAGAAATCATAAAAAAATAAATAACCAATATCTATATAACTAGATCTCAATATGAAGTATCTAAAGATGACAGTCGGATGGAAACAAATCCACTGCCGAACTAGAATATAAAAACAAACACAATAAGTACATCAACTAACAATCACTGAGACTCGAAGAGAAGACCTCCTCGAAAATATAAGTAACCAGTCCGGATCTGCGCTCCTGCGAATACTCATGAACATCTACACCTGGAAAGGGACCAGGTCTTCAGAGGGACATAACAAGATACATAGAAGCATGCCAATAAAGTACTGAAATAAATATCCAATGGGTAGCCTAACCGTCTTAGTGAATGCCCGTTAAGAATAACTTTCTAACAGGTGGGCTATCTGGCCATAAAATAGGATTGGCATAATTCTCTCGGAGAATCAGGGACCTACAAAGCATGTCGTCTTTTGAACGGCAGAGGCTGCCTGATAATATATAGGGGTCATCACCGCCCGTATCTCTGGTGGAGCGTCCGGGTTACAAAAAAAAAATGCAAAAGAGCCCAAATGTCATACTTGTTGTTCTCCCCACCCCATGCTCTAAGCATGTCACATCCATGACACGATTTGGTTCATAGCCTATCTTTAGTACATTAGTCCAACCCTGCAACCAAACAAGGACAAGGATTGGACCACCATACTACAATAGTCTATGTCCATGGACTACTAATAACTTCTAAGTCTCCTAGCATGCAAAGTTTTTATCAGCAGTTATCCCTAACGCACGTCATATACGTACAGGAGGCCAACCATGTACGCGAGTCTGTGATCTATATGAGATTCACACTCGTGTAACAGCTGTGTCACGACCAATGAAACCTAATGATGATTCATGATAATGGGGCAGTCTCATAAACAAGGTCAATACGTATACATAATAAAAATATATCACGACGACACCGTCGTTGCACCCAAGTTTCCTTGGACGTGCAGTTTATATAGCAGATTAAAATATATGAACTAATTGACAGAAAAAGATGCATGCAACATATAGAATATGAATAACAATACAATGGCAAGGTATACTTGCCTGGCAAGAAGCTGCGTAGTACCAATAACCTGCTCCAAAAGTCGCACAGAACAATCCAATAGTCTACATACATATAATATAATACAATACAACATCAGCCATAACAACACATACATAACCATAATTACACTGAACTCAGAGTACTCTAGGGGGTAATATTGGTCAACTATGGTCAAGTGTGCATTTAGCTACACAGGTGTTACGTCTGCAATTATTGTGCAAGATCAGACAGTCAGAAATAATATGGGTCTCGCCAGTACGTCGGTGTACATGAGACAGACAATTCCCTAATTCTTAGGGTCAACATAGTCAAGGTAAATACGGGATAGTCCGCAGTGTCCTAGGGTCATACAATATAGTTACATATATAGTCAAAATTATTATTTAGCATTTAATTACATATATAATACATCCATATATTTATATGTATATATATATCCCTTTAATTCTAATATGCGTACTTGTACGCATACAAGTCATTGGGTTCACCGACGCGGTCTAAAATCTACTAACTATCATAAAGCAATACTAATAGCATACACAAGCACACATAAAAAGGAAAAGAGGGACATGTTCGAACCTCGGGGTACGCGCATATGCACGACGATGACGACGATGAGGTTGACGGCGATGACAATGAGGGTGATGATGATGGTGATGATTATGGTGATCAGGTGATGGTAAGATGATAAGGTGATGATAACGAGGTTGCTAAGGGTGATGGTTAAGGGTGATAATGACTATGGTGATTAGGTGATGAGGTATTGAGGATGATGTAGATGGTGACTGGGATAATAGGGATGATGTGGATGGTGACTGAGATGATGATGGTGAGATGATGATGATGATAATGGTGAGATGATGATGGTGAGATAAGATGATGATGGTGAGATGAGATGATGATGGTGTCTACTCCGTCCAGGGGGCGGTCCGGCGAGGGGGAGGACTGGTAGCTCGTGGCTGATGGGTCGAGAGGAAGAAGCAGGAGGAGAGGTCGAGGTGTTAGCCAGGAACGGTGCAGTGGTGGTGCTGGGAGGATCCTGGCGGGCATTTGGTGGTCGTGATGGGGGACTGGCCGGGGAGTCAGGTTCAGCAGGTTGCAGCGGCTCGGGATCAGGCCCGGCGGGGCAGTCGTGAGGTGAGGGGCTGCGGTGCAACTTTGGTCCGGTCGTGGCAAGGACGGGAAGTCGGGGTGATATCGACGAGAGGTGGTCGTGCTGGTGGTATGGTGGTGTTGGCCTGGGTGGCTCGGCGGGGAATTTGATGGTGAGGGGAGTCATCGAGGAAGAAGGTAGGGACGGGTTGTGCTCCGGCGTCGTGTCGAGGAGGAGATGAAGGCGGGATGGAGGCGGTCGAGTGGTTGCTTGATGGGGGAGAACGGTGAAGTATGCGAGGGTGTTGAGCAGTGGGTTGGTCAAACTCCGGCATCGGGTTGTCGACGTAGTCTGGCGAATGAAAGGGGTGAAGTGACTTTCAGGCGAGGATGGCGGGGCTGTGCCGCTCCGGTCGGCTCCGGTCGACGAGGTCGCATGCTCGGGTGCAGGCAAAGGTCAAAGTCGGGGAGATGGCGAGACTGGAGGGTGCAGCGGGTTATCGTGTGGCGGAGTCTCCGGTCAGTCTCGACGGTTGAGGGCAGCGGGTTTCCGGCGAGAGGGTCGGCGGGAAGAAGGAGGATGAACAGGAAAGATGGGGGTGTATGTCGGCTGGGAGGTTTGGTTTTTAGGTTGAAAAGAAAGAAAAAGGTAAAAGAAGGGATGTTTATATATATGTATAATGGGTTGACCTAGAATTAGGCTTGGTCAAATCCTTCTTGGGATTGGGCCTTCTCATGTAGGATTTCAAGGGACATGATTCAAATGGGTTCAAAATGAATTGCTAGGATTGTATTGGTTCAAGGTTTTGAGGGCCATGGTTCAAGGAGGTTGATGTTGCATTGCACCCTCCCGAAAATTATGGAAAAAAAATACATAAAAGAGAAATGGGTTTATTCACGTGTCGTGTCCAACGGGGTGGACACCTTAATGCACTTTTGCATAAAAAGTGCCCAACAATTAGAAAATTACACTAAGATGAAAATTGGATTAAATTAATTAAAATTAATGCGGAAGATGTTCTTGAATTAATTAGAAGAACATGGAGATAAAATTAGGTGGGACACAAGTGTCATGGACATAGAGGACTCAGGATAGAATATTATCATAAATTGGGTTGCACGAAACGGGTCAAGGTTGTGTCTCCAATTTCGATTGGAACGCACAAGGATACAAATTTGGAATTATTTAGAATTAAGAAATAACGTCCGCGATAATTATTGTGCGACTAAAATATAGCATAAGAGAGCATAATTATAAGTCATGCAAAGGTCAGAATAGATGGCTGGCACGTCTAGGGCAAGGGTGTGAAATTTGTAGGAGGGCAATGGCTAGTGTAGCGCTCCAATTATCGAAGCAACGGTAAGGTACGCTACGTGATATAAATAATATAAAATTAAATAAAATGTCGTGTCCTATTTCTAATTGGGTTCAACTAGCCCTAGTTTCACTATCTAAGCCAAGTAGGCCTAATTTTGGGTGAAGGGGTTTATACAATGAGTAGTGCATGCACCAGCCGTCGCCTGAGAAGTGCTCTCACCAGTCCACTGAGGGACATCATCATCTTGCAGTGGCATACTATCATCCTGATACCAAACTAAGGTATACTTTCTAGGGGGGCGTGCTTGTCATTGTGCAACAAGACTTTGAGGATAATCTCCTGGAATAAGTAAGGGAGGGTTCAGAGGAGTCGGTCCTTGTTGCATAGCAGCCAAAAATTTGTCAACCGCTGTGCGCAACGGGTTGTCCACTGGATGATTTTGGTATGCGGTATTTAAATTTGGAAGCTGAAATATTAATTATAATTCAATAAAGGACATAAATAAGTACTACGGGGATAGACATTTTTATATAAAAATAACGTACCATCCCTTCTACATAATCATAATAGCCACGACGACTATAATCATCTATCTCTCGATGTTGGAATCGAAACTCTTAAAATTGGTAGGCTCTGTTACTGATAAGAGGAGCTCCCCACCAAGATCTATATGCATCATCACCGTAGGCTGCACCATTACAAATTATGAGCATATGATTTCTTATAATTTTTACAGTAAATTTTGTTAAACTTTTGGAATAACTTACCATCATCAATAGATGACATCATTTGAGACAAATATCCTACCTGATGTGTCTCAAATCTAGAATTTTACCCAGGAATCAATCTGCGTGCTCTGGTAGTTGCATTCCCTTTTCCACGATTGAAACATGATATCTTATCAGGAATGTGTTGTATCATCCAAAACGGTCGCATAACACGATCAGCTGGATGATATATGATGTTATCGTAGAATATTATGAAAAATCTATATAGACTCAATCCAAAGGCCGTTGTTTGTAACTCAAGAGGATTCTGCCCAAGCCCGTACGATAAAAAATTTACCTATTTCATGTCAACAAAATTATAAGATAATAAACATATTGACTGTATGAAATACAAAAAAAATATAAGAGACTATAAAAATTTTACCTTGTTAAACCTTAGTGAATCGAATTGGCCTCGATATACTGTGATATCCTTGTGAGCACATCAAGTTGGATCAGCTGCAGCCATATCCAGCGTAAAGCTGATGGGAAGACACCATCTTCGATATCAATACGAAAAACTGGCCTACCGATATTGAAGTGCTCGTATGACCAAACCTAGAAAAAATATATCATGTAAGTGTACATATTTCTTTAGTAAATAAAATTATATAAAAAAATTATACCTGTAATAATGTCATACACCCATTCAAAGTTTTCTGTCTTTTATCCACTGAAGTAAAATGCACAAAATTTGACATAGAGTTGTACAGATATGCCAACACAGAAGCTCCTCATACATGACGAGTAGGTTCTGTCAGATTTTCCAGAAAAGGTAAAAAAATGTAAATTTGTCCTAAATCCGGAGTTTGGAAACAAAATTTCGTTGATTAGACCTAGTAAGTAGGCCCTGGTGCAAGCAGTAACGTAAACATATAATAAAAAAAGGATATCAGTTAAAATAAATAAAAATATATATTGTATAAATAATAATATTAAATGTTATACTTACTCGTTCCGTATCCACTAAGATTTCTTCCTCACCAATACGATCTAGGTGCATAAAGTTGTGGCGGAGCCACGAAAGCGTCACGAAACTTTTACCATATATGGTATGCGGCTCCACGCCTAAATACTTCCTAATCACAGTTTTGGCGCAAAATGATTCATCATTTTCAAATATTATAGGTTCACCGATAATAGGTAATCCTAAGATATTTTCCACATCTACTAGCAAAATGGTCATTTCTCCGAATGGTAATGAAAGGTAGTTCTTCCGGGCCACCACCGCTCAACTAAACTGAAGATCAAGTATCGGTCGTGACGTAAAAAATGTATCTGACCAATATGATCAAAACAAAATACGTTCACCATACCATGTTGTTCTTCAGTCAACATCTAGTACCCAACGTCGTCCTCATAACGCCATGCGATATGCTCTCGTGCCCGAAATCTATCAGGATAATCGTATTGCTATATATGACATATATAAACGATGTTATTATTAGATATGTAAAAAAAAATATATTATATTTACTAAGATAATTTAATTTTAATATACATGTCCAGAAAATACTAGACTAGAAATGTGTGATTCACGTAGCTGGATAATCATATATGTCGTAGGCTCTCCTGGAATACGTCTATCATTTTGGATACCCATATGCAATATTTAACACTTAGTGTTAAAATATGTAATCAAATATTTAGTGTTAGCATGGCTACTATCACGAATATTACAATCATAATAGTTAAAATAGTAACTAGAATTACATGATTATAATTATAATTAAATTTTTTACAAACCTTTCTTGGTGTTCTCCTTCTCTTCTCTGCTTACTTTCTCCTTCTCTTCTCTTCTCTGCTTATTTTTCTTCTCTGCTTCTTCTTCACTTCCTGTATCATTTCTTCCTCCCTCCCTCTCCTTATAATATACACCAACACCCACCAACCTTATTAAACCAACTACCAACATTTAAACCCATATTTAAACCACCATTGACTAAACCGAATACACAACCCAAGAGCCAATACATTTAAACTAACACAACCAACCACAACTAACCACCATTGAATGAACCGGACCAACATGAACCGTATAGTCCATATTTTTGCCAACTCAGTTGGCGAAAATCTGTGTATTCCCGCCCAAAATTCGGATTTTTGCCAACCCAGTTGGCGAAAATCAAGTTCTCCAAAATTTTGCCATCTGGGTTTGCAATATATATCGAAATTTCAAATTTTTTAAAATTTTTATTGTTATTTTTAATTAATATAAAATTATTTCGGTACAGTAATTTTTTGAATAATTTACCTACAAAACATGAAAATATTATCCCTTAAGAATATGTGGATTTTTTTTTCTCCGTACAACATTTTTTCTTCTTCTCTTTTTCTTATCTTTTTTTATTTTAAGATTTTTTTTGTGTCAGTTTTTTGTTTCTTTTTCTTCTTCAGCTTTTTCAATTTTTTTCTAGTTATTTTTCGTTTTTTCAATTTGTTTTCGTTGTTTTTTCTTCTTTTTTGGTTTTTTGCGTTGTTTTTTATCCCTTTTTTTTATTTTTATTTTTTTTCCTCGAAAATCTTCCATCTTCCATAATATAATGAGGCTTCAAAACGACTCAAAAGTGAGCCGTCTAAGCCGTATGTATATCATCATCAATTATCTATTTTTTGAAAATTAATATTACGTAAAAATTTTTGAAAAAAGGTTAAATTTGTTATAAATATTTGAACTCAGTTAACCAAAGAGAATGTCTTACACCTTAACCACTTGAGTTAGAATAAATGTTTGTTTATAATTAGATAATCTTAAGTAGCTAACCGTTTTCAAGACTCTTTATGAAAAGTAAAAATATATCCATAATTAATTATAATTAAAATATAATTAAATATATAAAAAATTCTAATTAATATATAAAATATATACAATAAATCTTAATTTAGATATATTTAAATATTTAAATAATTTTATATTAATTTTAGAAGAAAGAAAATTATTTTACCTGTAATGCACATAAATTTACTAGTATTTATATAGTTACCAAATATGAGAATATAATTTTCAAAAAAATTTAATTACTTAAAAATTGATTTCCAAAAATACAGAGCTTTTTTATTATACAGTATATCACGTATCAAACGCTCCCTAATATTCTACAAAATGAGATACTAGATTTTGAATCTAATAATTTAGAAATTGGGATAAGCTTTACTATTGATGTTCTAACAAGTGCTCAGTATTAGTCACAATCTTAAATCAACTTGTACTGGATGCAGGACTATTTTATTTGCGGTAAGTAAAGTTAGTTGTAACGTTTATATCAATCCCAATGTTTATTTTTGAGTAAATAATAAAATTTGGTAAAATAAATTGGGTTATTTAGAATTTGGGTTCCATAAACATTCAAAAATTAGCATTTGGATTTAGATCATGAATATGTTCAACTTAGAATTTAGGTCCTGCAGTTGATCCATGTTGACCATCCAAAATCTATTAATAAATAAATTGACTAATTTTTGAATATTTCAGGAACAGCCAAATTAACTGAAATAAATTCTACAACATTTATTTAGTCAAAATAACTGCACTCTTTCTAGTTATTGCATCATTTGTTGCAAGAAATTACATTTTGCACACATCATCTGATGCAAGGAATTTCAATTTATAGGCAACCAAAATTGGGAGTATACGTTATTTAATATGCTGATAAAAATATCCATATAAAATACAGGCACATGATAACACAACGATAAATATACATTTTAAATTTACACACACATGATAACACATGGATAAATATATATTTTATTTTTACATTATTTAATATGCTGATAAAAGTATCCATGTAAAATATATATTTATCGATATGTTATAATGTACCCTCAGGACACATGTTAACATAACCCTTTAAACAAATACCAACTAAATTTTTTTTTAATGTTTTTTAAAATTGAGTTATTAGTGCCCTGGTCAACTTAACCTATAAAAGACTAAGGGGGCGTTTGGTACGCAGTAATTTTTTTTTTTTCGAAAAAATTTAGGTTGAAAATCTAATACCAAGTTTGTTTAGGCCATAAAAAAATTATTTTCAAAAATTACGAATATCCGGGTAAATAATTTACCCACGAAACATGGAAATCCTATCCATTAAGAATATGTGGGTATATTTTTTTTACCCAGACAAAAAATAAAATTTGTTGAAGTTTTTTTCTTTTTTTGATCCATTTTTTTGCTTTTGATCATTTTTTTCGTTTTTGGTCTTGTTTTCGCTTTTGGTTTTTGGTTTTTTTTTTCATTTTTTTATCTTTTTTGCCGTTTTAGTCGTTTTTGATCATTTTAATCTTTTTTGATCATTTTTAGTGGCTTTTTAGTCGTTTTTGATCATTTTTAGGCATTTTTTGTCGTTTTCGATTTTTTTTATCGTTTTAGATGGTTTTATCGTCTTTTGGCCATTTTTAGTCGTCTTTAGTCGTCTTTTATCTTTTTAGCATTTTTTGTCGTTTTTAGGCGTTTTTGGTAATTTTTTGATCGTTATAGTCGTTTTTTATTGTTTTTTAATCTTTTTTTAGTCATTTTTGGTCGTTTTTGGTCGTTTTTTATCATTTTTTTATCATTTTTAGTCATTTTTTTCGTTTTTGATTAATTTTAGTCATTTTTATAGTTTTAGTTATTTTTGTCAATTTTTAGTCGTTTTTAATCATTTTTTATTTTTTTAGTCGGTTTTGGTCGGTTTTGATCATTTTTTTATCATTTTTTGATCGATTTTAGTCATATTTAGTCATCATTTTTTGGTCGCTTTTGATTTTTTTTTAGTCTTTTTGTCATTTTTTTTAATCATTTTGTCGTTTTTTGCTTTTGTTCGTTTTTTGTTTTTTTTTGTTTTTGATCGTTTTTCACTTTTTTTCATTTTCATTTTTTGTCGTTTTTGGTCAATTTTTTCTTTTCTTCGTTTTTAGCCTTTTTTTTGTCTTTTTTGCTTATTTTTTTCGTTTTTGATCATTTTTTTTTCCGTTTTTTGTCATTTTTTTTTCGTTTTTGGTTCTTTTTTCGTTTTATTAATTTTTGATCCGTTTTAGTTGTTTTTTCGTTTTTTGTCGTTTGATTTTTTTAATTCTTTTTTACTTTTGTTTTTTTTGTTTTTTTTGTTTTTTTGTTTTTTTGCTTTTTTGGTTTTTTTTCCTTTTTTTTTTACTTTTAAATTTTTTTCTCGGGAATATTTTTATAGTCACCAAACATGGGAATATAGTTTTTCATAAAATTTAATTACTTGAAATTTGATTCCCGGAAATATAGAATTTTTGGTTATATTGTATTTCGCGTACCAAATGGCCCCTAAACTAAATGGCAGTGGCAGATTACTGCAAATAAAATACACGCAACTAACTTGCACTAAAATATTGTGTAAGAAAGGTCAGAATTGTAGTTATATGGAGATAAAGGTAAAAGAAATTGATACAAGTTATTACGTTGGCTCAATGTTTCTATTGGAATCTTAAGGTTAAACTCTTTCATCATTTTATTATCTAGAAGAATAAACCAAAGTTTGTAGTATCGTCCGATACCGATCCGATAAGGTCGATACAGATACAATTTGGTGTGGTGCCCCATTTTTCCTATTCGGGGAGCGCGGCCAAGAAATATAAATCGGTATCGTTCGATCGGGATAGATTGAATCAAGATCTTATCCTCGTTATGGATTTGCTTCTTCGGAATCGATTCTCATATTCAGTGGACCGTGCCCCAAGGATGGACTTAGTGGAAGAGTCAAGAGGGACCTCTCCGCTGCAAGTTTTCTTGCCTAGCTTTCGCTGTCGCCTTGTTACTTTCGTGCTTTTGAGTTGGTTTTTGGATTTGCATTTTTCTTGAACGGTTTCGATGGATTTCATTGCTTTCGTTCGTTGAACTGAATTTCATTTCGAACTTGGAAATAGTAGAAGAGATATTGATCATCTGTTCATAGCAATGCAGGTGATCGTGCAGTAGACGTCGTGCAAGCGGAGTCTTGAAGCACCTCTTTCCTTTCCTCTCTCCAACCAACTAGTGAGTGGCTAAAACTCGATTCAGTTGAGCCTTCTTCCAAGTCTTCACATCTAAAATCTTGCCTTCTTGCTTGTTCCGATCAAACGATACCATAATAACTAAAAGATGTCAAGATAAAAATGAATGGACTTGGATTATTTTGTGCTTGTCAATCAAACTTAGAAATGGTTACCTGGTTGCATGCTAGTTCACTTAAAAATGTTCTTTCATAGTGTTTTAATTCAATTTAGAATGTATACTTCTTCTATAATTGTGCTATGTATAGAACACACCTTCCTATGCAATAAACTGGTCAGGAAGACTATGCAAAATGAATCATGTCATCCTACTTGTCTCGTGCTCGTGTTGCCTTAAACTGCATCAATTGATAACTTAGTAAGACGTCATTTGATCACGGACAACTCGTTGAAACAGGTTTTCCGTACCAAGGAGATCCCGCGAGGAGCTAAAGCGACTTCCCGATCCAGTCCACCTACCGGCACGCCCTGATCGTGCCTTAAGAAGAAGCATTTTGAAGATCCAGAGCTCGTGCACATAACTTATGCAACTCCGTGGAAAGGCGATAGCTTCACACGAAGGTGTTTATAGTTTTTTGAAGTTTTAGTAAAGGGATGTAATGTACATGACGGCTATCTCATTTTGAGTCCACTTTTGTAAGCCTGTGCGGCAACTATCTGACTCGTTCAAAAGTTTGTAAAAGATGTTCATTATCAATAAAGAGAACTTTTCCAAGTTTTAATATTTTGTTTCAATTATCTGCGTACTCTGAATATGTGCTCGTTATATAAAATACCTTGGCCTTGTGCGATACGCAACCTAGGCAGGTACGACGTCATGTCCAGGGGATAACTATCGATTCTACAAAATTGGGGCGTGACATATTGGTATCAGAGCACAGCTTCAAGTTCCTTTGACCCTAGTTTCGGAAAAGTTTCTTTAACGATCTAATACCTATGCGAACTCTTGAACTCATTTGGCCAAAAATGAGATACGTTCCATACAGTGAGTCCATAATACATTATGAGCCTGATATAAGTTACATTCTTTTGGAGGAATAACTCAAGCGCAAGCATCAACGCTAGCACAGGGTGAGGTACAAGCCTAAGAAAGTAGTTTCGGTACCTCAGAAAGTTCTAGAAGCCAGCGAGCCATGCCCCATGTCGACCCGATCGAGCAAATGATGAGGATGCTAGAAGCAAGCTAACAGAGGGATTAGGCTCGCTATGAGCTAGCCGAAAAGTGAGCAGAAGAGCGACATAGCTAGTTTGAAGGCAATCTAGAAGCCCGATTTGGAGTCCAACAGAAGCAGGTAGATGCCCTGCAACAAATCGTTCAAACCTTGGCTTCCAACCATTCCGCAATGACAGTAGCGGTACCGGTGGAGCAACCCGCACCTGAAGTCAAAATGCCTCAAAATCCAAAAAAGAAGAAAGTTACTACCTTCGACTTTGCCGACTTCAAAGAGGTCTGCAACACGCCTTTTAAAGGGACTAAGGATCTGATCGTGGCTCTAGATTGGCTGCCAGAGCTTGAAGATCACTTCAATTTACTAGAGGTACCTGAGGAAAAGCGTGTTGCATATGCCCAATTGCAGATCCTTTTGAAAGCGCACAATTGGTGGGACGTGCATCGAAGATCTCTCTCAGTAGGCGATGAAGTGGAGACGATCACGTGGGCTACCTTCCATGGTGCGTTCGAAGAGGAGTTCATACCCCCCCCCCCCCCCGTTCGTCGACAAAATGAGAACGAGTTCGTGCAGCTCCGCCAAGGCAATATGACAGTAAAGCAGTACTCCGCCGAATTCAATCGGCTCGCCAAATTTGCAGCTCATATTTACCTTATGCGGCGAGTCGTGCGAGACGATTCGAAGGCGGCCTGCGACCTGCCATCCATGCGCACTTGGTCGTTCCCCAATACCAGACTATACGGGGAGTTCTCAACCATGTCCTTTCTCTTGAACTGCAGTTTCCTTCAGTTGTTGCCGGTACTGTGCGTACTTCTAATCACAAGCGCTATAGCAACGTGGGAGGAAACACCGCTCCAAAGTATCCAAATAACGGCGGTCAGCAAAAAGGAAATTCAGACCAAACATGTAACTTTTGTAGGAAGCCAAGGCACATGTTCAACAACTAGCGTAAGAGGCTTGGGTCTTTCCTCCGTTGTGGTGATCCAACTCATAAGCTTAGTAACTGTCCGCTCCTCTCCAAGCATCACCCTCAATATCCAAATTCTGTATCAGCACCTCAAGCCAACCGAGTCGCGCCGCAGCAAGAGCGTCGTCAAGCTCAAGGCCGGGTGTACACTATGACACGGGAAGAGGCCCTAGCATCGGACACCATTGTGTCAGGTATATTACTTTTCAATAATATACCTGCTCGTGTGCTCTTTGATTCTGGTACAACACATAGCTTTATATCCACAAATTTTGCCGTAAAAAATATGATAGAAATGACACCATTATATCTAGACCTTAATTTTAGCACCCCATCGGGCATGAAGATACCTGTCCATTCAGTATGTCAGGGTGGTTACATTTGTATTGGGGGAAGGAAACTCTCGGTCGATGTGTTAGTCCTAGATGTTCGGGATTACGACATCATTTTGGGGATGGATTGGCTCGGTACTTGCTCGACAACTATCCAATGTGCAGAGAAATGGGCCATCTTTCGTCTACCTGGAGAGGCGAATTCTGCTACATGAGTAGTCCAAAACAGAAGCGTCAAAGACCTGGATGGTAATTTCTGCGATGTCAGTTCGGCGGATGCTACACTCTAGATGCAAGGGATACTTAGCGTCAGTTCAGGACACACAACTGCATTACGCAAACGTTGAGTCTTCTTCTGTTGTGGCAAAGTTTTCTGATGTATTTTCGAGCGAACTACCTGGCATGTCACCCGATCGAGAAATTGAGTTCACCATCGATACATTTCCAAATACCCAACCGATTTCCAAAGTCCCGTACAGAATGGCCCCTGTTGAACTAAAGGAGTTAAAGTGCCAACTGCAAGAATTGCTTGACCATGGATATATTCGTCCGAGCGTGTCTCTTTGGGACGCGCCGGTGCTCTTTGTAAGGAAGAAGGACGAAATGTTGTGACTCTGCATAGACTATCGAGAGCTAAATAAGGTCACTATTCGAAACAAGTATCCCCTGTCCAGGATCGACGACCTCTTTGATTAGTTGTAAGGGGCATCGGTATTTTCAAAAATAGATCTTCTCTCTGGCTACCACCAATTAAAGATCAAGCCAGAGGACATGCCGAAGTCAGCATTTTGAACCCCCTATAGCCATTATGAGTTTTCTTTCATACCGTTCGGACTGATGAATGTCCCTGCCACATTCATGGATTTGATGAACTGTGTGTTCCGACCCTTTCTCGATAAGTTGTGGTAGTATTCATAGACGATATCTTGGTGTACTCGAAGAATAAGGATGAACACGTAGGACACCTACGGATGGTACTTCAAACTCTTCGAGACAATAAGTTATTCGCGAAGCTAAGCAAGTACGAGTTCTGGTTGGACAGCTTATCTTTCCTCGGTCACATTATTTTTGCAGAGGGCATCTCAGTCGACCCGAAGAAAATGGAAGCCATCATGCAATGGAAGAGACCTGAGTCAGCTAGCGACATTCCGAGCTTCCTTGGTCAAGCAGGCTACTACAGAAGATTCATAAATGATTTTGCAAAGATCGTCTCGCCTCTGATTCATCTCACTCGAAAAGGAGTAACGTTCGCGTAGACGGACGACTGTGAAGCTTCATTTATGGAGTTAAAGCAATGACTCATCTCAGCACCGATTCTTACCCTTCCGGACGGACCCGATGTTTTAAAGATCTATAGCAAAGTTTCAGAAAAGGGTTTGGGATGTGTCCATATGCAGGAGGACAAAGTGATAGCCTTTGCGTCGAGGCAGTTAAAGCCTCACGAAAGGAACAATCCAACGCACGACCTAGAACTCGCAGCGGTGGTGTTCGCGTTAAAGTTATGGCGGTATTACCTTTATGGCATGCCGTATAAAATCTTCACGGACCACAAAAGCCTCAAATACCTCTATACTCAAAAGGATTTAAATCTACGCCAATGGCGTTGGCTTAAACTCCTTAGCGACTTTGACTTGATAATCAAATATACATCGAGCAAGGGCAATATTGTAGCTGATGCACTGAGTTGAGTGTTCGTTGGGAGCTTGGCTATCGATGACACGCTGCGAAGGAATCTCGAATGATTGGGCATTATACTCCGAATCAGATACAAAAGGGGGGCGCAGGTGGCTCAGTTGCGCCTCGAACCAGACTTGTTAGAGAAAGTTAAGTCTGTTCAGAAGGACGATCTGTTCCTAGAGAAGATGCATAATCTTATCTCAGAAGAAAAGGCGACCGACTTTGCAGTGAGCACAGATGGAATGATACGGGTGAAGGAAAGATTGTGTGTTCCTAACGATGCAAACCTCAGAAAGGAGATACTCACTGAAGCCCACTATGCGAGTTACACTTGACATCCAGGAAGCATGAAGATGTATCGAGATCTCCGTACGATATTTTGGTCGCACGACATTAAAAGAGATATGGCGATGTTTGTGTCATAATGCATGGCTTGTCAGAGAGTAAAGGCCGTACACCAGAAGCTGGGCGAAAAAATGCAGAGCCTTACTATACCGGAGTAGAAATTGAAACACATAATGATGGATTTCATTGTTGGTTTACCAAAGATGCACCGGGAAAATGATGCCGTCTGGGTCATTGTCGACCGACTCACCAAGTCAGCTCACTTTCTGCCTATCAAAGTTACTTGGAGTGCCGACCATTTGGCACAGATCTTGTCACGCCCCAGTCCCAAAATATGTAGGACTAGGAATACGTAAGCATGCCAGCCGTATGTATATGACAACTCCAATATATGGATACCATAATACACACGTACGCTGTAATATAAAATTAACTCACATGTGGTATATATATATAGTGTCACAAGTCACAGAAATACTAATCTCATCCACACAACAAGTCATAGAAAAGAAATAACTAAACTAGAATAATGAGTCTGAATAATCTAAAATAATAGTCGGGTGGAGACAAATCCATTACCAATGACTATAATATAAAGAAAATGGAATAAGTATATCTACTGAACGATAAGACTCGAAGAGAAGACCTCCTCGAAAGATAACGAAGTAGCAAGTCCTGATCCGTGCTCCTACGAATAGTCATGGTCGTCTATACCTAGCAAGGGACCAGGTCCTCAGAGGGACATAACAAGATACATAGAAGCATGCCAATTTAATATAGTAAACATGCATAATAGATAGAAAATATGTAAGTACGTTGTACAAGACAATCTATATGAATACATAATGAGAACAACTTTTTGACGTATGGGCAGGGTAGGCTACTCTATCTAATCTCACAACTCACACACACGTCTAAAACATTATCAGCCGTCATACCGTGGGGGTAGCGACCATCGTGACACCATCGACCGACATACCGCGAGGGTAGCGACCATCGGATACGACTACCATAGTGCATGCTAGTTACTACGGTTTACCAGAGTGGTTATAGCCCATACGCCTACTGATTGCCCTCTCATGATACTAAGTGTCAAGTGTGTGTCAACATACATTTATATATATAGTAATGACTGAAAGAAACTACACATGCAATGAATATACAGAAATATAATAAGCATGCAAAGTACTGTAAATAATTTGGCAAGGTATACTTGTCTGGCAAGAGAGATACAAAGTGTAATGTCCAGGAGTCAGGCACAAAGGATCAGAAACTATGGCCTCAGAATGAACGTCTCCGGATGCTGGAATAAATGTCACCAATATTCCCAGAATAAGCGAGATAGCTAAAAAATACCACCATTTCGTCCAATTTGGACACAGGGGCAAAACGGTAATTTTAGGTCAAAGCGGGTCCACATGTTGGCCACTTTACACCGAAAAGCGTGCCAGGGATAAAGGTCTCTAAATGGGACAAAATTATAGGTCAAACAAATTCTAAATGTCAATACGAACTCAACGGTACTTCCAATTTTGGATTCCGGTGAGCCAAACACAAATTTGCCCAAAAAATCAATCGTAGGGCCCGCAAATAGGCAGCTCGATCAACTGTCTCAGAATTGTGTAAAACTTGGGTCACAGGACCAGCGGGATTCCACGAGTCCAATGGCGCAAGTTTCTTCACATTCTGACGAGCGTACAATAAATGGTGCAGTATTTTGCAAAAGTCACGATACGGGGCCTTTTCACGGATACGGGGTGATTCCGACCCGCACACATGTCCAAATCAGTTTTCGTGAAAGCCCACACGTCTGAACATACTATATGCACCTTTTGGTGCAATCGGTATGCGACGGGGCGGTCCCGTTTGGCGGGGCGCGCTCCGTATCGCAAATTTTGGAAGTTGAAAAAACATGTTTTTATGGGTTTTTATCCTAATTTAATTCTGCATACAGCATCAAATAAAATATTGTAATTGACAGGAATTAATCTCGGTTAGGTGGACTTCATATAGCAAAAGGAATTTCTAAGTTTGTATCTCTGTGGTGGGAGATACGAGTCTTTAAACATGGGTGTTTGCAACAGTTTTTTGAAATTAAATGACATGGTTTTTTCTCGATTTGGCGTCGATTTTTACCTAGGGTTTAGCGCTAACGATGGAAACTAATCTACGGGATCTAGAGAGGGATAGGTGGTGAACATACCGGTGAATACATGGTCGAGTTTGGTCGAGCGATGGCGCGGGAATCTACGCACGAAGGAAGGTTCGCTGCTGCAATTTCCTGCTGTCGTGGTGTGCGGTTGACGGCGAGCGTGCGGCCGGCCGGTGGGTCCAGGTGGTGGAGCAGGTAGTGCTCCGGCGGCGGCGGGTCGGCGATGTCAGGGTAGCTTGGGTTAGGGTTAGGATTTTAATCATCGTATGTATGTATATATATATATATATATATATATATATATATATATAAGGAGAGGTTGATGAGAAGAACGCGGGGGTGGGTAGGGAAATACGCTACGCTGTTGTTGTTGTTTGTTTAAACGGGTGTGGGTAGGGAAATACGCTGCGATGCTGCTGTTGTTTGTTTAAACGAGTGTGGGTAGGGTTAGGTAACGGGTTTAGTTAGGGTTTGGGTTTTGGTTATTACTTTCTAAATCTTTTTTTCTTTTTCCTTTTTCCTTTTTCCTTTTTCCTTTTTCCTTTTTCCTTTTTCTTTTATTCTATTTTCTAATTGTTTTCTATTATCATTTCTTTCTTTCTTTTCTAATTCTCTTATTCTTTTCTTTTCTATTTCTATTTCTTTTATTAAACTTTATATATATATATATATATATATATATATATATATATATATATATATATAATTCTAGAATTTATATTAGTGCATACAATAAATCTATCAACTGTCCACAAGGTCTTCTACATGAAATAAATTAAGAAAAAATTACGGTTGCTCCATAAATCATCTATTGCACAATTACCTAAAAATAAAAATCAATAAATTCTATTTCTTCTAACTACCTAATAAATACTATAAATTAATTAAGTAATTACTTAAATAATTAATACGGTTTTTAAAAATTAGGGATTTTACATTCTACCCAACTTATATAAATTTTGTCCTCGAATTTGACACTAACCCATATTCATAATAATCACTATGACTATTACACTATATTTCTATCTAGCAGTGCTTCCTAAAAGTCATGGTCAGTCACCTTAACACTTCTCATTTATTGTCCATACCCTATTCTATTTTTTCTCTAACTCGTCTATACTACCCAACTTACAAGAATTCTACTAGTAGTCAAGTCTCTTGAGGCTATTGTCTAGGTTGTAGGACGAATTTATTTATTTGGGCAAGAATCTTGGGATACCTGTTTGGAATCTTACAACCATGATTTTTCTTTGTAACCGTCAAGTATCGTAGTCTAATACTTCCATGCCACCTGACCAATACGTCTGCAAATACTTCGACTACTCTACTATAACGGTCTAGCTGCAGCTGTTGCTACTTCGCCAGCGAATTGTCATAGTTGTCAGTTCGTAACAAGTACCTTCAACTCTTTCCTAAGCTTAGTCTAAGTTTTTGGACAACAGTTAAAGTCTTGACTAACTTATAAAACTATTAGAAGTATAAACAAATTCAACAATCTAACATATTTCTATTGGGCTAAATGATGCTACTTAAGGGTTAAATTAATAAAAGAATTTAGATATTGCTATAGTGCATATACATAAGGGTTATCATTATGTACTCATCCTTTAGTGATTAATCGTTTACTAAACCATTTATGTTTTTAACTAACAAAATAAGGGTGAGGTTGAAGTAATTCAAATAATTCATAATGGCACGAAAGGATACGACTATGATAGGAAAAGTTAAGCACGAGATAAGGAATGGATATAGAAGAGAAGATGAGCCACCCAAGGGCGAGATGGTTATAGGAAAAGAATACTACTACTGCTACGCGTGTCATCCATTAGCTTCGTGGATATGCCATCTAGTTAGGATATCAACATATCCTCATAACTGCTAAACTACCTTATATATAATTCTACGGCTATTACGCACCTAAGATCTCGTGTCACAATGGGATCATGAGTATGAAATGACAAATATAACTAAAGGTCGTACCTGTATCTATGACTTCCTGTGCTTGTGCACCCTTATTTGTCATCATGAGTGCTTGGCCTATGGGGTATATCTAGTACTATCTGTGTATCAAACTTATACTAAGCACGAACATTCATCTTTCCGAAATAGGGGAAAACGGAAAACAACAATAAAGAGTTCAAGAAGGAGGTGATATAATATGAGTACGGGATTCAAAGGGATTAGAGAATTCAAAAGGGAGTTGCCAAGGCAGTTGTGGATTGAAATCTTATTTTGGGTAAATTCCTATTCGCATATTCATATTAGAATAGTCATATACCTGACATGATATGCTCTGACCAGTCTAGAGGGCAAGTATATTCGTCTAACAAGTTGAGTCAACTATATCTCAATCCACATAAAGTAGTGATACAAAGATCGAACCAAGCGCACTAAGGTTGATCAGACCATAATGCACCGATTCTGATTTAGACAATATATTAGTGTGGGCCCCCAATAATACATATGTCATGAACAAGCTCAATAAAGGAACAAGCTTGCAAAACTAGGCTATAATTGTAGCATAAGTCGAGGTAGAAAAAATATGAGTACGCTTGATTATGATGGAGGAAGGTACAAAATAATTTAAGTTCACCAAGAAGACCGGTGTTGTGCCTCTACAGTTGCCATACTAATTTTTTGTCTAAGTCTAAAGTCAACCAAATGGGGGTATGGGCCTATAAGTTCTACAGTCTAGATAATCACTAAAGTTCTATAGTCTAGATAAACACTATCTTTTTATGCAAGTCTATAGTTGGTGTCATTCAATTATACTTTATTAATTGGTTAGAAGGACTATGTGTTACTAGGTTATGAGGCATACTATCCAACTTACAATAATTTAACTAATAGTGTTATTGAATACTAGAGTGTATATACCTGGTATATGACACCTTCCTAACCCCTATCAAGTACGAAGGAAAGATAAGATTGACGTTGAGAAGGGATCAAGCAAGATGCAATGCAAACAATCAAATGAGAATGCGAAATAAAATCAAGGACGGTGATTAAATAAGTGGATAAGATCCTATAATCTAATCATATACGCAGGCTTGCTCGGTACAGTAACGTAACCGAGACAATATGCTCTCGACCTGCATGGGCCACCATAAAAACATGTCACGTCCCAGTCCCAAAATACGTAGGACTAGGAACACGTAAGCATACCAGCCGTATGTATATGGCAACTCCAATATATAGATACCATAATACACACTTATGCAGTAATATGAAATTAACTCACTTGTGGTATATATATAGTGTCACAAGTCACAAAAATAGTAATCTCATCAACACAACAACTCATAGAAAAGAAATAACTAAACTAGAATAATGAGTCTAAATAATCTAAAATAATAGTCGGGTGGAGACAAATCCACTACCAATGATATAAAGGAAATGGAATAAGTACATCTACTAAACAATGAGACTCGAAGAGAAGACCTCCTCAAAAGATAATGAAGTAGCAAGTCCTGATCCGTGCTCCTGCGAATAGTCATGGTCGTCTATACCTGACAAGGGACCAGGTCCTCAGAGGGACATAACAAGATACATAGAAGCATGCCAATTTAATACAGTAAACATGCATAATAGGTAAAAAATATGTAAGTACGCTGTACAAGACAATATATATGAATGCATAATGAGGACAACTTTTCGACGTATGGGCAGGGTAGGCTACTCTATCTAATCTCACAACTCACATACACGTCTAGAACATCATCAACCGTCATACCACGGGGGTAGCGACTATCGTGACACCATCGACTGACATACCGCAGGGGTAGCGACCATCGGACACGACTACCATAGTGCGTGCTAGTTACTACGGTTTACTAGAGTGGTTATAGCCCATACGCCTACTGATTGTCCTCTCATTATACTAAGTGTCAAGTGTGTGTCAACATACATTTATATATATAGTAATAACTGAAAGAAACTACACATGCAATGAATATACAGAAATATAATAAGCATGCAAAGTAATGTAAATAATTTGGTAAGGTATACTTGTCTGGCAAGAGTGCTGCAAAGTGTAATGTCCAGGAGTCAGGCACACAAGATTAGAAACTACAGCCTCAGAATGAATGTCTCCGGATGCAAAAATAAACATCACCAACGTTCCCAGAATAAGCGAGATAGCTAGAAAACACCACCCTTTGGTCCAATTTGGACACAGGGGCAAAACGGTAATTTCGGGTCAAAACGAGTCCACATGTGGCCACTTTACACCGCGTGCCAGGGATAAAGGTCTCTAAATGGGACAAAATTATAGGTCAAACAAATTCTAAATGTCAATACGAACTCAACGGTACGTCCAATTTTGAATTTCGGTAAGCCGAATAAAAATTGCCCAAAAAGTCAACCGTAGGCCCCGCAAATAGGTGGCTCGGTCAACTGTCTCAGAATTATGTGAAACTTGGGTCACAGGACCAGCGTGATATTGCGAGTCCAATGGCGCAAGTTTTGTCCCATTCTGACGAGCATACAATAAATGGTGTGGTATTTTGCAAAAGTTGCAATACGGGGTCTTTTTACGGATACGGGGTGATTCCGACGCGTACAGACGTCCAAATCAGTTTTCACAAAAGCTCACACGTCTGGACATACCATACGCATCTTTCGGTACAATTGGTACGCGACGGAGCTGTCACGCCCCAGTTCCAAAATACGTAGGACTATGAATACGTAAGCATGATAGTCGTATGTATAAGGCAACTCCAATATATGGATGCCATAATACACACGTACACTATAATATGAATAAAAACTTACATGTGGTATAAATATTGTAAGAAGTCACAGGTTATAACTATTCTCATCCACAGAATCAAATAGAAATAAATAACCAATCTACTATATAACTGAATCTCAATATAAAGTATCAGAGAATGACAGTCGGGTGGAAACAAATCCACTGCCAAACTAGAATATACGAGAGGCAAAATAGGTACATCTAATGAACCATGAGACTCGAAGAGAAGACCTCCTTGAAAGAGATAAGTAGTAAGTCCTGATCCGTGCTCCTGTGAATAGTCATGAATATATACACCTGGAAAGGGACCAGGTCCTCAGAGGGACGTAACAAGATACATAGAAGCATGCCAATTTGAATACAGTAAACATGCATAATATTTGAAAATATATAAGTACGTTGTACAAGACAATCTATATGAATACAAATGAGGACAACTTTTCGACGTATGAGCAATGGTAGGCTACTCGATCTAAGCCTCACAACTCACACACCCGTCTAGAACATCAGAAATCGACATACCGCGGGGGTAGCGACCAGCGTGTGACTCCAGAAATCAATATACCGCGGGGGGTAGCGACCAACGCGACACACTCCCGTAGTATGAGCTAGATACTACGGTTTACCAGAGTGGTTAAAGCCCATACGCCTACTGATTATCCTCTCATGATACTAAGTGTCATGTGTGTGTCAACATATCTAATATATAATAGTGACTGAAAGAAACTACACATGAAATAAATATACAGAAATGCAATGAATATACAGAAATATAATAAGTATGCAAAGTAATATATACAATTTGGCAAGGTATCTTGTCTGGTAAGAAAGCTGCAAGGTGTAACGTCTAGGAGTCAAGCACACATGATCAGAAGCTACGACCTCAGAGTGAACGTCTCCGGATGCTGAAATAAACATCACCAATATTCCCAGAATAAGCGAGATAGCTAGAAAACACTACCCTTTCATCCAATTTGGACACAGGGGCAAAACGGTAATTTTGGGTCAAAGCGGGCTCCACATGTAGGCCACTTTGTACCGAAAAGCGTGCCAAGGGTAAAGGTCTCTAAATAGGATAAATTATAGGTCAAACAAACTCTAAATTTGAGTACAAACTCAACGGTATGTCCAATTTTGGATTCCGGTCAGCCGAACACAAATTTGCCTAAAAAGTCAACCGTAGGGCCCATAAATAGGCGGTTTGGTCAACTATCTCAGAATTGCATGAAACTTCGGTCACAGGACCAACGTGATCCTACGAATCCAATGGCTCAAGTTTCGTCGAGTTCTGACAAGCGTACACTAAATGGTGCAGTATTTTACAAAAGTCGCGACAAGGGGCCTTTTCGCGGATACGGGCAGATTCCGATGCGCACACGCGTCTAAACCAGTTTTCGTGAAAGCCCACACGTCTGGGTATACCGTGCGCACCTTTCGGTGCACTTGGTGTGTAGCGCCCCGTTCTCCCGATGCGGAGAGCGCGGCTAAGAAACACAAGACGGTATCGTTCGATCGGGATAGATTGAATTAAGAACTCGTCCTCGTTATGGATTTGTTTCTTCGGAATCGATTCCCATATTCAGTGGACTGCGCCCCCGGGATCGGCTTAGCGGCAGAGTCAGGAGGGACCCCTCCGCTGCTATCTTTTATTGCCTCGGTTTTCGATGTCGCTTGTTGCTTTCGTGCTTTGAGTTGGTTTTGGGATTTGCTTGTTTTCCTTGAACGGTTTCGATGGTTTTCATTGTTTTCGTTCAGTGACTTGCACTTCTATTCCGAGAATGGAAAGAGAGGAAGAAGTATTAATCGAGCTGTTCGTGTGCAGGTGAACGAGCAGTAGGCGGCTTGCGAACGGAGTCGTGAAGCGCCTCTTTCCTTCTTCTTTCCAAAAATCTAAGTGAGTGGCTACCAACCCGATTAGCTAGTCCTGCTTCCAAGCTCACAGCTAATCAATCTGCACTCTCCTTTGCCCCGATCAAACGATACCAAATAATAATAAAAGAAACCAAGATAAAAGACAAATATACTTGGTTATTATGCTTGTCAATCAAACCTGTGAACTGTTGCCCTATCGTATGCTTGTTCGTGTAAATGTTCTATAAACGTGCTAAGTAGAACACATCTTGTATATGCATAATTGTTCAGGAAGGCTATGCAAATAAATCATGCAATACTGCTTGTCGTGTACTCGTGTTCTTGCACTCGTGTTGCCTCAAATGCATAACTGTTAACTTGTTCATCGTGTTCGATCATGGACAACTTGTGCACAAGGTATTGGTTCTACGGACGGTCGCTGGGGCACTGGCACCGATCCGATCCGGGCGGAACTCGTGTGTAGTCTTCGTGTTCGGGACCGGATAGCTTGCAGCGCAATCGTGTTCTCTCGTAGCATGCTATCCTTGTCCCCGGCTACGTCCATTATGGCACCACGCCAGTGATCATCGTGTATATTTAAACCTGTTGCATACTAACTTGTGTCTTCGTGGCAGGGAAGGCAAGGTAAGTATTGTGCAGGTAATTCAGACGGTCAGGTAAAATCCACCGAACGGTGGCACGTTCATTTCAGTAAATTCAATATGCTGCTTAACTGTAAATGAACTAAGGCAAGATAGAAACCCACAAAATATGCATGCTTCACTAAACAACGTGTTGATTGGTAAAGTCAGGCTAGCTCGCCTTCACCAGCATGTTTCGATATGCTGACCCTCGTTGAAACAGGTTCTCCGCACTAAGGCGAACCGAGCGAGGAGCCGAAGTCGTCTTCCCGATCCAGTCCAGCTGTTAGCGCGCCTTCACCGCGCCTTAAAGCCTTCTGAAGTCCGAAGCCTGCAACTCTTCATACACAAATGCAGCTTCGTGGCAAAGCGATCCTCCAGCCTGGAGGTCTTTATCGTTTCGAGTTATAAAAGGATGTAATGTACAGGACTGCTATCTCATTTTGAGTCAACCCTTTTGTAAGCCGTTCGGCATATTAGCTGACTCGTTCAAGAGTTTGTAATAGATGTTCATTATCAATAAAGAGAACTTTTCTATGTTTCAAATCTGTGTTTCAATTTATCTGCGTACTCTGAGTATGTGCTTGCTATGCAAATCATTAAAAGCCTTGTGCGGGCGCAACTCCAGGCCCGCACGGCGGTCACGACTCGGGGGACGCCTCGGGGCATGACAGAGTGGTATCAGAGCACAGATTCAAAGTTCCTTAGACTTCGTGCTGGAAAAGTTCCTTTAACGATCAAATTCCTGTGCGAACTCTTGAACTCGCTAGGCCAAAATGAGATACGTTCATGCAATAAGTCCATAATACATTATGATCCTAATGTAATTTACCTTCTTTTGAAGGAATGAATCCAGCGCAATCTGCAGCGCAAGTCCCGGACGAAACGCAAGGCCAAGGGAGTAGTTCGGGCACTTCGGAAAGTTCAAAGAGTCAGCGAGCCACGCCAAGCATCGATCCCGTTCAGCAAATATTGCAGATGTTGGGGGAAAACCAACAAAGGGACGAGGCTCGCCATGAACGGGCCGAGAAGCGAGCGGAAGAGAGTCAGCTCAAGTTTCAAGACAATATAGAAGCACGATTCTCAGTCCAACAGAAGCAGGTAGATACCCTGCATCAGATCGTTCAGACTTTGGCTGCCAACCATTCCGCCGCAACAGCAACGACTCCGGTGGAGCAGCCCGTGCTTGAAGTAGAGACACCGCAAATTCCAAGAGCGAGGGACGTGACTGCCTTCGACTTTGGCCACTTCAAGAAAGTCTGCAATACCCCATTCAACGGGACTGAGGACCCAGTCGTCGCTCTAGATTGGTTGGCCGAACTTGAAGATCACTTCGCTCTGCTAGAGGTCCCCGAAGAAAAGCGCGTCTCCTGCGCGCAATTACAGCTCCGCCTCAACGCACACGATTGGTAGGACGTGCATCGACGATCTCTCCAATTTGATCACGGAGAGGAGGCGATCTCGTGGACGACTTTTTGTGCCGCGTTCGAAGAGGAGTATGTACCCCCTCCAGTCCAACGCCAGATGGAGAACGAGTTCGTGCAGCTGCGGCAAGGCAGAATGACAGTTAAGGAGTACGCCGCCGAATTCAACCGACTCTCTAAATTCGCTAGGGCCTATTTACCTGATGCAGCGAGTCGAGCTAGAAGGTTTGAAGGTGGACTACGCCCTGTCATTCATTCGCACGTAGCCGTTCCCCAGTATCGTACGATGCGTGAAGTCATGAATCACGCTCTATCGCTTGAACCTCACTATCCTCACGTTCCTGCCGGCGCTGTGCATACCTACACTCACAAACGCCAAAGCAACGACAGAGGAAACAACGCTGCAAAGCGTCGGAACGACGGTAGTCAACAAATAAAGCATTGGAACATTACGTGTCGGTTCTGTAGAAAGACTGGACACGACAAGAAAGACTGCCGCATGAGACTTGGGTTATGCCTCGCTTGTGGACGATCAGGCCATGCTATTAATTCCTGCCCGAACCTTCCTGATCGCCGTCCTGAACGCAATAATCCCTAACGGTAAGTTCTACCCTAAGTTTCGGGACGAAACTTCCAATTAGTTGGGTAGGATGTAGCGCCCCGTTCTCCCGATGCGGAGAGCGCGGCTAAGAAACACAAGACGGTATCGTTCGATCGGGATAGATTGAATTAAGAACTCGTCCTCGTTATGGATTTGTTTCTTCGGAATCGATTCCCATATTCAGTGGACTGCGCCCCCGGGATCGGCTTAGCGGCAGAGTCAGGAGGGACCCCTCCGCTGCTATCTTTTATTGCCTCGGTTTTCGATGTCGCTTGTTGCTTTCGTGCTTTGAGTTGGTTTTGGGATTTGCTTGTTTTCCTTGAACGGTTTCGATGGTTTTCATTGTTTTCGTTCAGTGACTTGCACTTCTATTCCGAGAATGGAAAGAGAGGAAGAAGTATTAATCGAGCTGTTCGTGTGCAGGTGAACGAGCAGTAGGCGGCTTGCGAACGGAGTCGTGAAGCGCCTCTTTCCTTCTTCTTTCCAAAAATCTAAGTGAGTGGCTACCAACCCGATTAGCTAGTCCTGCTTCCAAGCTCACAGCTAATCAATCTGCACTCTCCTTTGCCCCGATCAAACGATACCAAATAATAATAAAAGAAACCAAGATAAAAGACAAATATACTTGGTTATTATGCTTGTCAATCAAACCTGTGAACTGTTGCCCTATCGTATGCTTGTTCGTGTAAATGTTCTATAAACGTGCTAAGTAGAACACATCTTGTATATGCATAATTGTTCAGGAAGGCTATGCAAATAAATCATGCAATACTGCTTGTCGTGTACTCGTGTTCTTGCACTCGTGTTGCCTCAAATGCATAACTGTTAACTTGTTCATCGTGTTCGATCATGGACAACTTGTGCACAAGGTATTGGTTCTGCGGACGGTCGCTGGGGCACTGGCACCGATCCGATCCGGGCGGAACTCGTGTGTAGTCTTCGTGTTCGGGACCGGATAGCTTGCAGCGCAATCGTGTTCTCTCGTAGCATGCTATCCTTGTCCCCGGCTACGTCCATTATGGCACCACGCCAGTGATCATCGTGTATATTTAAACCTGTTGCATACTAACTTGTGTCTTCGTGGCAGGGAAGGCAAGGTAAGTATTGTGCAGGTAATTCAGACGGTCAGGTAAAATCCACCGAACGGTGGCACGTTCATTTCAGTAAATTCAATATGCTGCTTAACTGTAAATGAACTAAGGCAAGATAGAAACCCACAAAATATGCATGCTTCACTAAACAACGTGTTGATTGGTAAAGTCAGGCTAGCTCGCCTTCACCAGCATGTTTCGATATGCTGACCCTCGTTGAAACAGGTTCTCCGCACTAAGGCGAACCGAGCGAGGAGCCGAAGTCGTCTTCCCGATCCAGTCTAGCTGTTAGCGCGCCTTCACCGCGCCTTAAAGCCTTCTGAAGTCCGAAGCCTGCAACTCTTCATACACAAATGCAGCTTCGTGGCAAAGCGATCCTCCAGCCTGGAGGTCTTTATCGTTTCGAGTTATAAAAGAATGTAATGTACAGGACTGCTATCTCATTTTGAGTCAACCCTTTTGTAAGCCGTTCGGCATATTAGCTGACTCGTTCAAGAGTTTGTAATAGATGTTCATTATCAATAAAGAGAACTTTTCTATGTTTCAAATCTGTGTTTCAATTTATCTGCGTACTCTGAGTATGTGCTTGCTATGCAAATCATTAAAAGCCTTGTGCGGGCGCAACTCCAGGCCCGCACGGCGGTCACGACTCGGGGGACGCCTCGGGGCGTGACATGGTGCACGACGGGGCAGGCTGCGCTGGGGAACTTCGGAGACTAGCGGCTGTCTGCGGCGGCTCTAGGGCTGGAAAGTCGGTGCTCAGATGGGGAGAAGGGATTTAGGTTTAGGGTTTGCTCAAAGAGGTCTCATATATATATATAAAGGGCACGGGGTGCATTCTGCGGGTTTGAGAAGTTGTCGCTGCTGTATTCGTTTGGAATGGGGTGTGGGCCGGGTTTGGGTAGATTAGGGTCGGGTTTGAGTTTAAGGTGGGTTTGGGGTTTGGATCCATTTACCTTTTCTTTCTTTTCTTTTTCTTTTTCTTTCTTTTTTTTATTCTATTTTCTATTTCTATTTTCTAATTCTTTTTTTTTCTTTTTTATTTTCTTTTTAATAAACCACACACACACACACACACACACACACACACACATATATATATATATATATAGAAAATTTTAGAAATTTTATTAGTGCATACAATAAATCTACTCAGCTGTCCAAAGGGTCTCCTACATTGAATAAATTAGGAAAAATTTATAATTGCTCCATAAATTCCTCTAAATGCACCAACACCTAAAATAAAAAATTAAATAAATTCTATTTCCTCTAATAGCTCATAATTACTATAAATCAATTAAATAATTAATTAAAAGGATTAATACAGTTTTTAGAATTAGGGGTTTTATAGGGGCGGTCCCGTTTGGCGGGGCGCGCTCCGTATCGCAAATTTTGGAAGTTGAAAAAACAAATTTTTATGGGTTTTTATCCTAATTTAATTCTGTATACAACATCAAATAAAATATTATAATTGACAGAAATTAATTTTGGTTAGGTAGTCTTCACATAGCAAAAGGAATTTCTAAGTTTGGATCTCTGTGGTGGGAGATACGAGTCTTTAAACAGGGGTGGTTGCAACAATTTTTCTGAAATTAAATGACGTGGTTTTTCCTCGACTTGGCATCGATTTTTACCTAGGGTTTAGCGCTGAACGATGGGAACTAATCTACGGGATTTAGAGAAGGATAGGTGGTGAACATACCGGTGAAGACGGGGTCGAGTTTGGTCGAGCGATGGCGCGGGAATCTACGCGCGAAGGAAGGTTAGCTGTTGCGATTTTCTGTTATCGTGGTGCGCGGTTGACGGCGAGCGTGCGGCCGGCCGGCGGGTCCAGGCGGCGGCACAGGTAGCGCTCCGGTGGCGGCGGGTCGGCGGTGTCGGGGTAGCTAGGGTTAGGGTTAGGGTTTTAATCATCGTATATATATATATATATATATATATATATATATATATATATATATATATATATATATATATATATAGGAAAAAAGAGATATGAGCCATAGGCTCATATTCCTACATGAGCCAATGCACATGTGAACCAATAGAAATTGAGTGTACTAGTGCACATGGGATATAGAAATCAATTTCTATTGGTCCACGTGTGCATGGCTCATGTAAGAATATGAGCCAATGGCTCATATCCCGTTTACCCATGTATATATATATATATATATATATATATATATATATATATATATATATATATATATATAAGGAGCGGTTGATGAGAAGAACGCGGGGGTGGGTAGGGAAATACGCTGCGCTGCTGCTGTTGCTGTTGTTTGTTTAAACGGGTGTGGGTAGGGTTAGGTAACGGGTTTAGTTAGGGTTTGGGTTTTGGTTATTAATTTCAAAATCTTTTTTTCTTTTTTCTTTTTCCTTTATTCTATTTTCTAATTGTTTTCTATTCTCATTTCTTTCTTTCTTTTCTAATTCTCTTATTCTTTTCTTTTCTATTTCTATTTCTTTTATTATACTTTATATATATATATATATATATATATATATATATATATATATATATATAGAATTTATATTAGTGCATACAATAAATCTATCAACTATCCACAAGGTCTCCTACATGAAATAAATTAAGAAAAAATTACGGTTGCTCCATAAATCCTCTATTGCACAATTACCTAAAAATAAAAATCAATAAATTCCATTTCTTCTAATTAGATAATAAATACTATAAATCAATTAAATAATTACTTAAATAATTAATATGGTTTTTAAAAATGAGGGGTTTTACCGATCTACCTCAACGAGATCGTTCGGCTTCATGGCGTGCCCGTATCTATTGTCTCTGATCGAGATGGACAATTCTTATCACACTTCTGGAAGAGCCTTCAGTCAGCAATGGTGACAAAGTTTAAGTTCATCTTTGCCTACCATCCTCAGACAGACAGCCAGACAGAGCGGATAAACCAGATCCTCGAAGATATTCTACGGCTCTGCGCCTTGGACTTGAAGACAAATTGGGATATGCGTCTACCATTAGCCGAGTTTGCATATAACAATAGTTATCAATCCAGCATTCAAATGGCGCCATATGAGGTATTGTATGGGAGAAAGTGCAAATCCTCGATCTATTGGGATAAAGTTGGTGAACGACAAGTTCTTGGCCCGGAACTCGTAGAACAAACCGTCCAAAAGATCCGCTTGATCCGCGAATGACTGAAGGTAGCACAGAGTCATCAGAAAAGTTACTCAGACACGCATCGTTGACCTCTTGAGTTCTTAGAAGGTAATTGAGTATTTCTCAAGGTCTCGCCCATGCGAGGAGTTACCAGATTTGGAGCAAAGGGGAAGCTAAGTCCAAGATTTGTTGGCCCGTTCGAGATACTTAAACGAGCCACCCCAGTCGCATATCAGATTGCCCTACCATCGTCACTATCTGAAGTGCACTATGTCTTCCATGTTTCACAGCTTAGGAAGTACATATACGACCCGAGTCATGTGGTGGATCTTGATCAACTGGAATTGAAAGTGGACTTGACGTATGTTGAACATCATGTGCGGATCTTGGATCACAAAGAGAAGCTGCTTCGAAGTCGTTCGGTTCCTCTCGTGCGCGTGCTTTGGAGAAATCATTCGGTCAAAGAATCGACCTATGAGCTTGAGTCTGAGATGAAGAAAAGATTTCCTTCATTGTTTCATAGTGGTAAGTTATATTCCTAAGTTTCGTGGACGAAACTTCCTATTAATTGGTTAGGATGTGGTGTCATGTTCCCCCTATTCGGGGAGCGCGGCTAAGAAATACAAATCGGTATTGTTTGATCGGGATAGATTGAATCAAGATCTTATCCATGTTATGGATTTGCTTCTTCGAAATTGATTCCCATATTCAGTGGACCGTGCCCCAAGGATGGACTTAGCGGCAGGGTCAAGAGGGACCTCTACGCTATATGTTTTCTTTCCTAGTTTTCGTAGTCGCCTTGTTGATTTTGAGTTGGTTTTCGGATTTGTATTTTTTTTGAACGATTTTGATGGATTTCATTGCTTTCGTTCATTGAATTATATTTTATTTTGAGCTTGGAAAGAGTAGAGAGGTATTGATCATCTGTTCGTGGCAATGCAGGTGATCGTGCAGTAGACGTCGTACGAACAGAGTCTTAAAGCACCTATTTCCTTTTCTCTCTCCAACCAACTGGTGAGTGGCTAAAATTCGATTCAGTTGACCCTTCTTCCAACTCTTCATATCTAAAATCATAACTTCTTGCTTGTTCTGATCAAACGATACCATAATAACTAAAAGATGTCAAGATAAAAATGAATAGACTTAGATTATTTTGTGCGTATCAATCAAACTTAGAAATGATTACCTGGTTGCATGCTAGTTCACTTAAAAATATTCTTTCATAGTGTTTCAATTCAAGTTAGAATATATACTTCTTCTATAATTGTGCTATATATAAAACATACCTTCCTATGCAATAAACTGGTCAGGGAGACTATGCAAAATGAATCATGCCATGCTACTTGTGTCGTGCTCGTGTTGCCTTAAACTGCATCAATTGATTACTTAGTATAGATGTCGTTTGATCACGGACAACTTTTGCACAAGGTTATAGTTCCTGCAGACGTCGCTGGGGCACTGACACCGATCCGATCCGGACAAAATTTCATGTTTAGTCTCATGTGCAAGGACGGGATGGCTTGCAGTGCATCATGTGCTCTCTTTGCATACCATCCTCGTCAATGACTAAAATTGGTCCACTATGGCATCATGCCAGTGATCCCCACGCATATTTAAATAGTGCAATCTAACTATGTTTTTGTGGCAGGGAAGGTCATGGTAAGTATTTGTGCAGGTGGTTCAGATAGGTAGGTAAAAGTCACCGAACGATAGCATGTTTATTTCAGTAAATTTCCATGGCTAATGCTTGCTTGTAAAATAAACTAACGTAAGATAGAAAGACCACAAATAACTTGTATGCTTCATATACTCAATGTGTTGATTGGTACAGTTGGGTTAGCTCGTCTTTACCAGTATATTTTGATGTACTGACCCTCGTTGAAACAGGTTCCTCGTTCCAAGGAGATCCTGCGAGGAGCTAAAGCGACTTCTCGATCCAGTCCACCTATCGGCACGCCCTGATCGTGCCTTAAGAAGAAGCATTTTGAAGCTCCAGGAGCTCGTACAAATAACTTATACAGCTCCGTGGAAAGGCGATAGCTATACCCGAAGGTGTTTATAGTTTTTTGAAGTTTTAGTAAAGGGATGTAATGTACAAGACGATTATCAGGTTTTGAGTCCACTTTTGTAAGCCCTGCGAGAACTATCTAAGTCGTTCAAGAGTTTGTAAAAGATGTTTATTATCAATAAAGAGAATGTCACTCCCCAGTCCCAAAATACGTAGGACTAGGACACGTAAGCATGCCAGCCGCATGTATATGGCAACTCCAATATATGGAAACCATAACACACGTACGCTGTAATATGAATAACAATTCACAAGTGGTAAAACTATCACAAGTCACAGGGTATAAACTAATCTCATCCACATAAATTATATAATAATGAATAACCAATATCTATGGCTAGATCTCAATATAAAGCAGCTAATGTTGGTAGTCAGATGGAAATAAATCCACTACCGAACTAAATTATAGAATAGACAAGATACATACAACATAAGAATATTAACTAACAATCATGGGCTCGACGAGAAGACCTCATCGCAAACACGTAGCAAGTCCGGATCTGCGCTCCTGGGAATACTCATGAACAATACACCTGGAAAGGGACTAGGTCCTCAGAGGGACATAACAAGATACATAAAAGCATGCCATAAAGTAAATACTGTAAAACTCCAGGGTGACCTAACCATCTAGTGAAATGCAACTTGAGGACAACTTGAGTGTATGGGAATGTGTAGGCTAGACATATGCTGACGTAATTCACCAATCGTGACAACTGGCTAGTATATGCCACATATGCCCCCAATAGTAGGACGCACTGCAATATAATAACGTCCTACCGCTCCGAAGAACGGGGAATCTGTATAGTATAACGTCCATACCACTCCGAAGAACTAGGAATATGAATAATATAACGTCCATACCGCTCCGAAGAACGGGGAATCTGCAAGTATATAACGTCCATACCGTTCTGTCGAATGAGGAATCTGAATAAAGGAAGTGGGTGTCCCATATGCCTACTAGTCGTCCTTCCCGCCCAATGATCTAAGCATGTTGTATCCCCAACACGCGTCAGCTACTACGCCACAGCGTCGTAACTCTGGCTCATAGTCTATCACTAGAACAGAAGCCCATCCTTACAACCAAACAAGGACAAGGATCGGCCATTGTATCATGACAGTCTATGCTCCGCCTACTAATAACTGCTAAGTCTTCTAACATGCATCACTATTAGCAGTTATACCCTATTCTTCGTACGCCTATACGTACAGGTGGCCAACCACATACGCAGGACCGTGCCCTACATGAGACTCATAATACGTGTAAGAAATGTGTTAAGGCCTGGGAGTCATACTGATAACTCCACGACTCTAGGTGGGTCTACTAGACACTAGGTCAGACACACGTCCTAATGTCAACGCATTCGTTGACTGCACCCGAGTCTCTCTCGGACGTGCACAATTAGATAATATAAACATGCAAATAAATATACAGAATTTAAACAGTACAACAAGGCAAGGTATACTTGCCTGGCGAGAAGGCTGCGTAGAACCAATAATCTGCTCCTGAAGTCGTGCAGATAAATCGAACAGGTCTTCAGGGTCAGCGTGCACAGGTACGGGAATCGGGGTGTCTGCTACGAGTTGTCGGGCAAGGGTGGCGGGTCTATGATGATGGTTGAATTTGCCAAGGGTGATGGTTAAGGGTGACAGTGTTTAATGATGATGATGACGACGAGGATGAGATGATGATGATGACAGTAATGAGATGATGACTAGGTTGATGGTGTGGCTGATGATGTGTAAGATGGTGGTGACGAGGGCGATGATGTGGAGGATGGTGATGACCAGGAGGACGATGTGGGTGATTAGGGTTAAGGTATTGGTGACGATGATGGTGATTGTAATGGTGGTGATGGTGATGATGTTGGAGATAATAATTACGATGGAGTGGTGAAGATGATACGATGATGATAATAACGTCGATGGCTATGATGATGGTTAGGGTGATGATGATAACGACGATGACGATGATGATGGTGAAGGTGATGACTATGTCGACGATATCGATAGTGATGGTGTAGGTGTACATAAGATGATGATGGTGATGGTGTTTACTTGATGGTGGTGGGGTTGACACTCCGGCCAGTAGGGAAGGGTGGTCCGGTCGGGGGGGGTCCGGTCCGGCTAGGGGGGGAGGTCCGGCAATAGGGAGGAGGAGGACAGGGAACAGGGAGAGGTGGCCGAGGTGCAGCTCGGGGAGACGTCGAGGAGGAGGAGAGGTAGGGAGCGAGGTGGTGAAGGGCTGGGTGTTAATGGTGGTGGTGGTGATAATGTAGGTGGTGGTGGTGGTGACTGCTGCCGGAGTCCGGCCAGTCAAAGGAGGAGAAGGGGACATGAAGGTGGAGGAGGAGGAAGATGGGGAGATGGTGGTGATAATGCGCTGTCTCCGGCGAGTGCAGGTCGGCGAGGGTGGTCCGGCGGTTTGCAGAGGGAGGTCGGGATCGACGAGGTCGGCGAGGTCGAAGGAAGGACAGGTCGAGACGTTAATGGTGGTGGTGGCGTTGTTGGTGGTCGACGACGGAGGCTCGGGTTGTCGAGGCAGCGGGGAGCTGAAGTTCAGGCTGCGGAGTGTCGTGGAGATCCGGCGAGTTCGCGTCGAGGGAGGAAGCCGGTTTCAGGTGGGCCGGAGATGAGATCTGTCGTGGTGGTGGGGATCTGCTATCCGGGAGAAGGAGTAGGGTGGTCAGGGAAGCTGACGGGGGAGTCCGGCGAGGTTTAGCGGGGTGCAGTGGGACTGGGGTCATGGCGGCTGGTGGTGTGTGCAGCCATGGCGGATGCGTTTGGCCGGAGGCGGTGGGAGGATCCGTTCGAAGGGTTCGCCTGGGATGGGGAAGGAGAGAGGAGGTAAACTCGGGAAGGGGCTGGCGGAGCTCCGGCGAATAGGGATGGCCGGGGTGTGCCGAACCGGGTTGGAGGAGGGGATGAACAGTGTCGGCTGAGAGTTTATATGTGATTTAGGTTTTGGTTTTGCAATTAATAAAAAGAAAGTTTGAATTTATAATCATGTGAACTAGGGTTTTGTTGACCTAGGAGTGGGGTTGGTCAACGCTCCTTGGGCTTGGGCCTTGGGCTTGTCATGGGGGTGTTGGGAGGGCTAGAATTTTTGCATTAATTAAATGCAAGGATGGGTTTAGTATACGGGCGATGTGCGCGCGTTGCACATCCCGAAAAATTATGAAAAAATCTACGTGAAGGAAAAAATGGGTTTCTTCTTGTATTGTTCAATGGTGGGGACACCTCGATACATTTTTGCATAAAAGCGCCCAACAATTGGGAAAATTGCACTAAGACGGAAATTCGATTTAATTAATTAAAATTACCGTGCATGGTGTTCTGGAATTAATTAGAAGTACATGGTAATAAAATTAGGCAGGACACAAGTGTCAGGGACGTAAAGGGTACAATATAGAATATTAATAAAATTTGGGTTGCACAAAATGGGTCAATATTGTGTCTCCAATTTCGATTGGAATGCACAGGGGTACAAAGTCATATTTTATTTAGAATAATTGTAAACGTTTACGACGAATATTGTGCGACTAAAATGTAGCACAAGAAATCATAATTGTAAGTTACACAAAGGTTAGAATGGTTGGCGGGCATGTCTAGGACAAGATTGTGAAATTTGTTGGAAGGCAATGGCTAGTGTAGTGCTCCAATTATCGAAACAACGGCAAGGCGCACTACGTGTCATAAACAATACAAAATTAAATAAACACTGTGTCCTATTTTTATTTGGATTCAAACTGGCCCTAGTTTCTCTATTTATGCCAAGTAACCTAATTTTGGGTGAGGGGGTTTACAATCTACCCAACTTAAAAATAATTTCGTCCTCGAAATTAAAATAAGGCATAATTGGTTTAACTCCTTCACATACATAAGGCAAGTTAATCGCGACATCTTTGTGATAATTAAAATTCTAATCAATCCTTCGTAATCACTTCAAAATTAAGATGGTCACTGTTCAAAGCAAATTTCAACCTATCGTACTTCCTCATCAACATCCAAATTTTAATTTCAATCCATATAACATCTTCGCATATCAAATTTTATATCGCGATCTCCAACTAACAAAATCTCTTTTAGAAACGATTTTAATCAAAATTTTCCTCCTATTTTTCAACTCATGAACTTTTGTACTCTTCAAATTTTAAATTCAATTTATATCCTCCATAGTTTAAATAGGTAATCCTGCAATCAAAATTTCATTCTTAATTCAAATCATCAAATCTTAGATTTCAATCCGACCATGTTCATATTTAGAGTTCTATTTATTTTCCTCGAGGTTTAAATCGTTGATTCAACCTTCCATATTAAAATTTAAATCATGTGCTAAAAATTGAAATTTATTGATCCTCATCCTCTTACTTTTTTGTCCAAAAATTCTAAAAATTAAAAATTACTTGAACCCTTCAATCAAATTTTGCTCGATCAAAATCTAAAGAAATTCCTCTCAAGCTGATAATGCAACTGCTACCCAACTTAGAATTTATCCATCTATCACCTAAGGCTCTTATATTTAAGAAATCTCATTCCTCAAATTGACTTAATTCTGTTACTCAATCCTCAAAAATTTTAACACCAAATATATTACATGTGATATGCCCTTGGTTACAAAATAATCATCAAACAATATAATTGGCCTATAGGGTATATCTAATACTATCTGTGTATCAACTTATGCTAGGCACGAGGTTTCACCTTTCCGAAATAAGGGAAGACGGAAAAAAATAATGATGAGTTCAAGGGGGATGTAATAGATTTAGAAGTATGGGGATCAAGGCATTTAAAGAATTCTATGGGAATTGTCAAGGCAGTTGTGGATTGAAATCCTATTTTGGTAATTCCTATTCACATGCTCGTATCAGTACAGTTTATATAACGGATACGATATGCTCAGACATAGCTAAAGGGCAAGTACGTTCGTCTACTAATTACTATATATCTCAATCCACGTAAAATAGTTATGCGAAAGGTGAACCAAGCGCACTATGGTTGATCAGACCATAGTACACTGATTCTGAAATGTATTAGTGTACCCGTCCAATAATACATATGTCGTGAACAAGCTTGATAAAAGAATGAGCTTGCAAAACTAGGCTGTAACAGCAGCATAAGTCAAGGTAGTACAAAAATATAAGCATGCTAGATTATGATGAGAGAAATTACAAAATAATTCAAGTTCACAAACAAAACAAAAATAAGACTCTACAGTCTCTCTAGTTGTCATACTACTCCTTATCTAAGCCGCTAGTCGACCAAATAGGGGTACGGGTCTCTAATTCCTACAGTCTGAATAAACACTATCTTCTTATGCAAGTCCAAAGTTGTGTCATCCTATTACACTTCATCAATGGGTCAATAGGGCTATGTGATACTATGTTGTGAGGCATACTACCCAACTTAAAATAATAAACTAATACTGTGACAGTCTTAAGGGGATCCTATAATTTAATAAAGTTCTTGTAAATAAAGTACAAATTCTTATTGGGCTATACGAGGAACGGATCTTAGTACTTATTTGGGTCTCCTATATTATCATGTAGGTAACGATCATCTTAAATCTAAATCATAGTGTTCATAGAATACAAGTGTCAATAGTAAGAATGGAAGAGTTAATGACCTTTAAGAGAAAAAGGGAAATGTAACTCGTATCGAGTTACGGATACGAATTACGCGATTCAAAACTAAGAAAAATCAGATCACAATCTAAAGGAATAACTCAAACTATCAAGCTCTAACTACCAAGAACATAATTCAAAGTTCAAATTACCAAACTATAACCCTAGCAAACTATATATCCTAACATAGAATAAGATCACTTGGCCTTCAATCATAAGAGTTATGCGGCACGAGTTGAAAGGTGAAGAAAAGAAGAACGTAATTAGTCGTCGCGCAAATATAGTGAGCGCTAAGTTTGCAGGGGAACAAGATATGCAATTACAATAGAGGGACTCAAGATAATATCATGGTTTCCTAAGGGGAAGGTGGTGAGCAAATCTCCGCATTTGAGGTATGACCAAGGGGAATGTCATACTCGTTGCTCTGGACTTCCTGAGGAACTGTCTGCTAATATCAAGACAAGGATCTATATCCTAACATTATCTCACTATGCAAATTAGATTCAGTTCCTACATTCGATCTCGGATTTCTATTGGTTCCTCAATACCAGGGTCAAACATTAGGGTCAAATCTCTAACTAGCTCTAGTAGTGCCTATACTACTCTTAAGTCATTCATAATTATGTCAAGGAATAATGGTAAGCCATTCTTTAGATAAGGATGCTAGGGTTTACTTAAATATTCTAAACTTAGTGACGTGTCAGGGTTCTAGTTACTCCTGATAGGAAGGTTACGCTACTTATTATCTAACAACAGGGACTTCTATATTCTAGGAGAAGGCTACACTCAAGGAACTAATAGGGAAGCACGTGAATCAAGCAGGATGCAGTTATTCAAATGGAATGGATTGGAAGGAAGATAAGTCATAGTCAATTGTGGATGAGATCCTATACTCTAATCCTAGGTGCAGGCTTGCTCGGTACAGTAACGTAACCGAGACAATATGCTCTTGACCTGCATGGGCCACCACTAAAAACATGTCACACCCCAGTCCCAAAATACGTAGGACTAGGGCGATGATATGGAGGATGGTGATGACCAGGAGGACGATGTGGGTGATTAGGGTTAAGGTATTGGTGACGATGATGGTGATTGTAATGGTGGTGATGGTGATGATGTTGGAGATGATAATTGCGATGGAGTGGTGAAGATGATACGACGATGATAATGACGTCGATGGCTACGATGATGGTTAGGGTGATGATATTAACGACGATGACGATGATGATGGTGAAGGTGATAACTACGTCGAAGATGTCGATAGTGATGGTGAAGGTGTACATAAGATGATGATGGTGATGGTGTTTACTTGATGGTGGTGGGGTTGACACTCCGGCCAGTAGGGAAGGGTGGTCCGGTCGGGGGGGGGGGGGTCTGGTCCGGCCAGGGGAGGAGGTCCGGCAAAGGGGAGGAGGAGGACAGGGAAGAGAGAGAGGTGGCCGAGGTGCAGCTCCGGGAGACGTCGAGGAGAAGAAGAGGCAGGGAGCGGGGTGGTGAAAGGCTGGGTATTAATGGTGGTGGTGGTGATAATGTAGGTGGTGGTGGTGGTGACTGCTGCCGGAGTCCGGCAAGTCGAAGGAGGAGGAGGGGACAGGAAGGTAGAGGAGGAGGAAGATGGGGAGATGGTGGTGATAATGCGCTATCTCTGGCGAGTGCAGGTCGGCGAGGGTGGTCCGGCGGTTTGCAGAGGGAGGTCGGGATCGACGAGGTCGGTGAGGGCGGAGGAAGGACAGGTCGAGACGTTAATGGTGGTGGTGGCGTTGTTGGTGGTCGACGACGGAGGCTCGGGGTGTCGAGGCAGCGGGGAGCTAAAGTTCAGGCGACGGAGCGTCGTGGAGATCCGACGAGTTCGTGTCGAGGGAGGAAGCCGGGGTCAGGTGGGCCGGAGATGAGATCCGTCGTGGTGGTGGGGATATGCTATCCGGGAGAAGGAGTAGGGTAGTCAGGGAAGCTGGCGGGGGAGTCCGGCGAGGTTTAGCGGGGTGCAGTGGGACTGGGGTCATGACGGCTGGTGGTATGTGCAACCATGGCGGATGCGTTTGGCCGGAGGCGGTGGAAGTATCCGGTCGAAGGGTTCGCTTGGGATGGGGAAGGAGAGAGGAGGTGAACTCGGGGAGGGGCCGGCGGAGCTCCGACAAATAGGGATGGCCGGGGTGTGCCGAACCGGGTTGGGGGAAGGGATGAACAGTGTCGGCTGAGAGTTATATGTGATTTAGGTTTTGGTTTTGCAATTAATAAAAAGAAAGTTTGAATTTATAATCATGTGAACTAGGATTTTGTTGACCTAGGAGTGGGCTTGGTCAATGCTCCTTGGGCTTGGGCCTTGGACTTGCCATGGGGGTGTTGGGAGGGCTAGAATTTTTGTATTAATTAAATGCAAGGATGGATTTAGTATACGGGCGATGTACGCGCGTTGCACATCCCGAAAAATTAGGGAAAAATCCACGTAAAGAGAAAATTGGGTTTCTTTTTGTATTGTCCAATGGTGGCGACACCTCGATATGTTTTTGCATAAAAGTGCCCAACAATTGGGAAAATTATGCAAAGACAGAAATTCGATTTAATTAATTAAAATTACCGCACATGGTGTTCTGGAATTAATTATAAGTACATAGGAATAAAATTAGGCGGGACACAAGTGTCAGGGACGTAGAGGGTACAGTGTAGAATATTAATAAAATTTGGGTTGCACAAAACGGGTCAAGATTGTGTCTCCAATTTCGATTGGAACGCACAGGGGTACAAAGTCATATTTTATTTAGAATAATTGTAAACGTCTGCGACGAATGTTGTGCGACTAAAATATAGCACAAGAAATCATAATTGTAAGTTACACAAAGGTTAGAATAGTATGCGGGCATGTCTAGGACAAGATTGTGAAATTCGTTGGAAGGCAATGGCTAGTGTAGTGCTCCAATTATCGAAGCAACGGCAAGGCGCTCTACGTGTCATAAACAATACAAAATTAAATAAATACTGTGTCCTATTTCTATTTGGATTCAAACTAGCCCTAGTTTCTCTATTTATTCCAAGTAACCTAATTTTGGGTGAGGGGGTTTACAGAGAACTTTTTCATGTTTCAATATTTTGTTTTAATTATTTGCGTACTCTGAATATGTGCTCGTTATATAAAATACCTTGGCCTTGTGGGATGCCCAACCTAGGCACGTACGGCGTCACGCCCTGGGGACGACTATCGATTCTACGGAATCGGGGCATAACATTTGGCATGTCCCGATCTGATACCAATCGATACCGGCACCGATACTGACCGATACCAACATCGGAGATCTCTTTTTCAATCAATACAACAAAGAAAATTGAACGAAAAAGACTAATTGCAAGGGTGTAATGACAGTAAGGTTGTAAGCATATAAAAGAAAAAAAACTTATCAATCGAATGTAAATCAATCGGCACGGTGAATACTATTTCATCTAATTCCAAAATTACTAAGAAACAACACATAAAATACTTAAAATTATGACTACATATATAAACTATATTTTTTCTAAAATTTTAATAATTATTTGATTTCAAATACCAAAAAAATCTGATACTTCGATCCGAAACATCGATATAGTCGTTACCATCGATTCCGATAATCATAGGAAGGGTCCGGTACTGATATTGCGAACCTTGGAATAAACTAGATAAATGGTTATCTGATGGAGGTGCTTTGCAAGTGAACCCAACAAATCTATGAAGCAAATAATCTTAATATCAATGTTTCTTACGATGCTGACAACATTATCAATGGCAAACCCATCGATGCCAAGTGCCACTGAGAAAAATAAAAAAGTGGAGGAATTTAGACCACACCCTTTTTCTTTAGATAAAAATGGTAGGAAGAACATGGGGAAAAAAATTAAGATTTCATACACTCATTGTTGCGGAACTATAATAAGAAAGGTTATCCCCCAAAAATAAGGTTATTATTGGGATTAAATTATATCATTACATTATATTTATGGTGATTAGCTATATATTGTAAACACCCTGATTTTTCTAAAATTTTAAAATATATTTTTCCCAATTTTTTGGTATTTTCTGGAATTAAAACTAAGGTATTTTGTGATTAAAGGATTTTTTAAATGAGGTTAATTAATATTAAAATATTATGGAAATAATATTTTATGGTGTAAAATGGAAAATCGGACATAGGATAACTTTCCGGGAATTTAGTGGACCCCAGAAGCATTTTTAAAGTCCTAGAAACCAGTGTACACTTAAACCGAATTAAACCCGTGCCAAATACCCAACATCCCCATGAGAGCCGAAGCCAAGCCCAATGAGCATTGACCCAGGCCAAATCCTAGGTCAGACCCAAGCCCAAATTTCTGCATGTATAAATACATATGGTTCCTAGTTTTCTCCACAAAGAAAATAAAAAGGAAAAATAAAACTAATAAAAACCCCTAAACCTAACCCTAACCCTAACCCTAGCTGTCAGCCGCCACCCTTCCCTGACCTCCCTCCGGCCTGACTCCGGCGGCCGATCGCTCCGGCCGAGCGCCGGCCAAGCCGCTCCGGCCCCCGCAGCTGTCCCTGACCACTGTGCAGCCCGCTCCGGCCACGGTGGAGTCCGGTCCAGCCCCATCCCGCGGTGTAGATTTCTGCCCCGACCGACCAACCCCGGTCCGGCCAGGCAGCGCCGCCTTACTCCGGTCTGCAGCAGAGCATCCCGCTCCGGCTAGATGCCTCGACCGGCTGTGCTGACCCCCGCCTGTGGCCGACCCCCGCCTGTGGCCGACCCCGCTGCGGCTTCGGTTGCAGTCCGCCCCGCCGGCCTGCGCAGCCTGCTCCGGCGGAGCACCCCGCTCCGGTCTGTTCCCGACCGATCGATTGTGCCTCCCCGCTCTGATTCAGTCCCCCGCCGACCTGTGCACCCGATGTCAACCACTCCGGCCGTGTTACTCCCCCATCCAACCTCCTCCGACTTTGGAGCTCCCCCGTTCGGCCAGCACCACCCTGCTCGGCCAATTTCTCCACCTCCTCCCTGTCCAGCGTTTCCCCGTCGGCCTGTGCTTCCCCGACTCCACGGGAAAGCCACCCCCGTCCGGTCCCGACTCCATGGGACAGCCACCCGAGCGCCGCCCGCTGCCCTAGCCCCAGACGCGGCCAACCCAGGACACAGCAGCGTCCCAGTGCCCCGGACACAGCAACTCGATACGGACACGAAACAGTACACGGACACGAGAATTCAGACTTCTCGGAGCCCAGTTCCGGTAACATTTTCTCTCACCTTGTAACTCCGTTTTCAATTTCGTCTGTTGCAACGCGTAGACTGTGTAACCCTCTCGGTGCCCGTGCAACCCGCTCGGTGCATCGCGTCCTGTGGTGATCGCCAACCGCGATCCAAAAACAGGAAAACTAACGCCCTGTTTCACCCCGGAACTGAATACGCCCCGCCAAACGGGACGACTTGGTCGCACGCGGTCTTTACCGAAACGTGCGTGACGTTGATACGGACGTGCGGGATTTTGCAGAAGTTAATTTGGATGTGCGTGCACACCGGAATCAACGCGTATCCGCCGACATCGCCCCGTATTCGTCCATTCTGGGACACGCTGTAACTTTGTGTACACACGTCGGATCGAGACGAGATTTATACCATCGGACTCGTAGCAATACGCTGGTCCTGTGACCCAAGTTTGGTTCGATTCTGAGAACGTTGACAAAATTGCGTATCGTGGGCCCCACAGGCTCCACTTGACGGACGATTTTCTGATCGGCTCATCGGAATCCAATTCTGGAAGTTCCGTTGGGTTCGTATCATCGTTCCTGACTTGTTGACACTAAGATTGGTAAATTTGGGGACCTTTGACCCTGATACGCTTTTCGGTGCAAAGTGGCCCACATGTGGACCCCGCTTTGGCCCGGAAATATCATTTTTGCCCCTGTGTCCAAATTGGACTTAAGGACAGGCGTTTCTAGCTATTTGATATCTTCTGAGACTGTTGGTGATGTTTATTATAACTTTTGGAGGAGTACCTACAGGATCCACTGATACAGGGAAGATTGTTGGTATTCAAACCCCAGGCAAGTGTACCTTGCCAAACTTTGCAGTATTGTTACATATTTTTCTTGCTTTATTTATATTGCTGTGCATGCTTAACCTAGGACCGTGTGACTTACTCAGCGTCCGATTATCAGTCGGGTGCCAACTCTGTACTCAGAGTTGTGTATTGTCATCTAGAGATGGACATTCGTGATACCCTTTACATTCTCTTACTTGTCTTATCAAGTACATCATGACCCAGGACACTTGACACTATTCATGACACAGAATCTTTCTGAGATATTCATGGTAATTCTGTGTAGGATACAGGATTGACATAGATATTATATTCTTAGATATTATATGACTTGTTGCATTAGCTATGATCGCGCTTGATATGGACATGAGACGTTATGGACATGAGATGCGTGGTTACATTGGGTGGGGAGAGACACACATGCTACAGGCTGTTCTATATATATCTACTACTATTGCGAGGTTGTAGACTCTCGGAGCAGAGCTAGACCCACTACCGGTTATTACCGCTACCGGCTCCCCAACACAGAGCTTGTAGTGGCTCAGCCTGAGTACTAGTGATGCTCTCACTTGCATTTCACGTAGATGGTTACATACTTACCCTGTTTACTTCATTTACTATTTGCACTACATTTATCTTGGCTTGTATTATCTTGTACCTTGCTATGTCCCATGAGGACCTGGATCCGGATTATGTCCCCAGGATTTGCAGACCAAATTTATCCCGAGATATACGGGACCGCAGCAGGAGCTGATCCAGGAGCTGTACCGACACCCGAGGACGAGGTGTTAGCTGAAGACTTTTCCTGAGCATCTATGTTTCATGGTCAGTATTTATTTTATTTCAGTCATTTATATTTTGGTCTGTTGAACCATTGTATCAGATTATTATCGGGTTGTTCCCCGAAGCACTTTGTTGAGACTGGTTGATGATTTACATTTCTTATTTATGTGGATCATATTTATCTTGTGTGGATGAGATTAGTTGTGCCATGTTGTCGTAGACTTTGTTTTACAGCTTAAGTACGCTCTGATGGATCCATTAAATTGGGTTTGTCCATCAGTGTGTGCTGCTGGCCATTGCCACGTGACTAGTCCCTCGGTATTTTGGGACTGGGGCGTGACATAGTTTTTGTGGTGGCCCATGCAGGTCTACGACTAAATTGTTCGGTTCCAACTTAGGGACCGAGCAAGCCTGCACCTAGGATTAGAGTCTAGGATCTCATCCACAACTGACTATGACTTATCCTCCTTCCAATCCATTCCGTTGAAAAATTACATCCTGCTTGATTCATGTGCCTTCTCATTAGTTCCTTGAGTGTAGCTTTCTCCTAGAATATGGAAGTCCCTGTTGATAGAATGATAGGTAGGGTAACCTTCCTATTAAGAGTACAACTAGGATACTGACACACCCCTAAGTAGAATGCTTAATGAACCCTAGCGTCCTTCACCTATAGAATAATTTACCATTATTTCTTGTTATAGTCATGAATGACCTAAGAGTAGTATAGGCACTGCTAAGAGCTAGTTAAAGATTTGACCCTAGTGTTTGACCTCAGTCTTGAGGAACCAATAGAAATCCGAGATCGAATGTTAGAACTGAACCTAATATACATAGTGAGATAGTGTTAGGATATAGGTTCATGTCGTAATTTTAGCAGAAAGCCCAGAGCAACGAGGATGACATTCCCCATAAGATCATACCTCAAACACAGAGACTAGCATACCATTTCCCTTAGGGAACCATGATATTATCTAGAGCCCCATATTTTAATTTCATATGTTGTTCATCTGCGACCTTAACGTTCGCTAATGCACAACGACTAAAATATGTTCTTCTTTTCTCCGTCTTTCAATTCGTGCCACCTGACACTTCTGATAGTAGGCCAAGAAATTTTATTCCTTGTTAAGGACCCATAGTTTGCTAGGATTATAGCTGTAGTCTTGAATTTGAAGATTTGTGCTTGGTAGTTAGAGTTCGATAAGTTTTAGTTAATCTTGTAGATTGTGACCCGATAATTATCCCTTAGTGTTAAATCACGTAATTTGTACCCCCACCTCGATGCCAGTCATATTCTCTCCCCCTTGAGACTAGTACCACATAGTCCACTTGACCCATCAAGGCGGTGTAACTGAATGGCAATAATCGCATGCTAGCGAAAGATGAAGTGTTTATCCAGACAATAGAATTTAGAGGTCCTTGCCCCTCTTTGGTTGACTAGCGACTTAAACAAGGAGGTTGTATGATAACTGTAGAGATTGTAGATTCTTTTATTAATGTTGCTTATTTTGTTTTTGTTTTGTGAACTTGAATAATTTATACCTCCTTTCATCATCATCTAGCGTACTTATATTTCATATACTACCTTGACTTATGCTGCTATTTTATAGCCTAGTTTTGCAAGCTTATTCTTTATCGAGCTTGTTCATGACATATGTATTATTGGGGAGGCCCACAATAATATATTTCAGAATCAGTGTATTACGGTCTGATCAACCATAGTGCGCTTGGTTCGCCCTTCGTATAACTACTTTACGTGGATTGAGATATATAGTGATTAGTAGACGAATGTACTTGCCCTCTAGTTATGTTTGAGCATATCGTATCGGTTACATAACTGTACTAATACGAGCATGCGAACTAAGGATTACCAAAATAGGATTTCAATCCACAACTGCCTTGACAATTCCCATTTGAATTCTTTAAATGCCTTGATCCCGATACTTCTATTCTATTACCTCTTCCTTGAACTCTTTATTATTGATCTTCGTCTTCCCTTAGTTCGGAAAGACGAAACCTCGTGCTTGGTATAAATTGATACACAGATAATACTAGATATACCCCATAGGTCGATCACATACTTGAGGATTATTCCTTCGTAATTAAGGATATATCATATATGGTATAATCGGCATTGAAGTTTCGAGGATTGAATGACATGAGTAAATAAATTAAGGAATATTTTCTTAAAGTATATAGCCTTATGTGATAGATGGGTAAATTCTAAGTTGGGTAGCAGTGCATTGTCAACTCGAGAGAAATTTCTTTTAGATTGTGACCGAGTAAGATTAAATTTGGAGAGGTTCAAGCCATTTTAATTTTGAGAAATTTAGAAGAAAGACTAAGATGATGAGGATCAATGAATTTTAAAATCTTGATATTGAGGACCCAATATTTATACCTTAAGTACGTGATTTAAATTTTTGAATAATGAAGGTAGAATCATCAATTTGAATTTGGAGGATAAATATAGAATTTCAGACTTGAATATTGGTGGACTACATGTAAAGTATTTTTCAATTTGATGATTTGAGTTAAAATAAAAATTTGATGGTTGGACTACCTATTTGAAATATTGAGGATGTGAATGAAATTTAAAAAGTTGAAGCATATAAAAATTTATAAGTAAAAATGGGAATAATATTGGACTCGGATTAATTCTAGAGGAAATTATGATAGTTGGAGATCGTGAGAAAAATTAATTGCGTATTTAAATCTTGAAGATGTTATATGAATTTAATTTAAATTTGGATATAGATAATTTGAAAATGCGAGAAGAGATAACCATAGGTTAAATTTTGATTGGAACAGTGGTCATCTTAACCTTGAAGTGATTGCAATGGATACGATTAGGATTTTAATTATCGCAAGGAGATTGCGATTGACTTGCCTTATGTACATGAAGGATTAACAGATTATGCCTTATTTTAATTTTGAGGACGACCTTGTCTTAAGTTGGCTGGATTGTGAAACCCCCTCACCTAAGAAGTAGACCTACTTGGCTTAGATAATGAGACTGAGGCTAGCTCGAATCCACTTAGAAATAGAACATGATATTTCTATTTAGTTTTACAACATGGTATCCCTTGGCGCACCTTACCCTTGCTTCGATAATTGGAGCACTTCACTAGTCACTGTCTTCCTACAAATTCCATCATTGTCCTAGACATGCCCATCTTCTATTTTCATCTTTATGCAACGTTTCAATGGGTGGGGCACTTTTATGCAAAAGAGCATTTAGGTGTCCATATCGTTGACAAGACACATGAAGAAACCGATTTTTCGCTCATGTGGATTTTCCCATGATTTTCAGAATGTGCAACGTGCAACATCGCCCACTCCGTTAAACCTAGCCTTGCATTTTAACCAATGCAAATCTTATACCATCATTGTCTTCTACCGTGGCTTAATTTTAATTTTGAGGACAAAATTTTTATAAGTTGGGTAGATTGTAAACACCCTGATTTTTCTAAAATTTTAAAATATATTTTTCCCAATTTTTCGGTATTTTCTGGAATTAAAACTTAGGTATTTTGTGATTAAAGGATTTTTTAAATGAGTTTAATTAATATTAAAATATTATGGAAATAATATTTTATGGTGTAAAATGGAAAACCGGACATAGGGTAATTTTTTCGGGAATTTAGTGGACCCCAGAAGCATTTTTAAAGCCCTAGAAACCAGTGTACACTTAAACCGAATTAAACCCGTGCCAAACACCCAACATCCCCATGAGAGCCGAAGCCAAGCCCAATGAGCATTGACCCAGCCCAAATCCTAGGTCAGATCCAAGCCCAAATTTTTGCATGTATAAATACATATGGTTCCTAGTTTTCTCCACAAAGAAAATAAAAAGGAAAAATAAAACTAATAAAAACCCCTAAACCTAACCCTAACCCTAGCTGTCAGCCGCCACCCTTCCCTGACCTCCCTCCGGCCTGACTCCGGTGGCCGATCGCTCCGGCCGAGCGCCGGCCAAGCCGCTCCGGTCCCCGCGGCTGCCCCTGACCACTGTGCAGCCCGCTCCGGCCACGGTGGAGTCCGGTCCAGCCGCATCCCGCGGTGTAGATTTCCGCCCCGACCGACCAACCCCGGTCCGGCCAGGCAGCGCCGCCTTACTCCGGTCTGCAGCTGAGCATCCCGCTCCGGCCAGATGCCCCGACCGGCTGTGCTGACCCCCGCCTGTGGCCGACCCCGCGGCAGCTTCGGTTGCAGTCCGCTCCGGCGGAGAACCCCGCTCCGGTCTGTTCTCGACCGACCGATTGTGCCTCCCTGCTCTGATTCAGTCCCCCGCCGCCCTGTGCACCCGATGCCGACCACTCCGGCCGCGTTACTCCCCCATCCAACCTCCTCCGACTTCGGAGCTCCCCCGTTCGGCCAGCACCACCCTGCTCGGCCAATTTCTCCACCTCCTCCCTATCCAGCGTTTCCCCGCCGGCCTGTGCTTCCCCGACTCCACGGGACAGCCACCCCCGTCTGGTCCCGACTCCACGGGACAACCACCCGAGCGTCGCCCGCTGCCCTAGCCCCGGACGCGGCCAACCCAGGACACAGCAGCGTCCCCGTGCCCCGGACACAGCAACTCGATACGGACACGAAACAGTACATGGACATGAGAATTCAGACTTCTCGGAGCCCAGTTCAGGTAACGTTTCCTCTCACCTCGTAACTCTGTTTTCGATTCCGTCTGTTGCAACGCGTAGACTGTGTAACCCTCTCGGTGCCCGTTCAACCCGCTCAGTGCATCGCGTCCTGTGGTGATCGCCAACCGCGATCCAAAAACAGGAAAACCAACGCCCTGTTTTACCCCGGAACTGAGTACGCCCCGCCAAACGGGATTACTTGGTCGCACGCGGTCTTTACCGAAACGTGCGTGACGTTGATACAGACGTGCGAGATTTCGCAGAAGTTGATTTGGATGTGCGTGCACACCGAAATCAACGCGTATCCGCCGACACCGCCCCGTATCCGTCCATTCTGGAATATGCTGTAACTTTGTGTACACCCGTCGGATCGAGACGAGATTTGTGAAATCGAACTCGTAGCAATACGCTGGTCTTGTGACCCAAGTTTGGTTCGATTCTGAGAACGTTGACAAAATCGCGTATCGTGGGCCCCACAAGCTCCACTTGACGGACGATTTTTTGATCGGCTCATCGGAATCCAATTCTGGAAGTTCCGTTGGGTTCGTATCATCGTTCCTGACTTGTTGACACTAAGATTGGTGAATTTGGAGACCTTTGACCCTGACACGCTTTTCGGTGCAAAGTGGCCCACATGTGGATCCCGCTTTGGTCCAAAAATGTCATTTTTGCCCCTGTGTCCAAATTGGACTTAAGGACAAGCGTTTATAGCTATTTGATATCTTCTGAGACTGTTGGTGATGTTTATTATAACTTTTGGAGGAGTACCTACAGGATCCACTGATACAGGGACGATTGTTGGTATTCAAACCCCAGGCAAGTGTACCTTGCCAAACTTTGCAGTATTGTTACATATTTTCCTTGCTTTATTTATATTGCTGTGCATGCTTAACCTAGGACCGTGTGACTTACTCAGCGTTCGATTATCAGTCGGGTGCCAACTCTGTACTCAGAGTTGTGTATTGTCATCTAGAGATGGACATTCGTGATACCCTTTACATTCTCTTACTTGTCTTATCAAGTACATCATGACCCAGGACACTTGACACTATTCATGAGACAGAATCTTCCTGAGATATTCATGGTAATTCTGTGTAGGATACAGGATTGACATAGATATTATATTCTTAGATATTATATGACTTGTTGTATTAGTTATGATCCCGCTTGACATGGACATGAGACGTTATGAACATGAGATACGTGGTTACATTGGGTGGGGAGAGACACACATGCTACAGGATGTTCTATATATATCTACTACTATTGCGAGGTTGTAGACTCTCGGAGCAGAGCTAGACCCACTACCGGTTATTACCGCTACCGGCTCCCCGACACAGAGCTTGTAGTGGCTCAGCCTGAGTACTACTGATGCTCTCACTTGCATTTCACGTAGATGGTTACATACTTACCATGTTTACTTCATTTACTATTTGTACTGCATTTATCTTGGCTTGTATTATCTTGTACCTTGCTATGTCCCATGAGGACCTGGATCCGGATTATGTCCCCAGGATTTGCAGACCAGATTTATCCCGAGATATACGGGACCGCAGCAGGAGCTGATCCAGGAGCTGTACCGACACCCGAGGACGAGGTGTTAGCTGAAGACTTTTCCTGAGCATCTATGTTTCATGGTCAGTATTTATTTTATTTCAGTCATTTATATTTTGGTCTGTTGAACCATTGTATCAGATTATTATCGGGTTGTTCCCCGAAGCACTTTGTTGAGACTGGTTGATGATTTATATTTCTTATTTATGTGGATCATATTTATCTTGTGTGGATGAGATTAGTTGTGCCATGTTGTCATAAACTTTGTTTTACAGCTTAAGTACGCTCTGATGGATCCATTAAATTGGGTTTGTCCATCAGTGTGTGCTGCTGGCCATTGCCACGTGACTAGTCCCTCGATATTTTGAGCGGCTTAAAGCCCGTTTGGTGGTTTTTGGAAATCATCAGGTTGAAGGGATCGATTACACTGATACTTTTGCTCCGGTTGCAAAAATGGTTACTGTTCATACCTTTCTAGCTGTATCTGCAGCAAAGAATTGGAAGCTACATCAGATGGATGTTCATAATACCTTCCTACATGAAGACCTTATCGAAGAAGTGTATATGAAACTATCACCTGGTTTCCAAACCAAACACCCTGGTCAGGTATGTTGGCTTCAAAAATCTCTTTATGGGCTTAAACATGCGCCTCATTATTGGTTTTTGAAGTTGGCATCTTCTTTGCGGGTACGGATTTTGCCAATTATACTATGACTATTCGCTTTTTACTCTTTATAAGGGCAATGTTCAGATAAATATTCTTGTGTTTGTCGACGATTTGATTCTCTCTGACAATAATTCTGCTGCTCTTACTGCCTTTAAGAATTATTTGAGTACATGATTTCACATGAAGGACCATGAAGCGTTGAAGTTTATTTTTAGTGTTGAGGTAGCTCGAAGTGCGGAAGATATTTTTCTGTGTCAACGAAAATATACACTTGACATTATCTCTGAGACATGATTGTTGGCGATAACACTCGCAAGCTTTCCCATGGAACAACATCATCAACTGGCACGCTCTACAAGTCCACTTTTGTCTGATGGGGAAGCATATCGACGGCTTAAGGGACGGCTGATTTATATTTCATTTATTCTACCGGATTTGGCTTATGTTGTTCATATCTTGTCGTAGTTTATACATGAGCCCCGGCGTGATCATTGGAATGCGGCTTTGAGGGTTATTAGATATCTGAAGGGTTTTCTCGGTCAAGGCATTATTCTTCTCTCTGACTGTAATTTGCAGCTCCGGGGGTGGTATGATTCTGATTGGATGAGTTGTCCCATCACACGACGCTCTTTGTCTGGTTGGTTAGTTTTTCTTGGTGATTCGTCCATCTCTTGGAAGACAAAAAAATAGGTGATGGTGTCACGTTCTTCGGCCGAAGCAGAATACCATGCGATGACAACGATAATGTGTGAGCTTAAGTGGCTCAAGGGGTTGCTTGACAGTTTGGGGGTGCAACATTCGTGTGCTATGGATTTGTTTTGTGATAGTCAATCTGCTTAACATCTTGCGCAGAACCCAGTTTTCCATAAGCGTACAAAACACATTGAGGTGAATTGTCAATTTTTGAGGGATGGTGTTGTTGCTGGAGTTATTCGCCCATCTTATGTGTCAACGGATGGGCAACTGGCAGATATTTTTACCAAAGCTTTAGGCAAACGGGAATTTGAGTTTCTTTTGCGCAAGTTGGGCATTTGTGACTTGCATGCTCCAACTTGAGGGGGGTATTGGGATTAAATTGTATCATTAAATTATATTTATGGTGATTAGCTATATATGGTGATTGGCTGGCTATATATGGTGATTGGGGTATTGGGATTAAATTATATTTATGGTGATTGGTCATGTGACTTATGCCCCAAGTTGATATGTGGATGTATATATATGTAATATCATGATGAATAAAATATCTAGAATATTATCTCCTATCACTTTTTTACAGTTATGGCATATACAATTTGAACATAAAAGGGGAAGAAAAATCAAATGTCAAATAGATTTCTAGAGGGTAATGTAGTATTTAGTCGCAAAGTAAATCAAATTCAATTCGAATATATCTTGTTGAATTGCTCTTTTCCTTAACATATGTTAGGTGTGGCTAAGCTTTTTTTTCGTGTGAATATATATATATATATATATATATATATATATATATGAGGAGGGAACAAGATCCGCCATTTTTGCATCCCCCAAGCATCCCTCTTACTCACACCGTTGGATGGTCTTTAATTCATCTAATCTTAACCGTTGATTTACAATCGGTTAAGATTAGATGACTTAAAGCACATCCAACGAGTGTGAATTGAGAATGCTTGGGAATACAAAAAGTTTCGGGATGCCTATCCTTCCTCATATATATATATATATATATATATATATATATATATATAGGGTAAATGGGATATGAGCCATAGGCTCATATTCCTATATGAGCCATGCATATATGGACGAATAGAAATGAATTCATACATCCCATGTGCACTAGTGCACTCTATTCCTATTGGTCCACATTTACATTGGCTTATGTAGAAATATAAGCCTATGGCTCATATCCCTTTTTTACATATATATATATATATATATATATATATATATATACATATAAATATATATATATATATATATATATATATATATATATATATATATATATATAATATGAGGAAGGTCGCATCTCCTCTATCCCCGGAATAGTAACTGTTGGATCTTGTTTAAGTCATCTAATCTTAACCATTGATTTGAACTGTTAAGATTAGATGACTTAAACAAAATCAAAAGGTTGTGATCATGGAAATGGAGGAAGATGCTTAAGTGAGGGGATGTGAATTCCTCTTGTACATAAAAATTAACTCTATGTCTTATTAGGCCTTTGTGCATATTTGCTAATCGAATAATGTCTAAATACAGTCCCTAATCCCCCAGACCATGCAGCAAATCTCCTTCAATCCAAAAGAAAGGTCTTGTGTTATCTACCAAGCTTTCTCGCTTTCCTGACAATGAGATATTTTTCTTGCTGCCCTGTCCTGGTTTTTCTGCACAATCCTGGTTTGCTATGTTCTCTGCTCCAAATCTTCGATTTGCTATGTTCTCTGCTCCAACATGTATATCATGGTTTTTTTGCACAATCCTTTCTACACATCCCCAACCATGCCAGGAAAAGAAGAGTACCAGTAGCAAAATAACAATACAAGAACTTCAAATCCACACATCTTCATATAGATGTGTCTTAACATCAAATATGTCAACAATCAACTCAAACAGATGGCAATACGACCAAGTAGAACTAGTAAAAAAAAGTTCGTCCTAGTGCCACTGGGCTCCCATTTACCCAGAATTTGAAAAAAGTCAAGATTAGGGCCGGCCCAAGGATAAGCAGGATAAGCCACACAAGACTTTAGACTTGGACAACCCCCTCTACTTAGGGCAACCCCCCAAGCTCAGCGTTATCCCATAAGAGGTAGAATCGCTGATGACCCTCTAGGATTGGCCCACAATTAGGATCAAAGGGCAACCAAAATTATCTCAAGATGGAACAACCCAAAATCTTAGGCCATTTCTAATGGGGCTTTCTATCTCCCTTATATCTATGGTTTATTTTTTTAAAAACTTTTTCCAATGGTGGTTTCTATTTCCATTTCTATCCTAGGTGGCATTGATGTATGACAAAAAATTTCTATGAGATTTCTATATGTAGAAACTCTCATAGAAATTCTCCATCTCTTATGACAATTATTATTGGACCTCATGCCATTAAATTGATCCTTTTATTTTTGTGACACCTAGGATAGAAATGGAGAACCATTGGAGAGTTTTTTGTTTATGCAATTTCTATGTGGAAACTCTACTAGCTAGGATAGAAATTTACTAAAAATACAATGCCAAGTAGGATAGAAACTCAATTTTAGAAATCCTCATGGGAGATGATCTTAGGTCGGCATGGTCAAGATGTATGCAACCTTACCTCCATTTATAATATGAAGACTCTTTCTATGTTACTTGAACATGCATCCTTCAGGAATATAACCAATAAACTTAAACCATATATATATATATATATATATATATATATATATATATATATATATATATATATATATATATATATAAAGAAGCAAATGACCTCTAGCCTAAGGGTTGGGAGCGATGCACCTGGACAGGGAGGTCACGGGATCGAGACCCCCCAACACCATTTAATTTCCCCTTGGGGGAATTAAATGGTGGAGCGGTGGACAGTTGTGGCACAGGCATCAGGAGCAGTGCGGTGTGGCGAGGTTGACGTCTTGGCTTCGTAGCCGGTCAGGTGCGCGGATGTGATGCGGGTGCAGGTATGGTGCTAGCGGAGCTGGTAAGGCACGGTGCGGTGCAGTTTCGGCTGGGTGAGGCCTTCGGGCCGGATAGAGCCTTCGGGCGTGGTGCCTTCGAGCGTGTAGCCTTTGGGCTGGGTTGGTGGTGCCTTCGGGCTAGTATTGTATATATAGGCCTTCGGGCTCGATTGGTTGTAAGCCTTCGGGCTGAGTTGTAACCTCTCGAAGGGGCCTGAATAAAATTTATCTTCTTCGAATATATATATATATATATATATATATATATATATATATATATGTATGTATTTTTTGAAGAAGGTAAATAATATTGATCAACGATAATTATAACTTAGATTTATCCCAAATTATAAAATGAGTCATCTAGGGTGATAATTACAACTTAGATATATCCCAAATTATAAAATGAGTCATCTAGGGTCTAAGAAATCTATGTCAGCATCTATGTTTTTTTGTACAACAAAAGTATTAAGGGAACGGCCCTAAAAAATACGCTGGTTGCGTTCCCTCCAGACATGTTATACCACCGCCCCAAACATTATTCTCAGACGGCTATAGCCTCTCTCCCCTTTCTCCTTCTGAGCTTTAATACCATTCAAGACTGCAGCCAGCTCTCTACAACGAACATCGGTTTAACCCAATTTATATCTTTGTGCACTCCATATCTCCCAACTGACATTACAGTCAAAAAAATTGTAATGACCAGTTCCGTTCAAATGGACAGCCGATTCAAACGACGCAAGTGCAATAACCCGACCCACTTTGCTCAGCGAGAGGACTCATTTGAGGCAAAGGATTCCAGACTTGGCCCTTCAGGAGTTCGGACTTAGACTTTCAAAGGCTCGCTCAGAGTATCGCTCGTCCGAGGCGAATTATCGCTAAGATGGGTGGCTATGATGAAGTTGTCTTTGCTTAGTCAGTACACTTAAAATATGGACGATACATGCTAGTCGCTAGGTGATTCACCCTTTGCATGCTAATAAAGAATACAACGCACCTAGCTAAGGAAATAATCTCATCTTGTATTGCTTGTGATAGAACATGGAAATAAATTTTGGCTTATAACTTGGGCCCTCGCATGCTAACTTAGCTTCGTGCAAGTGGACCCAGCTATGCCTCGAGTAGATCGTTATATACTCTCCGTAGTGCACTGCTCACTTGTTTACACTACTCGTCCCCTAGATTATATCGCTCGGTATATCCCCGTACGACTTTAATTCTCGTACTACACCTTAGACCCATGCTAACGTAAATGCTTATATTTCATATAAATGCATGTTTGTCTGCTTATATTGTAACTTGTACTTATTTGCCTCGTCTCAATGCTTGTCACATAAATTTATGCCACAATCAAGTAACATTATCTTGCCTTGCATTCATCCAATTCACCAGACTGTACAAGTATGAACCTGAAAGTATCTGGGACCGTTAGGTCGCCAAGACAATTCCCAAACCAGGGGATTGCATCATGTCAAGTAAAGAAAGAATCACAGCTCTTAGAGCAAGACTCATTCAGGTTTTCGGATCCTTGGTAGTCTCTTTCGAACGGGCGAGATGGTGTATGCGTCCTTATTGCTACATCCATCTCCATCCAAGAGACTACGCATCATCTAATGGCTAAGTGAATCAAGAATTAACATGTCATGTCATGAATCCTGAGAATCTGAAATCCAAGACTTGCATGTTCGCGGACAACTCGTGCATGAGGAATCATGGATTTCTCAGACGATCGTCGGGGTACCAGGATCGTGCCAGCCTGGGAGAAATCATATAGGGACTCCTCGAGTTTTGGCGAGATGGTGTCTGTGCCTCGAGTTTTTAGCGCTACACCATCACCGTCAAAAGAGTCTGGGTCTCTCATATTTTGGCCGAATGGTGCACGCCTCGAGTTTTTAGTGCTATATCCATCTTCGTCAAGAGACTCATCCAAATGTCTTATAGCGCCAACGACCATCTTGTTCATATAGATAAGTCATCATCTCTTAGCGGCAATCAGCGTACGAGTCATTATATCGTGCCTAGTAATCTGAATGCCTGAACGGACATGAGTATAATATACTTGTACAGAATTGAACACTTAAACATCTCCTGCAATACTTCTGGATAATCTGTGTAACTCGTGCACCTGAAACAGAACCTCGCTCACGATACTTATGTTTTCTTACGTAATTGCCCCTGGATTTTATTAAATACCCGTGTTTGGTTTAACTTGGTTTTCCTTGGACAGGAAAGAATGGATGGTAAGTCGGTAAGTCTCGTCGTGTTACTCTTATATCGCATGGCACACTGCCAAATGAGTTAGGCTTTGTATTATGCCATAAAACTGATCCTAAGGCAAGACTAGAAAGATAACTTAATATATTATGCATGAAACCTTTATAATGTATTTGGATTTATCGAGCGGGCGAGAAGCCTCTCCACCAATGCATTCATATACTGATAACCCACCAGATTGCCTGCAGGGTACGGAAGAACCTCGTTCGATACGGAAACCCCTTTCGTGCGTGCTAAGGCGTGGTGTTCGCTCTGGAGCCTTGGAATGTTGCATTCGGAGCTGAAGCGTATATACAAGACATAATGTTGGAATATTGCATATGTATTATTCCACAAATATAGCCACTTGGCATACTTTTATTATTTCGAGAGAGAGAGAGAGGGCTTGAGCGACTTGTAATCTTGGCCTAGTGCCGCTTGTAATACTTGTTTAATATCAATAAAAAGCTTGTTTTACTTCTATACTTGTGTTATTCAATGCTTCCGCTATTGACGACTCTATGAACTTGTTACCAATCGCTTGTTCGTTCTTATTTTGCTGCACTCGGACTATCTGTGTGACTCTGTAGATTAGATATTTTATCGCCTGTTCGGATCATGGCCTTACATGGACGCTGCTTATGCTCGAACGACATCACGTCCAGATGAAAAAGATCATCCCGCGGGAGCATTGGAGCGATGATTCGTGCCTAGCTGGGATGGCCGATTATCTGCGGGAGATCAGGGCGTGACACAAATAATCTCTGGTCTTATCCTGTTTACTGCATAAACAATACTTCATATCTTCACAATAGATGCCAAAATTTCTCAACATGTCTCGGGTAAGAAGCCTATTCCTGATAACTTTGTACAAGCACAGTGATATTTTGACTGCAGCCCCTTTGGTCCTAACCACCTCCGTCCAATCCACATCATCATGATTGGTCCGTATCTGATTCATGGATGTGCTGAACTTGAAAGTATCTTTCTCTATGTCTGTCCAAGTCCAGTAATTCTCCATCGCTTGTCTATCAATCTCCACTGCCCGTATATCTTCTACATGGGCCACCTCAATCAAATGACCCTGGATCTTTCACTCTCCTTCCTGGATAAGGCTTCTAACCATATCTATGGATCATATCAGCTCATAAACATGTCATCCCTCCCTCTCAATCAGGCTTGTGTGCCCAATCCATGGGTCATGCCAAATGCTTATTTGGGCCCCAAACCTTATGACTCTCGTTAGTTTATGTAATGACTCATTCCGTTCAAGCGGACAACCGATTCAAACGGCGCAAGTGCAATGACCCGACCCACTTTGCTCAGCGAGATGACTCGTTTGAGGCAAATAATTTCCAGACTTGGCCGTTCAGGAGTTCAGACTTAGACTTTTAAAGGCTCGCTCGGAGTATCGCTCAACCGAGGCGAATCATCGCTAAGGTGGATGGCTACGATGAACCTGTCTTTGCTTAGCCTGCACACTTGAAAATATGGACGATATATGCTAGTCGTTAGGTGAATCACCCCTTGTATGCTAATAAGAATACAACACACCTAGCTAAAAAAATAATCCCATCTTGTATTGCTTGTGTTAGAACATGGAAATAAAACTTGGCTTATAGTTAGACCCTCGCATGATACCTTAGCTTTGTTTATGTAGACTCCGCTATGCTTCGTGTAGACCATTATATACTCTTTGTAGTACATTGCGTCACCTGTTTATACTTCTCGTCTTAGAGATTATGCCGTGACTCAACGACACCTTCGTGCTCGTGCTAGGTCGTACTGCTTATGTTTCGAGTATACCTTTATTTGAGCAAGTATAGTATTCACCCTTATTTGTGCAATACTTATCTCGTAGATTCGTGCCACAGCCTAGATCACGACTCGGAACAGGATTCACTTCGTTTGGCCGGGAGACTATCAAGTAGTCGTTTCGTGCAAGTTTAAACATGAAAGTATTCATGACCATTAGGTCACCAAGGTAGTTTCTGAACTAGGGGACTGTAATATGAAAATTTGAGTAAGAATTATGATAAGACAGCTAGGGGAGCAACATTCATTCAGGACGATCAGGCGGCTCTGGGAGCCAATTCGTTTGTGAACATAGACAAGATTGGTGCGAGTTTTTGATTTATGTGATTTGTGATTTGATCGAGTTGTGATATATGATTTGGAAGAATTATGTTCGCGCGGTCACGGACAACTTGTGCACAGGATATTTTGTGTTCCTGGTGACGATGTGCCGGAGCAACGGGGCTGATATGATCCAGACGGAATAATTTTGATAGTCGTTCATTTTGGGCATGATGGTGCAGACGGCTCCATGGTTCCAATATTGCAGCCATCCGTCCAGAGGCTATAACTCGTCCTTTATGGCTATATCAGTGAACTTTTGTTCATATAGACTAAGTTGGCTCAATTGCGATAATTTGCGTGCGAGTTTATTTGCATTGAAATGAGTAACCTGTACATTCGAACACATCTGAGTAACTCTGAGAAGAACGTTTAATACTTGTGATAAGAGTGATTGTTGCACGCCACTTTGTACTTAGAGATATGGATGCACTATATGTTATTTAGTAAGCGTAATACAATTGAGGTAAGGAATCGTTTGGACCACTAGGCTTTGTTTGTGCACTACTTCGTTTCGTATCATATATGATTTGCTACTTAACTTGATTTTATCTTTGGGCAAGGAAGGATAAATGGTAAGTCGGTAAGTTTTTCCATGTCACTCTTATATCGTACGGTGCTCTGCCACATGAGTTAGGCTTTTTATTATGCCATGAACCTGATCCTAATGCAAGACTAGAAAGATAACTTAATATATTCGTGCACAAAACTGATATAACATGTTTGAATTTGTCGAGCGGGTGAGAAGCCTCCCCACTAGTGCATTCATGTACTGATAGCCCATCAGATTGCTTGCAGGGTGCGGGAGAACCTTGTTCGGTGCGGAAAACCCCCTCTTCGTGCGTGCTAAGGCATGGAGCTCGCTCTAGAGCCTTGGAACTTTGCGTCCAGAACTGAAGCACATATACAAGACATAATGTTGGAATATCGCCCATGTATCATTCCACAAATGTAGCCACTTAGCACGCTTTTACTGTTTCAAAGAGAGAGAGAGAGACTTGAGCGACTTGTAATCTCGGCCTAGCGCCGTATGTAAAACTTGTTCAATATCAATAAAAAGCTTGTTTTATTTCTATACTTGTGTTATTCAATGCTTCCACTATTGACGACTCAGTGCACTTGTTACCAATCACCTATGCGTTTCTTATTCTGCTACACTCGGACTATCTGTGCGACTCTATGGCTTACTCATTTTACTGCCTGTTCGGATCATGGCCTTGGACGGACGCGGCTTACGCTCATATGGCATAACGTCCAGATAGGAAAGATCGTTCCACGGGAGTGCTGGCACGGCGATTCACGTTAAGCGGGGATGGCCGATTACCTGCGAGAGATCAGGGTGTGACAGTTTACCCTTAGCCATTCTTTTAGTCCTCAGCAACGCTTTAACGGTGACCAAGAAATTGTTATTACTGCTAGCTGACCCGAAGCCCCCCTTCGAAAAGTATCTTTCCTTGATCCATTCGGCCCAAAGAGACTTACTATTAATGAATCTCTAGAATAATTTGAGATATACAGTTTTCCGGAGAACTATAACACCCCGTTCCGTTCAAGCGGACTGTAGATTCAAACGTCAAAAGTGCAATATTCTGACCCGCTTTGCTCAGGCGAGAATACTCGTTTGAGGCAAAGGATATCCAGACTTGTCCCTAGAGGAATCCGGCTTAGGATTTCAGAGGCTCGCTTGACGTATCGCTCTACCGAGGCAAATCATCCCTAAGGTGGGTGGCTACGGTGAACTTGTCTTGCTTAGCCAGCACACATAAAACATGGATATTTCATGCTAGTCGCTAGGTGAATCACCCCCTGCATGCTAATAAGAATCCAACGCACCTAGCTAAGGGAATAATCCCAACTTGTATTGCTGTGCTAGAACATGGAAATAAAATATTGCTTATGTATATATGTTCAGACCCTCGCACGCTATCCTAGATCTTGTCGCTCGGGAAGTCCTTTACGGTTTCACCTCTCGGCTTACCTTCGGGCTCGAGCTAACGGGGATGTTGTGTTTATACAAATGCATGCTTGTCTGCTTGTATGTTGCCTTGTTTTCATCCAAACCCCGGAAGACTACTAAGTAGTCGTTCCTTGCAAGAATGAACCTGCAAGTATTCGGGACCGTTAGGTCACCAAGGCAATCCCCGTCCCAGGGGAAATACATCAAGGCAAGTTATTCTCTGAATGAGAATCATGTCAAGCAAAACGTAAATAATTATCTCGTGTACTCGTGTTGCCTGAATTACATGAAAATGATTGGCAAAATAATGATACTGTTCCTATGCAAAATAAATCACGTACTCGTATTGCCTGCTTGGCGAAATAATAAATCATGTACCCGTATTGCCTGCTTGGCAAAATAATGTAATTGGAAAGACCGAATAGTGCATGTCGCGGATAACTCGGAAACGAGGTATAGTTCCACGGGCGGTCACCGGGGCACTGGGACCGTTCCGATCCGGATGGAACTCACGTTTAGTCTCACATTCTTGGACGGGATGGTTTGTAGCGCCTCACGTTCTTTTGTTGCATTCCATCCTCGTCATTGACTAGTGTCATTTATGGCTATGCTAGCGACTCATGTTCATATAGATAAGTCATCCTCACTTAGCGGCTATCTGCGTGCGAGTCATTGCATCGCATCAATGAACAACTGAACACTTGAACGATCATGATACAATGACTCTCATGTTATATATGCTATAACTTGGTTTTCATTATGAATGCCCCTGAATGTTTATACTTGCCCGTGCTTGAATTAACAATGTTTGCCTTGGACAGGGAAGGACAAATGGTAAGTTGGTAAGTCTCGCCGTGTTTCCTCTCATGTCGTACGGCGTACTGCCACACGAGTTAGGCTATTCAATCTTTGCATGAAACTGATCCTAAGGCAACTAGAAAGATAACACAATAGTTGGTGCACGGAACCTATATTACGTATTTGGATTTGTCGAGCGGGCGAGTAGCCTCCCCACCAGTGCATTCAATGTACTGATAATCCACCAGATCATTTGCAGGGTACGGGAGAACCTCGTTCGGTGCGGATGCCTCCTTCGTGCATGCTAAGGCATGAAAATCACTCTGAAGCAGCGTTGCGTCCGAAACTGAAGCACATATACAAGACATAATATTGTGAACATTTCCTGAACATCACCTGTACAATCATTCCATAATTGTAGCTGTCACGCCCCAGTCCCAAAAATACGTAGGACTAGGACACGTAATCATGCCAGCCGTATGGATATGGCAACTCTAATATATGGAAACCAAATCCATACGTACGCTGTAATATGAATATAAAATCCACAAGTGGTATACAATGTAATACAAGTCACAGGGTAAAATCTAAATTTCATCCACCAAAATCATATAGAAATAAATAACCAGTATCTATGAAACTAGATCTCAACAAGAAGTATCTAAGGATGATAGTTGGGTGGAAACAAATCCACTACCAACTCAAATGGAAAAAGTAATACAATATAAGTACAACTCACTCAAACAATATAAGTACCAGCTACCAATCACGGCTCGAAGAGAAGACATCCACGGAGCAGCTATATCCTTCCAAATCCGTGCTCCTGCAAATACTCAAGAACAGGTACACCTGGCAGCGGACCAGGTCCTCAGAGGGACATAACAAGTATACTTAAACACATGCCAATAAAGTACTGAAATAAATATCCAATGGGGTCGCCTAACCGTCTAAAGTGAATGCAGTTAAGAACAACTTTCCCCACAAGTGGGCTATCTGGCTGAAAACCTGGGATTTGGCATGGTTCTCTATTGGAGATCCAGGGGCCTACAAAGGCACGATGACTTTCGAACGCCGGAGGCCCGCCTGATAATAATATAATATATAGTGGTCATTACCACCCGTATCTCCAGCGGAGAATCCGGGCGCACAATAGAAAAAGTGTAAAGGAGCTCAAATACGGTACTTGTTGTTCTCCCCACCCCATGCTCTAAGCATGTCACATCCATGACACCATTTGGTTCATAGCCTATTCTTAGTACCCTAGCCCAAATCCTGAAACCAAACAAGGACAAGGATGGGACCACCGTACTACAATAGGCTATGTCCCTAGACCTCTAATAACTGCCAAGTCTACTAGCATGCAAAGTTTCTAACAGCAGTTATTCCTAACGCACGGCCCACACGTACAGGAGGCCAGACCTGCACGCAAGTCCATGATCTATATGAGACTCACACTCGTGTAACCACTGTGTCGCGGCCAATGAACCTAATGATGCTACATGATAATGGGGTAGTCTCATGAACAAGGTCAATGCAATACATAAATAAAACATATCACGACGTCACCGCCGCGAGCATTTTATATATCAATTAAAATATATGAACTAAGGACAGAAAGTAAAGATGTATACAACATATGGAATATAAATAGCAGTACAATGGCAAGGTATACTTGCCTGGCAAGAATCTGTAAAGTGTACGCGCCCAAATGTCCAATACACAGGACCAGAAGCTATGGCCACAGAACAAATGTCTCCGGATGCTAAAATAAATATTACCAACGTTTCCGGAGTGAGCAAAATAGCTAAAAAGTACATCCCTTTCGTCCAATTTGGACACAGGGGCAAAACGGTAATTTTGGGTAAAAGTGGGGTCCACATGTGGCCCACTTTGCACCAAAAAGCGTACCGAGGGTAACAGTCTCTAAATGGGACAAACTATGGGTCAAACAACTCTAGATGTCAATACGAACTCAACGGTATGTCCAAATTTGGATTCCGATGAGCCGAACAATATTTGGTCCAAAAAGTCAACTGTGGGCCCGCCAATTGGCGATCTGGTCAACCATCTCAAAAATGCGTGAAAATTGGGTCACAGGACCAGCGCGTTACCACGAGTCCAGGGGCGCAAGTTTCGTCGCAATCTGACAAGCGTGCACAAAATACGCACGAGTGCCACAAAAGTTGCGACACGGGATGTGTCCGCGGATACGGCCTGATTCCGGTGCGCATACGCGTCCGAATCAGTCCCCGCGAATTTTCATGTGTCCGTTTATGCTGCGTGCACCATTCGGTACACTTGGCACACGGCGGGGCGGTCCCGTTTGGCGGGGCGCGCTCCGATCTCCAACTTTTGGAAAACCGGAAAAGTGGGTGCGCGGAGTTTTGTGACGAATATAATTTTGTCCACAGCGACTAATAGCACAAGGTTATAATACAGAAAATAAACTAGGTCATGCAATCTACAGTTATCAAAAAGAATCACCGAATTCGGATCTCTGTGGTGGGAGATACGAACTCGGCAATATGGGTGGTCATTTTAGAATTCTGCGATTGCAGAATTCTGTCTGCTCGCGCTGACTTGGGCGCTGTTTTTCACCTAGGGGCACACATTATCCGAGGTTGACTATAAAACAAGTATTGGAGAGGGTTGAGGGAAGATCATACTTATGAAAACGAAACAGCGTTTGGATGAGCGAGTCAACGGGAAAACACGCCGGAGCGAAGGTGCTTCGAGTGGGAAACTGCAGTTCGCAAGGTCGGCGTCGACGGGATGGTTGGATGGCTTGGGGAGGCTTCCCTGGCTGCGGTGACGGCTCTAGATGGGAAGAGAAAGTCTGGAGTTTTAGGTTAGGGTTTGAGAGCTAATATATATATATATATATATATATATATATATATATATATATATATATATATATAATTAGGAGAGAGAGAGAGGGATATGGATCCGCGGGTTTTGAGTCCGCGCATAAAGGGGTCGGGATGGTTGGCATTTGCTAAAATAGAATGGGGGGCTGGTCCTGTTGGCGCAGCAAGTTATTTAAAGTTGCTGTTGGATTGAAGGGGTGGTAACATGAATGGTTTAGTATAGTTTTGTTTTTATTATTATTATATTACTTAGTTACTTATTATTATTATTATATTACTACTATTAACTAATTTATTTAATAAATTCTTATACTTTCTTTTCTATTCTTTTCTAAATAAGATATATACATATATATATATATTTGTATATACATATATATATATATACTCATAAGAATATTTATAGAGTAGGGTAATGCACATCGTTAGGCTAGCAACATGTCAAGGGGTCTCCTACATGGAATAAATTTTAAAAAATTTTTGATGGTCCCATAAGTCCTCTAAGTGCCCGAACACCTAACATAAAAATTATTAAAAATCTATTTCTCCTATTTAGACCTAATTACTACAATTTAATTAATAATTAATAAATAAAAAGGTATATATGATTTTCTAGGAAGGGGGTTTTACATTCTACCCAACTTATAAAAATTTCGTCCTCGAAATTAAAATTAAGCCACGATAGAATGCAATGATGGTATAAGATTTGCATTGTTTAAAATACAAGGCTAGGTTTAAAGGGGTGGGCGATGTTGCACGTTGCACATCCCGAAAAAAATATCATAGAAAAATCCATATGAGCGAAAAATAGGTTTCTTCGTATGTCATGTCCAATGGTGTGGACACATAAATGCTCTTTTGCATAAAAGCGTCCAACAATTGGAAAATTGCACAAAGATGAGAATTGGATGATGGGCATGTCTAGGTTAAGGGTGTAGAATTTGTAGGAAGGCAGTGACTAGTGTAGTGCTCCAATTATCGGAGCACGGTAAGGTATGTCAAGTGATATCATGTTGTAAAACTAAATAAAAATACCGTGTTCTATTTCTAAGTGGATTCGTGCTAGCCTCAGTCTCACTATCTAAGCCGAGTAGGTCAAATTCTTAGGTGAGGGGTTTCACAATCTGCCGAACTTAAAACAATGTCGTCCTCAAAATTAAAATAAGACAGAATCGGTTAATCCTTTATGTACAATAAGGCAAGTCAGTCGCAATCTTCTGGCGATAACTAAAATCCTAATCATATCCATTGCAATCACTTCTAGGTTAAGATGACCACTGCTCCAATCAAAATTTAACCTATGGTTATCCCTTCTCCCCTTGTTTCAAATTATCCATATCCACATAACATCTCCAAGATTTACATACTCATATAACTTTTACCTCACGATCTCTAACTATCATAATCTCCTTTAGAAGTGGTTTGAGTCCAAAATATTCCCATTTTCACTTATAAATTTTTTATATGCCTCAACTCTTTAAATTCCATTCACATCCTCATTATTTCAAATAGGTCGTCCAACCAAAATTTTAATTCTTAATTCAATTCACCAAATTGAAAGAAATAATTTAAATACAGTCCACCAATATTCAAGTCTGAAATTCTATATTTATCCTCTAAATTCAAATTGGTGATTCTACCTTCATTGTTCAAAATTTACTCATGCACTTAAGGTATAAATATCGGGTCATCAATATTAATTCATTGATCCTCATCATCTTAGTCATCCTTCTAAATTTCTTAAAATTATAATGGCTTGAACCTCTCCCAATCTAATCTTACTCGATCATAATCTAAAAAAAATTTCTTCCGAGTTGACAATGCACTACTACCCAACTTAGAATTTATCCACCTATCACCTAAGGCTATATACCTTAAGAAAATATCCTTTAATTTATTTACTCATGTCGTTCAATCCTCGAAACTTCAACGCCGATCATATCACATATGATATGTCCTTAATTATGAAAGAATAATCCTCAAGTATGTGATCGGCCTATGGGGTATATCTAGTACCTCTGTGTATCCAACTTTATACCCAGCACGAGGTTTCGTCTTTCCGAAATAAGGGAAGACGAAGATCAATAATAAAGAGTTCGAGGGCAGCGTAATAGAATAGAAGTATTGGGATCAAGGCGTTTAAAGAATTCAATTGGGAATTGTCAAAGCAGTTGTGGATTGAAATCCTATTTTGGTAGTTCCTATTCACATGCTCGTATTAGTACAGTCATATAACCGATACGATATGTCAGACATGTCTAGGGCAAGTATATTCGTCTACTAATTACTATATCTCAATCCACGTAAAGTAGTTATACGAAGGGCGAATCAGGCGCACTATGGTTGATCAGACCGTAATACACTGATTCTGAAATGTATTATTGTGGGCCTCCCCAATAATATATATGTCATGAACAAGCTTGATAAAGAATAAGCTCGCAAAACTAGGCTATAAAATAGCAGCATAAGTCAAGGTAGCACAGAAAATATAACGCTGGATTATGATGAGAGAAGTTACAAATAATTCAAGTTGCAAAAACAAAACAACATAAGCAACAATAACAAAAGACTCTACAATCTCTACAGTTATCATATTAATTCCTTGTCTAAGTCGACAGTTGACAAAGTAGGGGTGTGAGCCTCTAAGTTCTATAGTCTGAATAAACACTATCATCCTATGTTAGCATACAATTAATGCCGTTCAGTTACACTTCATCAATGGATCACAAGGGCTATATGATACTAAGTGGTGAGGTATACTACCCAATTTAAAATAATTAAACTAATACTGTGATAGTCTTAAGAGGATCCTACAAAATAATCTTGCACATGTAAATAGGGCAGAAACTCTTATTAGGGTATATGAGGAAAGATCTTGGTACTTATTAGGGTCTCCTATTGCATTATATAGGTAAGGGTCACCTTAAGTCTTAATCATAGTGCTCATAGAACATGTGTCAATCGTAGGGATAGAAGAGTTACTGGTCGTTAAGGGGGAAAAGGGGCCTAACTTGTATCGAGGTGAGGGTACAATTTACATGATTTAAAAACTAAGGGTTAATCATTGGTCACAAACTACAAAACAACTTAAACTTATCAAGTTCTAACTACCAAGCATAAAAATTCACACTCAAGGCTACAACTATAAGCCTAGCAAACTATGAGCCCTTAACAAAGAATAAATTTACTTGGCCTACTATCCGAAGTGTCAGATGGCACGAGTTGAAAGATGAAGAGAAGAAACATAATTAGCCGTCGCAAAATAACGAGCGCTATGGTCGCAGGAAAACAATATATAAAATAAAGATAGGGGGCTCTAGATAGCATCATGGTTCTCTAAGGGGAGTGGGGTATTAGTTGCTATGTTCGAGGTATGATCAAGGGAAATGGTTGATTACATTCCTCTAGGCTTCCTAGGGTGCTGTCTACTAATAACAAGACAATGACATAAGTTTATAGTTCTCTAATACTATCCAATTATGAGGGTTAGGTTCAGTCCTAATGTTCAATATTGGTTCTCCATTGGTTCCTCAATACTAGGGTCAAACATTATGGTAAAACTTCTAACTAACTCTAGTAGCATCTATACTACTCTCAAGTCTTAATAATACATCAAGGGGTAATGGTAAACCAATTATAGGGATAAGGGATTCTAGGGTTCGCTAGATTTTCTAAACTTAGTGGTGTATCTATAATCTCGTTGTATTCTAAATAGGGGTGCTACCATAATTATCATCCTAATAACAGGGGTTCCTATATTCTAGGAGAAGGCTATACTTAAAGAACTATTAGGGAAGCACAGGAATCAAGCAGGATGCATTTGTTCAAAATAGAACAGAGAGGAGGAAGATGAATCATAGTCAATTGTGGATGAGATCCTATATTCTAGTCCTAGGTGCAGGCTTGCTCGGCACAGTAACGTAACCGAGACAATATGTTCTTGACCTGCATGGGCCACCACAAAAACATGTCACACCCCAGTCCCAAAAATACGTAGGACTAGGACACGTAATCATGCCAGCCGCATGGATATGGCAACTCCAATATATGGAAACCAAATCCATACGTACGCTGTAATATGAATATAAAATCCACAAGTGGTATACAATGTAATACAAGTCACAGGGTAAAATCTAAATCTCATCCACCAAAATCATATAGAAATAAATAACCAGTATCTATGAAACTAGATCTCAACAAGAAGTATCTAAGGATAATAGTTGGGTGGAAACAAATCCACTACCAACTCAAATGGGAAAAGTAATACAATATAAGTACAACTCACTCAAACAATATAAGTACCAGCTACCAATCACGGCTCGAAGAGAAGACATCCACGGAGCAGCTATATCCTTCCAAATCCGTGCTCCTGCAAATACTCAAGAACAGGTACACCTGGCAGCGGACCAGGTCCTCAGAGGGACATAACAAGTATACTTAAACATATGCCAATAAAGTATTGAAATAAATATCCAATGGGGTCGCCTAACCGTCTAAAGTGAATGCAGTTAAGAACAACTTTCCCCACAAGTGAGCTATCTGGCTGAAAACCTGGGATTTGGCATGGTTCTCTATTGGAGATCCAGGGGCCTACAAAGGCACGACGACTTTCGAACGTCGGAGGTCCGCCTGATAATAATATAATATATAGTGGTCATCACCACCCGTATCTCCAGCGGAGAATTCGGGCGCACAATAGAAAAAGTGTAAAGGAGCTCAAATGCGGTACTTGTTGTTCTCCCCACCCCATGCTCTAAGCATGTCACATCCATGACACCATTTGGTTCATAGCCTATTCTTAGTACCCTAGCCCAAATCCTGAAACCAAACAAGGACAAGGATGGGACCACCGTACTACAATAGGCTATGTCCCTAGACCTCTAATAACTGCCAAGTCTACTAGCATGCAAAGTTTCTAACAGCAGTTATTCCTAACGCACGGCCCACACGTATAGGAGGCCAGACCTGCACGCAAGTCCGTGATCTATATGAGACTCACACTCGTGTAACCACTGTGTCGCGGCCAATGAACCTAATGATGCTACATGATAATGGGGTAGTCTCATGAACAAGGTCAATGCAATACATAAATAAAATATATCGCGACATCACCGCCGCGAGCATTTTATATATCAATTAAAATATATGAACTAAGGACAGAAAGTAAAGATGCATGCAACATATGGAATATAAATAACAGTACAATGGCAAGGTATACTTGCCTGGCAAGAATCTGTAAAGTGTACGCGCCCAAATGTCCAATACACAGGACCAGAAGCTATGGTCACAGAACAAATGTCTCCGGATGCTGAAATAAATATTACCAACATTTCCGGAGTGAGCAAAATAGCTAAAAAGCACATCCCTTTCGTCCAATTTGGACACAGGGGCAAAACGGTAATTTTGGGTAAAAGTGGGGTCCACATGTGGCCCACTTTGTACCGAAAAGCGTGCCGAGGGTAACAGTCTCTAAATGGGACAAACTATGGGTCAAACAACTCTAGATGTCAATACGAACTCAACGGTATGTCCAAATTTGGATTCCGATGAGCCGAACAATATTTGGTCCAAAAAGTCAACTGTGGGCCCGCCAATTGACGATCTGGTCAACCGTCTCAGAAATGCGTGAAAATTGGGTCACAGGACCAGCGCGTTACCACGAGTCCAGTGGCGCAAGTTTCGTCGCAATCTGACAAGCGTGCACAAAATACGCGCGAGTTCCACAAAAAGTTGCGACACGGGATGTGTCCGCGGATACGGCCTGATTCCGGCGCGTACACGCGTCTGAATCAGTCTCCACGAATTTTCATGTGTCCGTTTATGCTGCGTGCACCATTCGGTACACTTGGCACACGGTGGGGCGGTCCCGTTTGGCGGGGCGCGCTCCGATCTCCAACTTTTGGAAAACCGGAAAAAGTGGGTGCGCGGAGTTTTGTGACGAATATAATTTTGTCCACAGCGACTAATAGCACAAGGTTATAATACAAAAAATAAACTAGGTCATGCAATCTACAGGTATCAAAAAGAATCACCGAATTCGGATCTCTGTGGTGGGAGATACGAACTCGGCAATATGGGTGGTCATTTTGGAATTCTGCGATTGCAGAATTCTGTCTGCTCGCGCTGACTTGGGCGCTATTTTTCACCTAGGGGCACACGTTATCCGAGGTTGACTATAAAACAAGTATTGGAGAGGGTTGAGGGAAGATCATACCTATGAAAACGGAACAGCGTTTGGATGAGCGAGTCAACGGAAAAATACGCCGGAGCGAAGGTACTTCGAGTGGGAAACTGCAGTTCGCGAGGTCGGCGTCGACGGGATGGTTGGATGGCTTGGGGAGGCTTCCCTGGCTGCGGTGACGGCTCTAGATGGGAAGAGAAAGTCTGGAGTTTTAGGTTAGGGTTTGAGAGCTAATATATATATATATATATATATATATATATATATATATATATATATATATATATATATATAATTAGGAGAGAGAGAGAGGGATATGGATCCGCGGGTTTTGAGTCCGCGCATAAAGGGGTCGGGATGGTTGGCATTTGCTAAAATAGAATGGGGGGCGGGTCCTGTTGGCGCAGCAAGTTATTTAAAGTTGCTGTTGGATTGAAGGGGTGGTAACAGGAATGGTTTAGTATAGTTTTGTTTTTATTATTATTATATTACTTAGTTACTTATTATTATTATTATATTACTACTATTAACTAATTTATTTAATAAATTCTTATACTTTCTTTTCTATTCTTTTCTAAATAAGATATATACATATATATATATTTGTATATACATATATATATATACTCATAAGAATATTTATAGAGTAGGGTAATGCACATCGTTAGGCTAGCAACAGCTCAAGGGGTCTCCTACATGGAATAAATTCCGAAAAATTTCTGATGATCCCATAAGTCCTCTAAGTGCCCGAACACCTAACATAAAAATTATTAAAAATCTATTTCTCCTATTTAGACCTAATTACTACAATTTAACTAATAATTAATAAATAAAAAGGTATATACGATTTTCTAGGAAGGGGGTTTTACAGTAGCTGCTTGGCACGCTTTTATTGTTTCAAAGAGAGAGGCTTGAGCGACTTATAATCTCGGCTATACGCCGCCTGTAACACGTGTTTATATCAATAAAAGAGTTGCTTTACTTCAACTTGTGTTATTCAATGCTTCCGCTATATTGTCGACTCAGTGAACCTGTTACCGATCGCCTATGCGTTCATGACTCTGCTGCACTCGGACAATCTGTGAGACTCTGTGGCTTAGAACTCTTACCGCCAGCCAATGAACCATGGCCTTGCACGGGCGTGGCTCACGCTCGTGCGACATCATGCCCGGATGGGTCATAAAGCGATCGTTCCGCGGGAGAGCTGGCACGGTGATTCTCGCCTAGCGGGAACGGCCGATTTAGCCTGCGGGAGATCGGGGCGTGACATGTTGGTATCAGAGCCTGGCTTATACGTCTTGGACTTCACTTCGAATATCTCAGTTTTGAAAGCTCGTTCGTGGGTTTTGTGTACGCTCTCTCTCAATGTCCCAAACGGAATATTCCAACAATAAGTCTAAATACTTTCAAAATACGTTTTGAATGATATGATTGCTTGTATGATATTGTGCTGCGAGTGGCCTTTGTGCCAACCTGAGTGAGAACCCTTGATATTATCATAAGTAGCTTGTCCGATTTCACTATCTCTAAGTTTGGTTGAACACATATTTTTGAGGGATGCCTTGAACTTGTGCATGATCCAAGACTTAAGAAAATGTGAAACTCGAGTGCTAAGACTTCGCTATCGCTAAGTTGGTTGGCGTGCTCATGCTAGAAGTGCACTTTGAATATGTGCACGACCCAGACTAGCGATATGTTGATCTCAAAAGCTTATGCAAGTAAATGTCCAAATAAACAAGTACAATGACTTGTATAGGTTTGCCTCAGCCTTGTTTCGTTAAATCAAAATTGATTGAAACGTACTGCTTGTCCTCAGTAAGTCTCGAGGATGAGACTTTTTCTGAGTTGGGTAAGATGTAACACCATATTCCGTTCAAGCGAACTGTCGATTCAAACGACAAAAGTGCAATATTCTGATCCGCTTTGCTTAGGCGAGAATACTCGTTTGAGGCAAAGGATATCCAGACTTGTCCCTACAGGAATCCGTCTTAGGCTTTCAGAGGCTCGCTTGACGTATCGCTCTACCGAGGCGAATCATCGCTAAGGTGGGTGGCTCCGATAAACTTGTCTTTGCTTAGCCAGCACAAATAAAACATGGATATTTCATGCTAGTCTATAGGTGAATCACCCCCTGCATGCTAATAAGAATCCAACGCACCTAGCTAAGGGAATAATCCCAACTTGTATTGCTGTGCTAGAATATGGAAATAAAATATTGCTTATGTATATATGTTCAGACCCTCGCACTCTACCCTAGATCTTGTCGCTCGGGAAGTCCTTTACGGTTTCACCTCTCGGCTTACCTTCGGGCCCGAGCTAACGGGGATGTTGTGTTTATACAAATGCATGCTTGTCTACTTGTATGTTGCCTTGTTTTCATCCAAACCCCGAAAGACTACTAAGTAGTCGTTCCGTGCAAGAATGAACCTGCAAGTATCCGGGACCGTTAGGTCACCAAGGCAATCCCCGTCCCAGGGTAAATACATCAAGGCAAGTTATTCTCTGAACGAGAATCATGTCAAGCAAAACGTAAATAATTATCTCATGTACTCGTGTTGCCTGAATTGCATGAAAATGATTGGCAAAATAATGATATTGTTCCTATGCAAAATAAATCACGTACTCGTATTGCCTGCTTGGCAAAATAATAAATCACGTACCCGTATTGCCTGCTTGGCAAAATAATATAATTGGAAAGAACGAATAGTGCATGTCGCGGATAACTCGAAAACAAGGTATAGTTCCACGGGCGGTCACCGGGGCACTGGGACCGTTCCGATCCGGATGGAACTCACGTTTAGTCTCACGTTCTTGGACGAGATAGTTTGTAGCGCCTCACGTTCTTTCGTTGCATTCCATCCTCGTCATTGACTAGTGTCCTTTATGGCTATGCCAGCGACTCATGTTCATATAGATAAGTCATCCTCGCTTAGCGCTATCCGCGTGCGAGTCATTGTATCGCATCAATAAACAACTGAACACCTGAACAATCATGATACAACGACTCTCGTGTTGCATATGCTATAACTTGGTTTTCATTATGAATGTCCCTGAATGTTTATACTTGCCCGTGCTTGAATTAACAATGTTTGCCTTAGACAGGAAAGGACAAATGGTAAGTTGGTAAGTCTCGCCGTGTTTTCTCTCATGTTGTACGGCGCACTGCTACACGAGTTAGGCTATTCAATCTTTGCATGAAACTGATCCTAAGGCAACTAGAAAGACAACACAATAGTTGGTGCACGGAACCTATATTACTTGTTTGGATTTATCGAGCGGGCGAGTAGCCTCCCCACCAGTGCATTCAATGTACTAATAATCCACCAGATCGTTTGCAGGGTGCGGGAGAACCTCGTTCGGTGCGGATGCCTCCTTCGTGCGTGCTAAGGCGTAAAGATCACTCCGAAGTAGCGTTGCGTCCGGAACTGAAGCACATATACAAGACATAATGTTGTGAACATTTCCTGAACATCGCCTGTACAATTATTCCACAATTATAGCCACTTGGCACGCTTTTATTGTTTCAAAGAGAGATGCTTGAGCGACTTGTAATCTTGGCTATACGTCGCTTGTAACACGTGTTTATATCAATAAAAGAGTTGTTTTACTTCAACTTGTGTTATTCAATGCTTCCGCTATATTGTCGACTCAGTGAACCTGTTACCGATCGCCTATGCATTCATGACTCCGCTGCACTCGGATAATCTGTGTAACTCTGTGGCTTAGAACTCTTACCGCCAGCCAATGAACCACGGCCTTGCACAAGCGTAGCTCACGCTCGTGCGGCATCAAGCCCGGATGGGTCATAAAGTGATCGTTCCGTGGGAGCGCTGGCGCGATGATTCTCGCCTTGCGGGAATAGCCAATTTAGCCTGCAGGAGATCGGGGCGTGACAAGAACACCCAAAGATCGCAGTCCAACTCCACCTTCCTTTTTAGGCCGACACAGTTCTTCCCAACTAATTGCGTGTATGTATCCTTTCCACAAGAAGTCCGCACACATGCTTTCAACTTTCTTTATCGTACCCTGGGGCAGCATAATGGCCTGGAGCCAAAAGAGTGCAACTGTCTCAATGACGGTTTTAATAAGTCAATCCTCCCTCCAAAGGATAGCATCTGCGCATGCCATCCCTCTAGTCTCGATTGCGTGTAATTAAGAATACCTTCATATTCCGTATTAGTTGCATAATTGACTGATAGTGGAAGACCCAAGTATCTCACCTGAAGCATTCCTTCCATTATGTCCATCTTGGCCAGCCATCCCTCTTTACTCTCATAAGTGTCACGCCCCGATCCCGTGGAATCGTTAGTCGTCCCCCGGGCGTGACCGCCGTGCGGGCCTAGTTTGCGCACCGCACAAGGCTAAGTATTTTATTTTGCATAGCGAGCACATATTCAGAGTACGCAGATAATTGAAACGCATATTGAAACATGGAAAAGTTCTCTTTTATTAATAATATGAACATCTATTACAAACTCCTTGAACTGAGACATAAGGATTGCCTCTATGGGCTTACAAAAGTGTTGACACAAAATGAGATAGCAGTCCTGTACATTATATCCCTTACTAAACTCAAAATATAAGACCTTAGGACGGAACGACTGCCTTGCCACGAAGCTGCATGATTGCTTTGGTGGCTAGCTTCTTCTTCAAGGGCTTCTTCTTCAAAAGGCTTCTAAGGTGGCACGGTCGAGGCGTGCCTACAGCTGGACTGGATTGGGGGTTTGTCTCCTGCTCCTCGCTCGGTTCTTCCTAGCGCGGGGAACCTGTTTCAACGAGGGTCAGTACATCGAAACGTACTGGTGAAGGCAAGCTATCCCAACTATACCAATCAACACGTTGTTTTAATGAAGCATGCATATTTGTGGGTTTCTATCTTGCCTTAGTTCATTTTACAATAAGACATAGATATAGAATCATTGAAATGACTCGTCACCGTTCGGTGACATTTACCTGTCCGTCTGAACCACCTGCACAATACTTACCTTGCCTTCCCTGTCAAGAAGACACAAGTTAGTTTCCACAGGTTTAAATATACAAGGGGATCACTGGCACGTTGCCATAATGGACGGGCTAGTCTCAGTACGGAGTGCCGTGTGACGCATAGATCAGGACGTCCCAAGGCATTCCGTCCTATAGCAGGCGACTATCATGAGTTCCGTCCGGATCGGATCGGTGCCGGTGCCCCAGCGACCGTCCGCAGGAACTAAGACCTTGTGCACAAGTTGTCCGTGATCAACGTAGTACACTAAGTTAGCAATCGAGGCAAAACAGGATATATCAGGAGCAGGGCAGTACAGGGCAAGATTTACTTTTGAATAGCCTTCCTATTGAGTTATTGCATTGATAATGAGTTATATACATAGCACAGTTTTAAGAAGAAATATACATTCTAACTTATATTTATGCATATGATGAACATTTCCAAACGAGCAAGCATATAAGTAAGTAACCGTTCACAAGTTTCATTTGACAAGCAATATTTTCCAAGTCTATTCCCTTATTATCTTGATATCTTTTAGTTATTAACTTGGTATCGTTTGATCGGGGCAAGCACGAACACGAGATTTAGATGTGAAGACTAGCAAGAAGGGCTAGCTAATCGGGTTGGTAGCCACTCACTTTGGTAGTTGGAAGGAAAAGGAAAGAAGTGCTTTAGGCGTCCGCTCGAGCGACGACTACAGCTGGTTCACCTGTATTGACACGAACAGCTGATCAGTACTTCTTCCTCTCTTTCCCTTATCGAAATTGAAGTGCAGTCCTAAGAACGAAAGCAATGAAATCCATCGAAACCGTTCAAGAAAACCCAAGCAAATCCGAAATCCAACTCAAGGCACGAAAGCAACAAGCGACAGCGAAAACTAGGCAACAAAGAATGCAGCGGAGAGGTCCCTCCTGACTCTGCCGCTAAGTCGATCCATGGGGCACGGTCCACTGAATATGGGAATCGATTCCGAAGAGACAAATCCATAACGAGAATGAGTTCTTGATTCAATCTATCCCGATCGAACGATACCGTCTTGTATTTCTTAGCCGCGCTCCCCGAATAGGAGGAACGGGGCACCACATCCTACCCAACTAATTGGAAGTTTCGTCCCGAAACTTAAAGAATAGAACCTACCACTAGGAAATAATGAGGGGAACCTTTCCCTCATTTCTGATTCAAGCTCCCAAGTAGATTCTTCGACAGAGTGATTCCGCCAAAGCATGCGCACGAGAGGAACCGAACGAGTCCGAAGCAGCTTTTCTTTTCTATCCAAAATTTGCACAGGCTGTTCTACGTACGTCAAGTCGGCTTGAAGGTTCAGTTGGTCCAGGTCTACCACATGGCTCGGATCGTACACATATTTCCTAAGCTGTGAAACATGGAATATATCGTGTACGTCGGATAGGGATGGTGGTAGAGCAATTTGATACGCAACTGAGGCAACCCGCTTTAGTATTTCGAACGGGCCGACAAATCTCGGACTCAGCTTTCCTCTTGCTCCGAACCTGCTGACTCCTCGCATGGGCGAGACCTTGAGGAATACTCGGTCGCCTACTTGGAATTCTAGCGGTCTTCGATGTATGTCCGCGTAGCTCTTTTGGCGGCTTTGAGCTACCTTCAATCTATCCCGAATCAGCCGGACTTTCTGGACGGTCTGCTCCACGAGCTCAGGGCCAAGTACTTGTCGTTCTCCAACTTCGTCCCAGCAGATAGGAGATCTACACTTCCGCCTGTATAACGCCTCATACGGCGCCATTTGAATGCTCGATTGATAACTATTGTTGTAAGCAAATTCAGCTAAAGGTAGATGAAGGTCCCAACTCGTCTTCAAGTCCAAGGCGCAGAGTCGCAACATGTCTTCGAGGATCTGGTTGACACGCTCGGTTTGGCCGTCGGTCTGTGGATGGTAGGCGGAGCTAAACTTCAACTTCGTCCCCATTGCTGACTGCAGGCTTCCCCAGAAACGTGATATGAATCGACCATCTCGATCGGAGACTATGGTTACGGGCACGCCATGGAGTCGAACGATTTCGTTGAGATATATCTGAGCCAGGCGGTCGGCACTCCAAGTAGATTTGATTGGCAGAAAGTGAGCTGACTTGGTGAGTCGATCGACGATAACCCAGACTGCATCATGTCCCCGTTGCGTCCTCGGCAAACCAACGATAAAATCCATCGTTATATCATCCCATTTCCACTCCGGAATAGCAAGGCTCTGTAGTTCTCCGCCTGGTTTCTGGTGTTCGGCCTTTACTCGTTGACAAGCCATACAATGCGACACAAACTGTGCCATATCTCGTTTCAAGCCGTGCCACCAAAACGTCGTGCGAAGATCCCGATACATCTTTGTGCTACCCGGATGAGAAGTATAGCTAGCATAGTGGGCTTCCGTGAGTATTTCTTCTCTGAGGGCCGCGTCGCTTGGAACGCACAGTCTTCCCTTCACTCGAAGCATCCCATCCGTACTTACCGCAAAGTCGGACGCCTTCCCTGCTGAGATAAGGGCATGAATCTTTTGCAGGAATGGGTCGTCCTTCTGAGCGGTCTTCACTCTATTTAACAAGTCGGGTTCGAGGCGCAGTTGTGATACTTGCGCCCACTTTGTGTATCTAATTTTTAAAGTAATGCCCAGTGATTCAAGATCTCGGCGCAGCCTATCATCAATAACCAAACTTCCCGCAAATACTCGACTCAGTGCGTCAGTTACTACGTTTCCTTTACCAGGTGTGTATCTGATCATGGGATCGAAGTCGCTAAGGAGTTCAAGCCATCGCCGCTGCCGAAGATTCAAATCTTTTTGAGTGTATATATATTTCAAACTTTTATGGTCCGTATAGATTTCACACGGCACGCCATAAAGATAGTGGCGCCACAGCTTTAATGCGAACACTACCGCGGCAAGCTCGAGGTCATGCGTTGGGTAGTTCTGCTCGTGAGGCTTTAGCTGTCTAGACGCATAGGCTATCACTTTGTCCCGTTGCATCAGGACACATCCTAGTCCCCTTCCTGATGCATCGCTATATATTTTGAAGTCATCTGGTCCGTTTGGCAAAGTGAGGACCGGGGCGGAGAAGAGGCGCTGCTTTAACTCCGTAAACGAAGCTTCACAGTCGTCCGTCCAAGTAAACTTTGCACCCTTCCGTGTGAGCTGCGTCAAGGGCGAAGCAATTCTAGCAAAGTTCTGTATGAACCGACGGTAGTATCCTGCCAGTCCAAGAAAACTTCGGATGTCGCTAGCTGATTCCGGATGTTTCCACTGTGTAATGGCTTCCACCTTTTTCGGGTCAACTGAGATGCCTTGAGACGAGATAACATGGCCCAAAAAGGATATACTGTCTAGCCAAAACTCACATTTACTCAGTTTGGCGTACAACTTGTTGTCTCGAAGGGTTTGCAACACCATCCGCAGGTGTCCTGCGTGCTCGTCCCTAGTCTTCGAGTACACCAAGATGTCATCGATAAAAACCACCACAAATTTATCGATGAAAGGTCTAAATACCCGATTCATAACGTCCATGAATGCTGCAGGCGCATTCATCAGTCCGAACGGCATCACGGAAAACTCGTAATGACCGTACCGGGTTCGGAAAGCAGTTTTGGGGGTGTCCTCTGGCCTAATCTTCAGCTGGTGATAGCCCGAGCGAAGATCGATTTTTGAAAATACTGCTGCGCCCTGTAGTTGATCGAACAAGTCATCAATTCGTGGCAGAGGATACTTGTTTCTGATTGTGACTTTGTTCAATTCTCTGTAGTCGATGCAGAGGCGTAGAGTTCCGTCCTTTTTCGTCACAAAGAGCACGGGAGCGCCCCAAGGAGACACGCTCGGACGGATGAACCCGCGATCAAGCAATTCCTGGAGTTGGCGCTTTAATTCATTCAGCTCTACAGGTGCCATTCTGTATGGAGGCTTTGAAATCGGCTGTGTATTTGGAAATGTGTCGATAGTGAATTCAATCTCTCGATCGGGCGGCATGCCGGGTAGTTCGCTCGAAAACACGTCGGGGAACTCCGCCTCAACGGAATTAGGCTCGACGTTTGCGTAGTCCTGCCGCGTGTCCCGAACTGATGCTAGAAATCCCTCACAGCCTGTGTAGAGCATTCGCCGAGCAGATTTTGCTGAAATCACCATGCAGGCCTTGGTCGCATCGTTCGCTGGACTACTGGTGTAACAGAACACGGCTTCTCCGGGCAGACGGAAAACGACTCGCTTCTCTGCACACTAAATAGTTGCTGCGCATGCGCCTAGTCAGTCCATTCCCAAGATGATATCATAGTCCCTAACATCTAGAACTAAGACATCGAGCGACAGCTTCTTCTCCCCAATACAAATGTAACCACCTAGGCATACTGAACGAACAGGGATTTTTGTACCAGAGGGGGTGCTAACATTTAAATCTAAGTGCAACGGAGTCATTTTTACATTGTTTTCCACGGCAAAATTTGTGGAAATAAAACTATGCGTTGCACCTGAATCAAATAGAACACGAGCAGGTATATTATTGAAAAGTAAGGTACCTGACACGACGGTATCCGAAGCTAATGCTTCTTCCCGTGTCATGGTGTAGACTCGGCCTTGAGCTTGATTACGCCCTTGCTGAGGCGCCGCTCGATTTGCCTGAGGAGCCGGAGTCTGATCTGGTTGTTGCGGTGGACGACGCGGACAGCTGCTAATCTGATGGCCTGGATCGTCGCAACGGAGACAAGTCCCAAGCTTGCGGCGACAATCTTTTTCGATATGCCCTGTCTTCCTGCAAAAGTTGCAGGTCTTGCTAGTGTCTCCACGCTGTTTACCGCCGTTATTTGGACGCTTTGCAGCGTTATTTCCTCTATCATTGCCTTGGCGTTTGTGATTGGAAGTTTGCACAGCGCCGGCAGCAACGTGAGGATACTGCGGTTCCAGGGAGAGGGCATGGTTTAATACTTCCCTCATCGTCTGATACTGTGGAACGGATACGTGCCCGTGGATGCCAGGACGTAGCCCTCCCTCGAATCGTCTGGCACGACTCGCTGCGTCCGGTAGGTAAGCGGCAGCAAATTTGGCCAGTTTGTTGAATTCTGCCGAGTATTGCTTCACCGTCATACTGCCCTGCCGGAGCTGAACGAACTCATTTTTCCGTTGACGTCGTAGAGGCGGGGGTACAAACTCCTCCTCAAATGCGGCACGAAAAGTCGTCCACGCGATCGCCTCCTCTCCATGGCCAAGTTGAAAAGATCGTCGATGCACGTCCCACCAGTCGTGCGCATTGAGGCGAAGCAGTAGTTGGGCACAGGTGACGCGCTTGTCTTCCGGCACCTCCAGGAGAGAAAAATGATCTTCAAGCTCGGCAAGCCAATCTAGGGCCACGATCGGGTCCTCAGTCCCTTCGAATGGCGTGTTGCAGACCTTCTTGAAGTTGCCAAAGGAGAAGGTAGTCACTTCCCTCGTCCTTGGCACGGGCGGTAGTTCAACTTCAAGCGCTGGCTGCTCCACTGGTGTAGCTGTCGTTGCGGCAGAATGGTTGGAGGCCAGGGTCTGAACAAGCTGTTGCAGGGTATCTACCTGCTTTTGTTGGACTGAGAGCCGTGCCTCTAGGTTGCTCTCGAACTTGTCTTGGCGGGCATCATCCCTCTGTCGTTGCTCGGTTAACATTTGCACCACTTGTTGAATCGAATCTGTTTGAGACATGCCCCATTGGCTCCGAGAGCTTCCTGATGTTTCGGAGCTGCTCTCTTGAGTCCGTGGCTCGCCTGGCGCTAGCGCTGATGGTTGCGCTTGCGTCATTCCTTGAAAAGAAGTAATTTAGATCAGGATCATAATGTATTATGGACTTATTGCATGAACGTATCTCATTTTGGCCTTAACGAGTTCAGGAGTTCGCATAGGCGAGTTATCGCTAAGGGAACTTTTCCGGTTCATGAATCAAAGGAACTTTGAAGCTGTGCTCTGATACCAACATGTCACGCCCCGATCCCGTGGAATCGTTAGTCGTCCCCCGGGCGTGACCGCCGTGCGGGCCTAGTTTGCGCACCGCACAAGGCTAAGTATTTTGTTTTGCATAGCGAGCACATATTCAGAGTACGCAGATAATTGAAACGCATATTGAAACATGGAAAAGTTCTCTTTTATTAATAATATGAACATCTATTACAAACTCCTTGAACTGAGACATAAGGATTGCCTCTATGGGCTTACAAAAGTGTTGACACAAAATGAGATAGCAGTCCTGTACATTACATCCCTTACTAAACTCAAAATATAAGACCTTGGGACGGAACGACTGCCTTGCCACGAAGCTGCATGATTGCTTTGGTGGCTAGCTTCTTCTTCAAGGGCTTCTTCTTCAAAAGGCTTCTAAGGTGGCACGGTCGAGGCGTGCCTACAGCTGGACTGGATTGGGGGTTTGTCTCCTGCTCCTCGCTCGGTTCTTCCTAGCGCGGGGAACCTGTTTCAACGAGGGTCAGTACATCGAAACGTACTGGTGAAGGCAAGCTATCCCAACTATACCAATCAACACGTTGTTTTAATGAAGCATGCATATTTGTGGGTTTCTATCTTGCCTTAGTTCATTTTACAATAAGACATAGATATAGAATCATTGAAATGACTCGTCACCGTTCGGTGACATTTACCTGTCCGTCTGAACCACCTGCACAATACTTACCTTGTCTTCCCTGTCAAGAAGACACAAGTTAGTTTCCACAGGTTTAAATATACAAGGGGATCACTGGCACGTTGCCATAATGGACGGGCTAGTCTCAATACGGAGTGCCGTGCGACGCATAGATCAGGACGTCCCAAGGCATTCCGTCCTATAACAGGCGACTATCATGAGTTCCGTCCGGATCGGATCGGTGCCGGTGCCCCAGCGACCGTCCGCAGGAACTAAGACCTTGTGCACAAGTTGTCCGTGATCAACGCAGTACACTAAGTTAGCAATCGAGGCAAAACAGGATATATCAGGAGCAGGGCAGTACAGGGCAAGATTTACTTTTGCATAGCCTTCATGTTGAGTTATTGCATTGATAATGAGTTCTATACATAGCACAGTTTTAAGAAGAAATATACATTCTAACTTATATTTATGCATATGATGAACATTTCCAAACGAGCAAGCATATAAGTAAGTAACCGTTCACAAGTTTCATTTGACAAGCAATATTTCCCAAGTCTATTCCCTTATTATCTTGATATCTTTTAGTTATTAACTTGGTATCGTTTGATCGGGGCAAGCACGAACACGAGATTTAGATGTGAAGACTAGCAAGAAGGGCTAGCTAATCGGGTTGGTAGCCACTCACTTTGGTAGTTGGAAGGAAAAAGAAAGAAGTGCTTTAGGCGTCCGCTCGAGCGACGACTACAGCTGGTTCACCTGTATTGACACGAACAGCTGATCAGTACTTCTTTCTCTCTTTCCCTTATCGGAATTGAAGTGCAGTCCTAAGAACGAAAGCAATGAAATCCATCGAAACCGTTCAAGAAAACCCAAGCAAATCCGAAATCCAACTCAAGGCACGAAAGCAACAAGCGACAGCGAAAACTAGGCAACAAAGAATGCAGCGGAGAGGTCCCTCCTGACTCTGCCGCTAAGTCGATCCTTGGGGCACGGTCCACTGAATATGGGAATCGATTCCGAAGAGACAAATCCATAACGAGAATGAGTTCTTGATTCAATCTATCCCGATCGAACGATACCGTCTTGTATTTCTTAGCCGCGCTCCCCGAATAGGGGGAACGGGGCACCACAATAAGTGCGGTTCAGGAACATTTGTCTCTTGTTCTTGTTCAGCTGCAAATCCGACCATTTTTCCATGGTATCGAATATACGCTTAAGAGTGTCCAAGCATCTGTCAAACGACTCGACGAACACCAGAAGGTAATCAGTATAAATTAGATGAAAAACCATAGGCTTCAACTTTTGAAATATAGTATTAATCAATCTGTCCATTGTCGCATCATCTAAAAGACAAGTGAGGAACTCCATGACCATAGTAAAGATATAGGAGAGACGGGATCTCCTTGTCTCAGGCCTCTGTTGCTTTCGAAAAATTCCTCCGGCTGACCCCTAATCATAATCGAGAATGATGTAGAGCATACACACTCCCTCACCCTGTCCACCCACCATCTGTCAAAACCCATGCAGATCATGATGTAGAAAAAGAAGTCACCTCATAAGCTTTCCTGAGGTCCAACTTAAGACACGTTTTGTTACCTCCCTGCTTGTTGAAATCTCTAACAAGTTCATGAGCCAGCAGACAATTCTCCGAGATGGAACGCCATTTGATAAAGTTTGTCTGACTGGGGGAGATAAGCTCTTCCATAACATCCCTCATCCGGTCACACATCATGTGGGATATAATCTTGTATAAGAAGTTACAGCATGTAATTGGTCTAAAGTCTTCCAGTTCGGTCGCACCCTCCCTCTTAGCTAATAAGACCACAAACGTGTGGTTGAGCTTCTTTAGAAGTTTACCAGAGATAAAAAAACTCTCTCACCACATTCAGGACGTAGACCTTAATCATATCCCAGTGCTCCTTGAAGAAGGCCGCCCCAAAGTCATCCGATCCTGGCGATTTGGTAGGGTCTGCATTCCTAACAATAGAATGTACCTCTTTCATCGACACCATAGCCCGTAAAATATCATTACCTCGCAGAGAGACCATCTTCTTAAATTCAAAGTGTGGAAAGTCGTTCGGGTAGGAGATATGATTGTAGAGGTCCCGAAAATATCTCACCGCCTCATTCCGGATACCCTCATCCTCAGTAATGAGAGTTCCATCAGGATCAAGCAATCTGTGCATGGTGTTCGGGCACTGCCTAGCCATAACAGTAGTATGGAAGATTTTAGAACACCTATCTCCATCTCTGACCCAGCTGCATTTAGCTCTTTGTCTGATCTGGACCTCATCTATGAATGTATCCTTACGCAAACGATCTTGAAGGGCTACCTCATCTTCCGATAGGACAGGATTAAGCGGGTCCAGCTGAACTCTCATTTGAATGTCCGCCAGCTTGTCCTCCACTTCTTGGAGAGGAGTGGAATGTCTGCATTTATTTCAGGCTTTGAGAAGACCTTTAATAGCTTTCAGCTTTTGAACCTTCTTGAACTGAGCAGTTCCAGTCGACCCAGACTCTCAACCTTGCTGAATTACCTCCTCATAGCCTTCCATATGAATTCAAATATTATTGAATCTGAAAGTTCTTCCTTTGATAACATGCACTTCTGCCAGTCTAATAACAATGGGGGAGTGATCGCTAGCTCCAGGAAGATAAGAACACTTCCAACCACCTCCCGTTACGTAGAGCACGGTCAAGCTGAACGATAATCCGGTTAGTAATCGACATGATATTCCACGTCCATAAATGTCAAGTCATATCCATACACCTGAGCCCAGAGGATAGTAGACAAGTGTTGAAATTCCGAAGAATCGCTTGTTGTACTAGACGGCCGTCTATTTTTTCACGAGCGAATATGGTAGTAATGTCATTCCACAGTCCTAGACGCTTGGTTCGATATATATATACTAGTGATGAGTCGTGACAAAAGATGATATGCGTAGTTGTGTATGGATGCGGTTGATGGGAGCTGGCCAGTCGGCCACACGTAACCATGACACCTGGACTAATTCCTTGGTGGCTGGTAAGTAGGAATAGAGGTGGATGGGAGATGTTGGAGATTCCAACTGTTCAAATGTTTTTTTTTCCTACGTGGTTTGGCGAAACAATCAACACTAGGGGGAGAAAAACTTTAATACAGCCACTGTATGACAAGTGGATCCTACCTCTCATTTCTTAAAATGTACAAATATTTATTTATATAAATTTTGGGGTGGGACCTACTTGTTATACAGGGGCTGTATCAAAATAACAGCCATCTGTATCAAAGTTTTTTCAATACTTAGGGGGTCGTTGGGTTGGGATCTATTGTCGCCAAATATATATTTCAAATATATTTTTTTTTGGATAAAATTATGGATTTCTGTTATTTTTTTATAAAATCGATGAGACCTACTATTTTATAGGAGAAATGACAGATTTGGAAGATCATATTTGGAGACAATAGATTCCAAGTCGGAGTCGTTCACTCTGGGAAAATTTTATTTTAGGTTGTGTTTGATTAGGCATTTTTTGCATGAAAAACATTTTCATTACAAAATTTTCACCAATTGTAGTGTTTGATAGATAATATTTTACATGAAATTATTTTCAAAAAAATATAATATTCCATATTTTTCTCCAAAATAGTCGGAAATGAAACTTATCCAACCTATAGGAAAATAACGACAATCAAATACTAAATTAAGTTTTTCATGAAAAAAATTCAAAATTCCATGAACTTTTTTCTTCCTAGAAAAATAATTAATTTTTTTCCACGTATTTTTTACCTTGCAATCAAATGCACCCTTAGTTTTGTCAGCTATTTGTTTGGACAAATGTCAAGGACATCACAAGAATTATTATAAGGTAACACAAATTTTGACAATTCTAGGACTGCCAAAATTCTGGATGCATATTTAGGACTGTCAGATTTTGGCAGTCCTGAAATAATGGGACTATCATTTTTGACAGTCCTGTGTTTATATCAAAAGCTGTCAAAATTTTGAAAGTTCAAATAAAATCATAACTGTCAGAATTTTTGCAACTCATATAAAATCATGACTACAAAAACAATTGGCAGTTCTGGATATGCACAAGACTGTTAAAAGTGTGTTATCTTTGAATAATTTTTGTAGTGCTCTTAACCAGGGGCATAGCCAACTGGTCCCCAGGAATCGTGGTTGTGTCTCCTGAAAATCTAAAAGTTCATTGGTTATATATATATATATATATATATATATATATATATATATATATAAAAGGAAGCGAAATAGTGCTTTTTCAGTGACCAAGTTACTTGGACCAGTGAAGACCATCATTTTTCAATTACAGTAAGTTATTCTTTGTGTTTTAAATTAGTGGAATAAATGTTGTTTTTTTTGGATGTATTTGATTTTAAATGGTATAATGACAGTGAAGAAAATTTTCAGATTACTTGTATCTATACTTTGTATGATGGTTGAGATCACAAACTAGTTTAGGTCCACCGAGTAGTAACCAAATCTTGTAAAGATGAGCATACAAAGTTCTTGTCGATGTCTTTGATTGCTATAACTAACATCTAGACTTCTAGGCTTGTGAAATATGTTGTTCAACATAAAACATAATCTAATCGAATTGGGTTCATATGGATGTGTTGTATTACTAATGATTGGTTTTGAAGCACAGGATATTATAAATTTTTATTTTATAGAAAACAACAATCGAACCATGGATAAGATAGACAATGTAGTGATATATTTACATTTTACATTCATAGTTTATGAATGGTTAACTGACTCTAGAAAAATTAAAAAGATCACTTAACAATTATATGCTTTCATATGATTACTATGTTGATTTGTGTCAGCCGGATAATATCGCTCTCCGTTGCATTTCGTAATGTATTGATCTTCGAACCTACAGGTATCGAAAATCACTTGGACACTCAGATGTACTAAAGGCTTGTTCAAATTATCGAAGCACTCAGAACGTCTTAAAGCTTTTTTATTTCCAGTTTTGAAGATTTTAGTTGAAGGTCTTATTTTTTTTTATTTTTTTTAATAAAAGAATATCACCTATGGAACAAGTACTTTATTTTAGTTGTAAAAGTTATAAACAAAGTTTGGCTCATTTTAATTGACTATTTGAGAGTCCATATTTCTATTACAAATTATCAATAAAAGAATGATTCATCTTTATATATGTTGTGATTCTATTTCCTTGTTTACTTTCTGCTTCAATATTCTATAAAATGAACCATCTTATAAAATGTGAACGTTCATGTCTTCTATACAAGTGAAATTTAGACTTGCACTACATTATACCTAGTAGTAACTTATCGATTCGGAGGAATCGGGACATAACAATCTCATATTTGGAATCCGATGAGTGGATTGAAATACGTTAGTTGGTATCAAATCGTGGGACCCGCGATACAATAATTCGATCGACAATTTTAGAAGTGGACAAAAGTTGTACTGTAGGGGTATAAACAATGGAGGAGGGAGAAGACGGGTGGGGGGGTCAATTTTTTTTTTTTTTGTATGTGGTAAACAAAGCACCCAATGAGCAACACAAATATGACAAATTGTCTATAGATTCTATTAGTGATGATTGATGCATGAATGGAGCTATTAGACAAGAAGCTCCAAAAGAAACAAGAAATATGCCTAGTGCACTTCTCTATTAATTCAATTGTGAATAGACACATGTATATACAAAATTCTAAGTGTACTTTGTATGAGAATGAGATGTTAGGACATTGGGTTCAAATTCAGTTTGGACAATATAACATATGCTTCCTAGATTTATCAGGACAAAATTTTTTTTTCATTGGAATATAACATACAAAAAATTTATTGTAGCAAAATTAATTTATATTAAATTAATGCAAACGAAACAAGTTTACCTAAATTAAAAATAAAGAAACAGCCCGCCAACTCAGTTGGCGGAGAACAGACCGCAACCGACACGTGTATAGCAAAAGGCAAACGTGAACCCCAACATGGGCCCACTGCTCAATTTCTGCCAACCAAGTTGGTTGGTTGGCGGAATTTGGGCAGTGGGGCCCGCGGGTTGGGGTGGTTTGTTTTGGTTTGTTTGGTTGGTTTGGTTGGTTTGGTTTGTGGTTTCGTTTGGTTTGGTTTGATTTGTTTTATGAGTTTTTTTAATTAGTTATGTTTTGGGTTTTTTTTATTTAGTTTTTTCTATTTAGTTTTATTTTGATTTTTGATTTTTTTTATTTAGTTTAGTTTTGGATTTCGGTGAAAATTTTATGTATTTTTTTTTCTTAACTTAGTTTTTTTTCTTTTTTTTTTCTCATATTAAAGTTAAAAGTTTATTTTGATAAGAAAAAAAAAGTAAAAAAAAACTATTATTTTGTTTGTGTCCTCTAAAACTTAGTTTATTCTAATAGTTTAGTTTTTTTTTATATGAAAAAGATAGAAGACTATGTAAAGAAGAAAGACAAATAATAGGTTGGCAATTGGTTTGATTTTTATTTGGGTTTGGCAAATGGTTTGATTTTTATTTGCGTTTAAAATTTGGTCTGGGTCTATTGATTGATGTTGGTTCAAGAGTTGGTTTATGTCCAACGGCTATTGTTTCGGTTTAGTTTAACGAGGAAGAAGCTAATGTTACGTAATAAAGTAACTAAAGTATAAAGGAGAAGAGACAAGAAAGACCACACAACAAAAATAATAAGAGACAAGAGACTTGACAAGAAAAAAGAAGAAGAGACTTGACAAAAAAGAAGAAGAAGAGACATGAGAGAGTAAAGATAAGGAGTCAGAGACATGTCTTGTAGAGGGAGGAAGTAAATGAGAGGAGTAATGAAATAAAGAGGAGAAGTTGGTGGGAGGAGTGAGTTATAAGAAGAGGAGGAAGAAGAACAACAGAGTGCACTAAGAAGTAAGACACAACACTCCTTGTGAGCACATAGAAGCAATTCGAGCAGCCTTCATTTTCTCTCATTTGCAAGTGGACATAGTAGTCTTTGTGAGCACACACAATCCTTATTGTTGAAGGTCTCTATTCTATTCTCCTTCATTTATACTCTCATTTGTATATGCAATAATTTTATGTTAGTTTTATTTTTTAAATGCTAGGATACTAGTATTTTTTGGTGAATTTAAGTTATGTAATGTGCAAAACGACGGACAGCCAAAATTTGTGTTTTGACAACCATAATTGTACAGATGGGCAGCCAAAACGACGGACGTATTCCTGGAGAGCCTACTACGGATTTAATAATCCAGCAACGTGCGAAACATATATCTAGTTTGGTATTTTATAGGAAGGTACAATAAAATTTAATTGTGTAAATCATTATGAATGATATTTTGTACATGTCTACTAATAACATCGTCTATGTTTTTCATATATAGCAATACGATTATACAAATGATGAACGGTGCCGAGAGCATGTCTCGTGGCATCACGATAACAGACTTGGGTATTGGAGGTTGAGCGACCACCAGGTGGCACTTTTGAAAATATTTGGCTTTTATTATGTTGACAAGATACATTTTCTGCAACACGATAGAGACTTAATCTTCAGTTTAGTTGAGCGTTGGTGGCCCATATGAAATACCTTCCAGCTACCATTCGGAGAGATGAGTATTATTCTAACAGATGTGGCAAATATTTTAGGTTTACCTATTACGGATGAACCTATAATATTTGATAAATCAATTTTTGCTGACACTATGATTACGAAGTACCTAGGTATGAAGGCGCCACGTAATAAACCTAGTAAAAATCTTGTGACGTTTATGTGGCTCCGTCACAACTTTTTGTACCTAGATCGTATTGGTGATCAAGTTATCTCAGTGGATGATGATCAGGTAAGTATAATTTTTTTCGCAACTAATGTTATTATTTACGTAATACATTTTTTAACTTAATTTAACGCATATCATTTATTCATCATTTGTTCAGGTCATTGCTTGCACCAGAGCCTACTTGGTAGGTTTATTAAGCGGAATATTATTTCCAGACTCATCAGATTTAGTTGATTTATGTTTTCTATATTTTTTGGTAAACCTGACCGCACCTACGCGCCATGCTTGGGGAGCATCAGCGTTGGCATATTTATATAGTTCTGTGACAGATTTTGGATAATTTAAAGACGTGGATGAAACGAAGGTAAATTTAAGTGGTTGCGCGACATTAATACATGTATAAAAATATGTTCACTTATATTATATGAAAAGTTTTACTTAATTCTATTTACATTGAAAATATGTGCACTTATATCATATGCTCGTATTTTCTAGGTTTGGTCCTACGAGCACTTTCATATTGGTAGGCCAGTGTCCCGCATTAATACCGACGTTGGTGTCTTCCCGTCAGCTTTACGGTGGACTACGGATGCAGCAGATCCAGTACACTGTGAACAGACGGTTATCTCTTTATACCGGGGCGAATTTGATACACTGAAGTATAACGAGGTAAAACATAACTACCATTATTTTATAAAGCCATTATGACCATTATCTTATAATTTTTTGTCATAAAATAGGTGACATACTGTCCGTACTGGCTTGAGCAGAATCCTACTAAAATATAAATAACAGTCTATGACCTTAGTGTCCATAGTTGTTTCCTAATATTCGATGGTAAAATCATGTATCATCCAGCTGATCGTGTTATGCGACAATTCTGGATGAAACAAAAGATTTCCGATGAGCCACCTTGTTTAAACCGTAGTAGAGGGAGTCCAGCTAAAAGAGCATGCAAAATGATTCCATAGTGGAATTCTAGACTGGAGACATAGCCCGTTGTACAGTCGTCTCAACTAATAGACTCTATAGATGAGGGTAAGTTATTTAAAAAGTTGAACAAAATAAAATTTTCCAAATTATATGAAATCATATGCTCATATTTATTTAAATGGTGTAGCATTAGGTGATATTGCCTTTAGATCTTGGGAGCTCCTCTTATCAGTAATCGATCCTACCGATATAAGGAGTTACGATTCCAACATCGGGCCGTTGATGATGCTAGTTAACGTGAATGGTATCAATGTGTAAATGAGAAGGTACGTATTTTTTGATAAAAATGTTTGTCTCCATAGTTTTTTAATATGAATTAATTAGATTCTACTTAATATTTCAGCTTTCAAATTTGAATCTAGAATGTAAAAATCATCTAGTGAGAGACCCGTTGAGCACAGTAATAAGATCATTTTTGGATAATGTGCAAACAATTTTGACTCCCCCGAACCCTCTGTTACATATTCTACCGGATTATCCTCAAGGATTAGTTAGCCGACGGCAAGCATGTCCGCGTAGAAAGCATACCAATGTTTAGCATATGAATAACCCGCCTCAACAAGATGAGGTCCTCAGCAAGCTGAGCAGGGCAGTTTCCAGCAGGCTGACCAGGGCACTTATCAGTGGGCTGGCCAGGGCACTTATGAGTGGGCGGACGAGGGCACATCACAGGCACGTACCCCACAGATGGACCGAAAGGTGGGGGAGGGGATGCCACAATCTGGTGGTGACTATTGGGATTATTACATGTCATGCCCCAGTCCTAAAATACGTAGGACCAGGAATACCTAAGCATGCCAGCCGTGTGTATATGGAAACTCTAATATATGGATACCATAATACACACGTACGCTGTAATATGAATGTTAACTCACATGTGGTATATATATTATCACAAATCACAGGACATAACTAGATCTCATCCACAGAATCAAATAACTAATCAACTATATAACTGAATCAAGTATAAAATGCTTGATAAGAACAAGTAGTTGGGTGAAGATAAATCTACTACCAAACTAGAATATAAGAGAAACCAAATAAGTACATCTAATGAACAATGAGACTCGAAGAGAAGACCTCCTCGAAAGAGAGATAAGTAGCAAGTCCTGATCCGTGCTCCTACGAATAGTCAAGATCATCTGCACCTGGAAATGGACCATGTCCTCAGAGGGACGTAACAAGATACATAGAAGCATGCCAATTGAATACAGTAAAACATGCATAATAGACAAAAACTATATAAGTACGATGTACTAGACAATCTATATGAAATGCATAATAAGGACAACCTTCTCGATGTATGGGCAGGGGTAGGCTACACATGCTATCTCATAACTTACACACACGTCCATGAACATCAGACGCCATCATACCTCAAGGTTAGCGACCATCGCGACACCAGAATTCGACATACCTCGAGGGTAGCGACCAACGGGACACAACTACCGTAGTGCGTGCTAGTTACTATGGTTTACCAGAGTGGATATAGCCCATATACCTACTGATTGTCCTCCCCTCCCATGATACTATGTGTTAAGTGTGTGTCAACATATATAATATATAATTATGACTAAAAGAAAATACATATATAATGAATATATAAAAATATGGTAAGCATGCAAAGTACTGTAAGCAATTTGACAAGGTATACTTGCCTGGCAAGAAAGCTGCAAAGTGTAAGCGTCCAAACTCAACCACAAGGGATCAGAAACTATGGCATCAGAATGAACGTCTCCGGATGCTGAAATAAGCATCTCCAACATTTCCAGAATAAGCAAGATAGTCAGAAAAGCCTATCCTTTTGTCCAATTTGGGACACAGAAGAAAAACGGTAATTTCGGGTTAAAGCGGGTTCACATATGGGCCCACTTTGCACCGAAATGCGTGCCAGAGATAAATATCTTTAAATAAGACAAATTATAGGTCAAACAAATTCTAAACATCGATACAAACTCAATGGTATGTCTAATTTTGGATTTTGGTGAGCCGTTCATAAATTCGCCCTTAAAGTCAAACCGTGGGGCCCACGAATAGGTGGCTTGGTCAACTGTCTCAGAATCGCGTGAAACATGGGTCACAGGACTAGCGTGATACCACGAATCCAATGGGCAAGTTTTACTCATTCTGACGAGCGTACACAAAGTGGGGTGGTGTTTTATAAAAGTTGCGATACGAGAACTTTTACGGATACGGGTTGATTTTGACGTGCACACATGTCCAAATCAACTTCTACGAAAGCCCATACGTCATGATATACCATATGCGCCTTTTGGTGCAATTAGTACGCGACGAGGCGGTCCCGTTTGGCGGGGTGCACTCTGTATCACAAAATCTTAATTTTATATTACCAAGTTTTTGGTCATTTTGGAGGCCGAATAATTTAATAAATAAAATAAATTAATAAAAACTAAAAGAATAGAAAAAAATTTAGTTATATTTGGAAGAAAACCTTTCAATTAGATTTTGAAAATATTAAAGGTTGGTGGCAAATTAGGCATGAACATGGGGGTTAGGTGTTGAAATTCTGGACTGATTTTGGTCAGTTTTCGGCCATTTTTTGGTCAATTTTTCGTCCAATTCAGGGCACGAAAACTCGTTCCGCTTGAAGGAAAATTCTAGAGGGTTAGGTTATGAACGTACATGGATAAACCGTTCGAGAAAAGGATGAGAGATGAGAGAGATATCATACCATGAAGATGGGGTGACAGTGCTGCGTGTCACGACCCGATTTCGTAGAATCGTTGAGGCGTCCCCCGAATCGTGACCGCCGTGCGGGCCTGGTGTTGCGTCCGCACAAGGCTTTAATAATTTGCATAACAAGCACATATTCAGAATACGCAGATAAATTGAAACACAGATTTGAAACATGGAAAAGTTCTCTTTATTGATAATGAACATCTATTACAAACTCCTGAACGAGTTAGCTAATTTGTCGTACGGGCTTACAAAAGTGTTGACTCAAAATGAGATAGCAGTCCTGTACATTACATCCCTTTACTAAACTTTAAAATGATAAAGACCTCCGGGCTGGAGGACAGCTTTGCCACGGAGCTGCATTATGTATGAAGAGGTGCAAGCTCCTTTCTTCGAGTACTTCAAAATACGGCACGGTCAGGATGTGCCAACAGCTGGACTGGATCGGGAAGACGACTTCGGCTCCTCGCTCGGTTCGCCTTGGTGCGGAGAACCTATTTCAACGAGGGTCAGCATGTCGAAACATACTGGCGAAGGCGAGCTAACCGAACTATACCAATCAACACGTTGTTTTAATGAAGCATGCATATTTTGTGGGTTTCTATCTTGCCTTAGTTCATTTACAAGTAAGCAGCATATAGAATTTACTGAAATGAACTTGCCACCGTTCGGTGGATTTTACCTGCCCGTCTGAACTACCTGCACAATACTTACCATGCCTTCCCTCCCACGAAGACACAAGTTAGTTTGCAACAGGTTTAAATATACACGATGAACACACGATGCATTGCAAGCCATATTCATACGATAAACACACGAGGCATTGCAAGCATATACACACGAGGATCATTGGCTTGATGCCATAATGGACTAGTCAAGGACAAGGATACCATGCAACGAGAATACGAGGAGCTCATAAAACACGATGCGTTGTAAGCCATCCAGTCCGCACACGATTGACTATAAACACGAAGTCTGCCCGGATCGGATCGGTGCCAGTGCCCCAGCGACCGTCCGCAGAACTTATACCCTTGTGCACAAGTTGTCCATGATCGAACACACGATGTTTAGTTAAATTATCACTTCACGCAGTTGAGACAACACGAGTAATGCATGATTCATTTTGCATAACCTCCATGAACAATTATGCGCATACAAGATATGATTCATAGATAGCACAATTTATAGAAGAAGATATATTCTAACTATAATTGATGCATATGATGAATATTCTGAACAAACAAGCATGCAAGTAAGTAACCGTTCACAGTTTGATTGACAAGCAGTATTAACCAAGTCTATTCTCTTTTTATCTTGGTATCTTTTATTATTACTTGGTATCGTTTGATCGGGGCAACAAGAATACAAGAGTTTTTGGGGCGTGAAGCTTGGAAGCAGGGCTAGCTAATCGGGATGGTAGCCACTTACTTAGATTTGTTGGAAGGGAGAAGGAAAGAGGCGCTTCACGACTCTGCTCGCAAGCCACCTACTGCTCGTTCACTTGCATTACGAACAGCTCGATCAATACCTCTTCCACTTTTCCAATCTCGGAATTGAAGTGCAGTTCAATGAACGAAAATAATGAAAAACCATCGAAACCGTTCAAGGAAAACAAGCAAATCCCAAAACTAACTCAAAGTACGAAAGCAACAAGCGACATCGAAAACCGAGGCAATAAAAGATAGCAGCGGAGAGGTCCCTCCTGACTCTGCCGCTAAGTCGATCTCGGGGGCATGGTCCACTGAATATGCGAATCGATTCCGAAGAAGCAAATCCATAATGAGAATGAGTTTTGTTTCAATCTATCCCGATCGAACGATACCTTCTTGTGTTTCTTAGCCGTGCTCCCCGCACCGGGGGAACGGGGCGCTACATCCTACCCAACCAATTGGAAGTTTCATCCCGAAACTTAAGAACAGGGCCTACCGTTAGGGATTATTTCGTTGCGGACGGCAATCCGGGAGGTTCGGGCAGGAATTAATGGCATGACCTGGATCGCCACAAGCGAGACATAACCCAAGTCTCTTACGACATTGATTGAAGGCGTGCCCACGTTTGTTTTAATACTGGCATACTTGGTTGGGGTTTGCCCTCTGCTGACCACCGTTGTTTTGGCGCTTTGCAGCGGTATTTCCTCTATCGTTGCCTTAGCGTTTATGACTGTAGGTATGCACAGCGCCGGTGGAAACGTGAGGATACTGCGGTTCAAGTGATAAAGCGTGATTCATGACTTCACGCATTGTCCCATACTGATTAACGACCACGTGTGCATTGATGGCAGTGCGCAAACCACCTTCAAACCTTCTAGCTCGACTCGCTGCATCAGGTAAATAGGCCCTAGCGAATTTGGAGAGTTGGTTGAATTCGGCAGAATATTGCTTAACTGTCATACTGCCCTGCCGCAGCTGCACGAAGTCATTCTCCATTTGACGTTGTACTGGAGGGGGTATAAACTCCTCTTCAAACGCGGCACGAAAGGTCGTCCACGAGATCGCCTCCTCTCCGTGATCAAATTGGAGAGATCGTCGATGCACGTCCCACCAAACGTGTGCGTTGAGGCGGAGCTGCAGTTGCGCACAGGCGACGCGCTTGTCTTCGGGGACCACTAGCAAAGCGAAGTGGTCTTCAAGTTCGGCCATCCAATCTAGGGCCACAATTGGTTCCTCAGTCCCGTTGAATGGAGTGTTGCAGACTTTCTTGAAGTGGCCAAAGTCGAAGGCAGTCACGTCCCTCGGCCTTGGAATTTGCGGTGTCTCAACTTCAAGCACGGGCTGTTCCACTGGAGTCGTTGCTGTTGCAGCAGAATGGTTGGAAGCCAAAGTCTGAACGATCTATTGCAGGGCATCCACCTGCTTCTGTTGGACTGAGAATCGGGTCTCTAGATTGCTTTCGAACTTGGCTTGGCGAGCATCGTCTCTTTGTCGTTGTGCTTCTAACATCTGCATCACCCGCTCAAGCGGGTCGACTTGAAACATGCCTCGTTGGCTCCGAGAGCTTCCCGAAGTGCCCGAACTACTTTCTTGGCCTTGCGTTTCGTCCGAGGTTTGCGCTGTAGATTGCGCTGGAGCCATTCCTTCAAAAGAAGGTAAATTACATTAGGATCATAATGTATTATGGACTTATTGCATGAACGTATCTCATTTTGGCCTAGCGAGTTCAAGAGTTCGCACAGGAATTTGATCGTTAAAGGAACTTTTCCAGTACGAGAGTCTAAGGAACTTGAATCTGTGCTCTGATACCATTATGTCACGACCCGATTCCGTAGAATCGTTGAGGCGTCCCCCGAATCGTGACCGCCGTGTGGGCCTGGGGTTGCGCCCGCACAAGGCTTTAATGATTTGCATAACAAGCACATATTCAGAGTACGCAGATAAATTGAAACACAGATTTGAAACATGAAAAAGTTCTCTTTATTGATAATGAACATCTATTACAAACTCCTGAACGAGTTAGCTAATTTGTCGCACGGGCTTACAAAAGTGTTGACTCAAAATAAGATAGCAGTCCTGTACATTACATCCCTTTACTAAACTTCAAAATGATAAAGACCTCTGGGCTGGAGGACAGCTTTGCCATGGAGCTGCATTATGTATGAAGAGGTGCAAGCTCCTTTCTTCGAGTACTACAAAATGCGGCGTGGTCAGGATACGCCAACAGCTGGACTGGATCGGGAAGACGACTTCGGCTCCTCGCTCGGTTCGCCTTGGTACGGAGAACCTGTTTCAACGAGGGTCAGCATGTCGAAATATACTGGTGAAGGCGAGCTAACCGAACTATACCAATCAACACGTTGTTTTAATGAAGCATGCATATTTTGTGGGTTTCTATCTTGCCTTAGTTCATTTACAAGTAAGCATCATATAGAATTTACTGAAATGAACTTGCCACCGTTCGGTGGATTTTACCTGCCCGTCTGA